>BSBK01003597.1:1060000-1660000 GCA_027943335.1 Chamaecyparis obtusa
AGTGAAAAACCCCAAATGGAGTATTAATCTAATCTACCATAATTACATAACTATAGATTCAGAGTAATCTGCTCAGAAAATTCTATCAACTTTAATCATTATCTACTTTTCTATAAAAACATATTCTTATCATGAAAGCTATTGTCATCCTATATTAAAATCTTTTTAGTATCAAGTATTTTTGTCGTAAGTTGTGTCTAATAGAATTAATAATGTTATTCTTATACTGCTTTCTCTGAAATACCCAAACTATTAATCTACTAGAGTCCATAAAAATACTCGTTGCACTTGGATCAGAATATATATAAAATATACCATGTATATGTGTGTGTGTGTGTGTGTGTGTGTGTGTGTGTGTGTGTGTGTGTGTGTGTGTGTAAGATATAAAAATATATGAAGATATATTTTTATATCTATGATGTGGGAGATGTTTATTTATGGGGGTGTGTGATGGAAAATATTGTGGACATATAAAACTTAATAAAACATAAGCACTTATCTTGAAAGGTAGCAAATTTGGAAATCACTATTTTCTGGTGTCTGTACTCTATTTTGGGAAATTTTGCAACTGGATCTGGTGTGGAAACACAGAGACAGAGAAAACCCATAAACCTTTTTCTTTTCTGAGAAAGTTCGACCTTGACCCCTTTATGTCAACCTTGACCTACGTTGCTCCGACGGAAATTATGTTTGTAGATCCCAAAAGTTTGCTAAAAAGGGTCTCCAGATCTACACTGTAATTCATTTTTCCATACATGTTCTTGCAAAAAAAATGGTTTTGTTTTTTGGATGAGGGGTTTGCCTTGGTCAAACCCCAGTTTGGAATCAAACTTAAAAATGGAATTGAAATAGAGAATGCTAGAAAGTAGTAGAAGTAGATCTAACAATGAAGCTATGATATTCAATAGATATGCAATTGTATTTGAGATGTAAACAAGTATGTTGATATGAAATCTTGGACTCAACACTAATAAATGTAAATCAAAACCTCCATGATTGTATACTTGAAATCCACCTTGAAGGGAGAATGAAAAGATCTTGAAGATGAAAAAAGGATCTTGAAGGAAGATCACACCACCATGATGGAAAGATCTAGGGTTTGAATGATGAATCTGTTAGGAATGGGAATACTGAGAGGGGGGGTGAATCATTGTTCACTATATTTAATCTTTTTACTTTACTCTTGAAACTTAACTTGAATGCTTAAGTACTAAATTGAACATCAACATAAACAAGATACATAAACACAACACATAACACCAATATGGTTACGGGGAAACCCAAATATGTAAAAACAAAACCCGGTGGGAATTGACACCCACTAAGAACTGCACTAGTGTCTTGTGATCCTTGTTAGAAGATCTGCAACCCTATTAGGAGTTGTTCTTTACAATGCTTTTAGTACAGTGACCTTTTCAAGGGTCAAACCCTGTTAGGAGTCTTTTACAATAACCTTGTTAGGGGTGGGGACACACTGTCCTAGAGCTCACTTCTCAAGTGGTGAAGGGTACAACCTTCTGATCTCAGATACACACTATATCTGCTAGATGAACAAGTGTTGTGACATTGCTTGTCTGATCAGTTCCTTTGATGCGCTGATGCTTTGACCTCTTGCAAAGCTCTAATACATTCTTACTACTCTTCACACACTTCTTCTCCTCTTATCTTATCTCGATATCCACATCCATGCTTTATTACAAAGGCGCATCTAATATTTATATGCGCTACCAAGACAATTAACTAGGTCGGCTTGTAACTGATTACATACAATGCTTCCAAGTGAATTGGCTCAAGTGTGTTTAAAAAAAAATATAATTACATGTCTACAACTTAATTACAATAGGTGTATAGTCTTTACAAAAAAATAATATCATCGCTAATCAAATTACCAACAGTCGGCTGCATACTCTGTTCTGTTCTGGCATTCACTGTCTGTGATACTTCAACTATATGTATCTTCACCATATTGTATCTTTTGATCATGCACCCTTAGACTTAGCATTAATACACTCTTACCAACTTATCTTTTAGGGTTCATACTATAACTCTATCATACACATGTGTGTTGATGCTCTGATCTACTAGTGCTCTGTTAACTGTCCAGTCTTCTATACTTAACCAAATTCTAATCTTCTGATAATGTGCACTAACTCCAAAACACTATATGACTTTTTTGTCATAATGAAAACACTAAATCTAGTCATATACAAAAGTGTAGTCAACTTTCCAACAATCTCCCCCTTTTTCATTAATGGCAACAAAGGAATATGGCAAAGTTACTAATTGTACCCTTATACAAAAACTCTTTAACATACTCTAACTTATATCTCCCTTATATTCTTTACTATGCATCTTCTTTACATATATATAAGACTCCATATTCTATACAATACTCCCCCTTTGACATTAATGACAAAGTTGTTCCAAAAATGTATCTACAAGTACTTACAAAGAAAGTACATCCAGATAAGCAATCTGCAGGTTCTAGATCTCTTGTTTCCAAAATGCAATCAGTCCATTAACAATTTGTAGATGGGTGCATAAGGCATTTTGTAGCTTCTCCATATTCTCTAAGTTAGTACTCATACCTTGATCATATGTCACCATGGTGGCATTGATCTCCTTGATGTTCTGAATTAGTATATCTAGAGAGGGCGCAAGAGCATTCCTGAGCTGTGTCTTCCTTTCCCTTATCTTAGACATCTCTTTCTTAGCCTTTTCTATCTTGTCTATCTGCCCCTAGTATACATTGTTTCACATGATCACATCAATGGAGTGGTCTTCTACTGATTTCCTTACTTTGTCAATCATTGCTTATGCCTCTTGGATTCTCTTGTAGTGATCAGCAGTTAGCTTATCTTGATTCATACAATCTGCAATGATCTTCCTTCCCTTTGTAGAAAAATCCTTCAAAGATGCTTGACCAACCTTTAATGAACTTAGGTCAAGTGAAAAGTTACTAACCAGTTCACTCAATCTCTTTTTCATGTATTTATCTTCTGCTACTTGAGATGTAGATTCTTCCAAGCTAGAGAAGTTAGTCTTGAAGGCTGTAAGGATGGTGCTAACATCATCAACTGTATGGACCTTAGACACTTTCTTGTCTAAAGGTAATAGGCTGTTCAAAATCTTGACTGATTCAACAAAGGGTCTCTCATTACCTATTTCTCTTTTTCTTTTTCCATAGATAAGACATTGATCTTTATCAGGTCTTCTTCTCCCCCAAGAGTCCAAACTAGTGGTGTTTGGTGTCAAACTTGACAACAATGATGCTAAGGGTAATGGAGTGATAGGAGTGCTATCCATCACTTCTTACTTTACTCTGATTGTCATCTCAATAGATGGCTCATTTGTTGGTTCATTTCCTTTTACCTCTTCTTCTCCTTTCTCCTCTTCTACCTTTTCTTCCTCTTTTTCTCTCTTTTTTTGTCTCCTTCTCTCCTTATTCACCTGTTAGATCCTCTATTAGTACTTCTTCTTGTAGCTTAGGTGAATTATCACCTTATAGAGTTTCAACCTCTTGTGTGCTCACAAAGGCTTCCTCAAACTTATCCAAGTCATTGTTTGTGGCTGCCATTTCTATCTCCACATTATCAATAAAGACAGTATCATCTTTTTGTGTCTCTGTCATGGGCATGGACTTTATTGCCTTTATAGGTGTTATCAATATAGGCATTGGATCCTAAGGACCTATTACTAGTATATTTTTGGTCTCTACAACCTTAGCTTCCTTTGAGGGTACTTGAGTTGTGGGTGCAGTAGGTGGATACATGTGCCTGTTTAGAAAAACTTTCTCAAAGGCTTTCTCTGTCTCTTTGGCTATCAACTCAAAGTTCTTGTCCATTATGTGTAGTTTTCTTAGCTTTGTTCTTAGATGTGGTTTTACTAGATCTAAAAATAGTGTTTTCTCCTCTAAGGAACACACTGGTAGGCTTTCATCTAGAATCTTTTCCCTTATTCTAAGATCTTCAATAGCCTATTTCTTCAAGGATTCCAAGATATTCCAAACAATATCTGAGATGACTGTCTTAAGTTCCAAGACTATCTTCTTGAACTTAATCATATGTTTTATGATCATGCCATGAATCTTTGATTTATCAATTTCACTGTACATCTCATAAAACTTCCCTATCTGATCTAATCTGCCTTCATCAACAATCCTTGTTCTCAAGACTTGAAGACTAGGTTTGAAACCTACCTCTGGAGGTTCTTGAGCATTTTTCTTACTTCTAGTTGCCCGTGAGGATGGGTGACTTGTTTTGGTTTCCTTCTTCCTCTTGGCCATTACCTTATACTCAGGAGGTGATGTTAGATCAATTGTCACTTTGGGCGCAGGAGAGATAACATCCATTTTTCCCTGTTTATTCTTTGGATCATTTATCTTTTCAATCTTGATCTTCTTCAACTTAGGATCATCTTCCTTAGCTTCTACTTCAGATGCACTTTCAATCTCCAAAGAAATCTTTGCTTCTCTTGCTTTTTCAAGATCTTCCTAAGTTACTCCATGAATTCTGAGTATCTCAGAAGTAATCTTTGATGATTTCCTTTTTGTTGCTGCACTGTTAAGAACTGCATCAACTTCTCTTGTCTTCTCTTCATAAGTCCCCCATATTGGTTCATTAGGGTCCTTAGGTGCTGATAGTAGCACTTGTGCATAGGCTTCCAAGATTGGTTCCTCAACTTCATACCCGAGTGGATGGATCCACTTTGTTCTTGGCTCAACTGCTTCCATACAAGTTATGTCAGTTTCTACCATAAAGAAAATGTTGTCCTTGTATTTCTCAACAATGCTCTCTAGTATCCTGTACCTAATCTACATTCTGATCTTGAATGTCATGCAGTATTTCAATGTACTCTCAGTAGATGTCTTACGAGATATTTGGGGCATTGTAGGTAAACTCTTGTCTAGATACAAATCTGATATCTTTCCAAGTATGTGGAAGTACATGTAGATAATCAAAGACCCAAACCTGAATATTTTGGTCTTATCATGCTTGATGGCTCTAATATTATCTATCAATTATGCATGCAAGATCTCGCACAGATTGAACTCACCATTTTCTCTCACAATTATGATTGCTGCAAGAATAGTGGCTGCAGACACACTATTCACACTGTTGGTGTTCTAAAACCTATAACCCAGTATCATAAACAACAATTTGATGTTTTTATCCTCTATAGGATCAATTGTCATTCCGCACCTATCACTTCTTGACTTACATGCATGTTCTACTAGTTTTCTCACATCCTTGCCTACTGGAAGAATGATGCCTCTCCTTGGAAGGCCTATCATTTCATGAATAAGGTCTCATGTGATTCTCACTGGCACTTCACCTATCCAGAATAGGTCATCATGAATCCTACTGAGCAATATCTTGATCGATTCAGACTCATAAAACTCATACGCTGTAGCATATTCAACTATGGGATGGTTTTCCAGTTGTGCGAACTCATCTAGGAAGGTTTTGTCTGGCTTTATCATAGTTTCAATGTGCACTCTTATCCTGTCAAGTCCTACTATTTCCTTCTTACAGTAAATGTATGCACGAATGTCTTCAACATGCATGACACCCATAGGGGTTCTGGAGAATGCACCTTCTAAGTCATCTAGGGTTGCCTCTTGAAAACATATATTTTCCTCTCCACAACATCAAACATAATAGGTATAGCCATAACTTACTTATTTATCACTTCAAATAGGTTTCCAAGAACTTATGAATCATTGCGATGGACTAGGGCTTTGCAACTAATCAAACACACTCTTTCACTGGTGAATCGAGCTTCAATACTTCACAATCAACTGCTAGGACTTCTATGATCTCCAATCACTCTAACTTGAATGCAATGAGTGATCTACAAGTCTCTGTGTACTTTAAAGTGAAAATTCCACCATTAATGCTTACCACGTAAACTAGAATTTGACCAAGAATTTCCAACTTCCATTCTACAATCAATCAAGTAGTGTGCTCTTGCACATAGCCTCAAATAATCTCCAAAAGGTTAAATCCAAAGGCGCATACTCTGAGGGTGAGTATACCAGCCGCACAAGGGTCTAGAGTTAAATTAGCTCCCCCTATGACCCTGAGGGTCATTCATCCAAATGTAGAGGGTGCATCCACTGTGGATGCATCCAATACATACTCATCAACCTTATCCTTCTTTTCCTCTGACCAAATCAAGCTCGCATCTTCTGCAGCTTTCACAAACTGACTTCTCCTTCAGTATCCAATATTGATTCTTCTCAATTTTTAGGGCTTTCCTAACTTTGTGTTCTTGTTCTACAAAACTTTGAGATGTGTCCAGCCTTGTTACAAGAGTGACAAATAATTGGGGGCCTTAAATTATTTGGTGTATTGATATGGGTTACCATTTTACACTGTCTAGCTGACTGACCATTATAATTACATATCTGATATGTAATACTCTGAGAACTTATTGCATTTGTTTGATTTTGATTTCTTTGATTATGCTGAGTCTTGTTCTTTTGACTTGTTCTACAATTCATAGCTCTATGACCAAATTTATTGCATGAATAACAATAACCATTGAAAGGTCTTACCTCTTTACAATTCCTTGATATATGTCCATGCTTGTTACATGCATAACAAGTTTTCTCTACTAGCTTGCACTCATCTTTAGATGGTTTAGTATTGTCTTTAGTATGATTTTTAGTCATTTTGGCATCTATGGTGTCTTCTGGTGCTTTCATTCTTGCTCACATGTTGTCAATCTGATTTTGTGCTTCATTGAATCCAATGTCATCGGTATCTCCTTTAAGCTTCTGAGCATATAACTGAGATTCAATCAGATCCTTTCTTGTGTGTAATTTATCAATGTGATTATTTGCTTCAATCAATTTAGATTCTATCTTTTCTTTTTTGTTTCTTAGCTCCAAGATTTCCATGTTTGCTTGCCTCAATTCTTCATTCAGTTGCAGATTCTCTTTGATCTGTTCATCATAAAATTCTTGATTGTTAGTTAGCTTTTCATCCAACTCTTCAATCTGATCTTGTAAAGATGTGTTCTCCTCATTCAAATTCTTGACCATTTTTCCCAAATCATTGTTTGTACAATCCTTCAAATCTTGTCTTAGTTTATTGATGAATACTTGTGTGCTACTGACTTTCAATTTTAGTTCTTCAACTTCTTTCTCAGATCTATCAAGGTCTTCAAGAGCTACCATAAGATTCTTCTTCAGATGTTTTTCTTATTCTAAACCCATTGATCTCCTCAAGTGGTTAAACTTCTCTTTAGAGAACCAGAGCTCTGATACCAATTGTTAGGAATGGGAACATTGAGAGGGGGGGGGGGTGAATCAGTGTTCACTATATTTAATCTTTTTACTTTACTCTTGAAACTTAACTTGAATGCTTAAGTACTAAATTGAACATCAACATAAACAAGATACATAAACACAACACATAACACCAATATGGTTAAGGGGAAACCCAAATAGGTAAAAACCCCGGTGGGAATTGACACCCACTAAGAACTGCACTAGTGTCTTGTGATCCTTGTTAGAAGATCTGCAACCCTGTTAGGAGTTGTTCTTTACAATTCTTTTAGTACAGTGACCTTGTCAAGGGTCAGACCCTATTAGGAGTCTTTTACAATAACCCTATTAGGGGTGGGGACACACTGTCCTAGAGCTCACTTCTCAAGTGGTGAAGGCTACAACCTTCTGATCTCAGATACACACTATATCTATTGGATGAACTGGTGTTGTGACACTACTTGTCTGATCAGTTCCTTTGATGCGCTGATGCTTTGACCTCTTGCAAAGCTCTAATAAATTCTTACTACTCTTCACATGCTTCTCTTCTTATCTTATCTCTATATCCACATCCATGCTTTATTACATAGGTGCATCTAATATTTATATGCGTTACCAAGACAGTTAACTAGGTCGGCCTGTAACCAATTACATACAATGCTTCCAAGTGAATTGGCTCAAGCGTGTTTACAAAAAAAAATAATTACATATCTAAAACTTAATTACAATAGATGCATAGCCTTTACAAAATAATAATATCATCGCTAATCAAATTACCAACAATCGGCTGCATACTTTATTCTGTTCTGGCATTCACTGTCTATGCTACTTCAACTGTCTGTCTCTTTGCCATACTGTATCTTCTGATCATGCACTCTTAGACTTAGCATGAATGCACTCTTACCAACTTATCTTCTAGGGCACATACCATAACTCTGTTGTACACATGTGTGTTGATGCTCTGATCTATTGGTGCTCTGTTAACTATCTAGTCTTCTATAGTTAACCAAATTCTGATCTTCTGATAATGTCACTGACTCCAAAACATTATATGACTTTTTTTCCATAATGACATTACTAAATCTAGTCATATACAACAGTGTAGTCAACTTACCAATAGAATCTTGAATGCTTGAACCAAATCCCTCTTAAGGCTTGAATCCTTGATCTTCAATGGAGAACTTAAGTGCTTGAATGTAGATGATTACTTGAATGCTTCCTTGATTGAGAATTCTTGCTTGATAATGCTTGAGGATGAATGAATTCTTAATTGAAAGAGATTGCACACTTGATTGATGATGGAGGATGGATTGAAATGAGAGAGGAAGGCTTCCTTTAATACTAGTCTAGGGAAAAAACTTCTAGAGAGGCCTACATAGGAGAATTAAATTTCCATTTAAACCTTTACCCCTAGAAATGGACCTAAATTAAATATAATTTAAGAATTTACCATTTCGAAGCCTGAAATAGCCAACCCGAAAGTGGGAAATAAATATTTCCAAAACCTGACATCCAGAAACTTTGGAATTTTGAAATTTGGACCTTGGATTAGGGTCAAGGTTGAACTTGACCTAAAAGGTCAACCTTGACCTTGAGGTCAAGAATCTCAGAGTTACAATTCATGATGCCAAAATTATGCAAAAAAGAAGTGGAAAATGGGGCAGAATAGGGGAAAAAGCTAGAAACAAGTCAAAGACCTATTCAAGGTATTTGACATGATCCCAAACCACTTACTCAAAGGGCTAAACCAGTCCTAAATGGAAGTGCTTCCATTTTTCAACGCTACATTTAGCCCCCACTTTAGCAAGAGTGTGGATTCAATGAAAATTCTTGGTAAAGGAGAAGAAAGATTTTGGTGGATTCACAATGAGATAGAATATCACTTAGTTGAGGACATGATCCCACAAGCCAAGAATTCTGACTCAACATACACACACGAGGGTGTGAAAATAAAGACAAAGCCAGAAGACACAAAAAGAGGGGTTAGTACAAAAACAAACCCAAATTAACTAGCAAAGGAAACCTTGCTAAGAAATGCTTCCTATACTAATATCATATTTGGAAAGCTATCATAAAAGCATAAATGATTACATAAGAAATACAAGAGAAACACTATAAATAACATAGCTTTGTGATCTAATCCTACTAGCATGAAAGAGAAAAGAGAGAAAAAGAGAAAGTGATTACCTCACGCAGTAAGATGCCCACCTTACCATGAATCACCAAGGAGGGAGAGCTCGACAGGTAGCAAGACCTGATAGTTCACCCAAAAACTGCACCTTGTAGTTGTAGTGCATCTTCTAATGGCTTTTGAAATACCCATAGATCCACATTCTTGTATCACTATGGAATATAAAATTCATGTCTCTTCAAGATTTAGCAACTTATGTGCATTACCTTCCGAGGATTTAGCATATTTGAAATTGAAAAATGCGTCTCTTCAAGATTTAGCAACTTATGTGCATTACCTTTGGAGGATTTAGCATATTGAAAATTGAAAAATGTGTGTCTCTTCAAGATTTAGTAACTTATGTGTGTTACCTTTGGAGGATTTAGCATATTGAAATTGAAAAATGCGTGTCTCTTTAAGATTTAGCAACTTATGTGTGTTACCTTCAAAGGATTTAGCATATCTGAAATTAAAAAATGTGGCATAAGGGAGAGCCTATATATGCCCCCCTCCTTATCATGGTTGTCTACTAGACATGATAAGGAAGAGAAGGAGGATACCTACTTCACAAGGTAAGGAGATATCCTGTTAACATAGATAATCATGAAAAAAGGATATGTCACTTATGGAAAAAGGATCCTCAAAGAGAAAGATATCTTATCAAAAAGACCCCCACCGTAGAGGAGTGCTCTGGATAAAATATCATCTTTCAAAGAGAAGCAAAGAGGGACCAAAGATTCAATCAACAAGCCCCTTGAAATCAAGAGGAAGAGGAATCTTGGAACAAAGGAGTCAAAATCTAACCCTACAGCAAGGGAAAGAATTTATAAAGAACATAATTTGCAAAATAAAGAAGAGGTGATGACCTAGGACAACAACCTCTCACATAAAAGGATATCCATAGCCAAAACATCAGTTAGTATAATGAAATAATGTTGCAAAATAAACAAATGTCACTAAGCTAGGGAAAGCAGATCCTTAGACAAAGAGAAAGAAGGAAGAACCTTTCCCCCCAGGGATGAAAAGAAAGGGATACCTTTGCAAAACAAATGTCTTTATAAAAAAGATATCTTGAAAAGAGAACTATGGATGATTATGAACATAATACAAAACCATAGGGATAAAATACAAAAAGGATAACCAATTAAGCTCAAAACAAAGTACATGCTAAGAGCATAATGGATCCTAGAGAATTGGAAGAAATGCTGCTTTCCCCCCAGTCAAAAGACAAGAAGAGAAAAGATCTACATTATAGAAGAATGAAGGGGATACCCCTTATCAAAATTATGAAGAAATTTTAAAACCACACGAGAGAGGGATATAATTCCTAAAGAAGCTCTTTCTCTAACATACAACTTGAAATGCACACAATCAGCAAGTAAATGTGTATTACTATAATGAAAAGGACATTTATACTTGGAGAGAGCATCTTTTGGTATAGGTTTAAAGATTTCTTTCTTAGAATTTATTAACTAAACATATACCTTCTTAGCCACATCTTGAGGAGTATTAGGGTAATCTAAGGTAGGTGTTGGAAGAATAAAATGAAGAGGCAGGTGACGATCAAAATCAACCACCTTAAATTGATTTAGAAGAAAGAAAAGTCCACGCATATCTTTTTTAGGGGATATATGAACTAGATACTTAATACCATGCTCATTAACACCAAGCCCTAAACCATTATAACCTTGTTTAGCCATCATATTATATCATGTATGTACATATCTTGTAAAGATTCTACAGGAGGTGGTTGTTTATTGTGATCATGAGAAAAGGTTGTATACAGTGGAATAATAGGTTTAGAGGAAGTTGCTTTTCTCTTCCCTTTAATATCATCATGGATTGGATAAGAAGGGGAAGGTAAGTCTAAGAATTATTTCACATCTGCATCATGAACCATAGTTTGAGCCTCATCATAAGTGTGGGAAGAACTAGTAATAGCAGATGGAGAATTAGGCATATTAGGAATCTTAGGAATCAGATTAGGAAGGATATGATTAGGATTAGGAAGATTAAGAACTAGATTAGGAAGGATAGGATTAGGATTATGAATATTAGGAGATGGTGTATCATCTACCGAATTCTTCACATAATCCAAAAGAGTAATAAGTTTGCCACATAAATCTTTAATGGAAGTCTTGAAAGTAGGAAGACTAGTATTAGTCAATCTCACAATAGCATAAGCAAGTGAAACATGAAGAGTGACAAACATAATGAAATGGATGATACTCTCATAAACATCATAAGTACGATAAAGAGATGCTAAGAGGAGAATAATAAGGAAAATAGCCACACACCAAAGCATCTTAAAAATCTTCATAGTAAATGAAAACCAAGAAATATTTTTGTATTTTGTAGAGTATATAGATTTTTTTTTGTTTTTAGAATTTTAAAATGCAAGAGCATAACATAAATATAATCTTAAGGAAAAGAAACAAAGCATCCAACACCAAAAAGAAAGAGTTGTCTATCACAGGTTCACTAAAATGTAAGATATAAAAATATATATGAAGATATATTTTTATATCTATGATGTGGGAGATGTTTATTTATGGGGATGTGTGATGGAAAACATTGTGGACATATAAAAATTAATAAAACATAAACACTTATCTTGAAAGGTAAAAGATTCAAAAATCATTGTTTTTTGGTGTTTGTACTCAGTTTCGAGAAATTCTACAATCGAATCTAGCCTGGAAATAAAGAGATAGAGAAAACCCATAAACCTTTTGATTTTCCAGAGAAAGGTCGACCTTGACCCAGGTAGAAAGATCAACCTTGACCCCTTTATGTCAACCTTGACCTGCACTACTCTAACGGAAATTCTATTCACAGATCCCAAAAGTTTCCCAAAAAGGGTGTCCATATCTGCATTGTAATTCGATGTTCCATACCTGTTCCTTCAAAAAAAATGGTTTTTTTTGTTTGGATGAGGGGTTTGCCTTGGTCAAACCTCGGTTTGGAATCAAGCTTTAAAATGGAATTGAAATAGAGAATGCTAGAAATTAGTAGAAGTAGATCTAACAACGAAGCTATGATATTCAATAGATATGCAATTGTATTTGAAATGTAAACAAGTATGTTGATATGAAATCTTGGACTCAACACTAATAAATGTAAATCAAAACCTCCATGATTGTAAGCTTGGAATCCACCTTGAAGGGAGAATGAAAAGATCTTGAAGATGAAAAAAGGATCTTGAAGGAAGATCACACCACCATGATGGATAGATCTAGGGTTTGAATGATGAATCTTGAATGCTTGAACCAAATCCCTCCAAAGGCTTGAATGCATGAATCCTTGATCTTCAATGGAGAACTTGAGTGCTTGAATGTAGATAATTACTTGAATGCTTCCTTGATTGAGAATGCTTGCTTGATAATGCTTTAGGATGAATGAATGCTTGATTGAAAGAGATTGCACACTTGATTGATGATGGAGGATGGATTGAAATGAGAGAGGAAGGTTTCCTTTTATACTAGTCTAGGGCACAAATTTCTAGAGAGGCCTACATAGGAGAATTAAATTCCCATTTAAACCTTTACCCCTAGAAATGGACCTAAATTAAATATAATTTAAGAATTTACCATTCCGAAGCCCGAAACAGCCGACCAAGAAGCGGGAAATAAATATTTCTGAAACCCGACATTCGGAAACTTTGGCATTTTGAAATTTGGACCTTCGATCAAGGTTGACCTTGACCCTGAGGTCAAGAATCTCATAGTTACAATTCAGGATGCTAGAATTATGCAGAAAAGAAGTGGAAAATGGGGCAGAATAGGAGAAAAACAAGTCAAAGACCTATTCAAGGCATTTGACGTGACCCCAAACCACTTATTCGGAGGGCTAAACTAGTCCTAAATGGAAGTGCTTCCATTTTCTGATGCTACTCTCTCTCTCTCTCTCTCTCTCTCTCTCTCTCTCTCTCTCTCTCTCTCTATATATATATATATATATATATATATATATATATATATATATATATATATATATGTATGTATGTATGTATGTATATATACATGTATATGTATGTATATATACATGTATATGTATATATATATGTATAGATATATATATATATATCTATATGTATATATATACATATATATATACATATATATATATACATCTATATACATATATATATATATATATGTATATACATATATATATATCTATATATATACATATATTTATATATATACATATATATATGTATATATATATATACACACACACACATATATATATACATATATGTTTATATATATATTATATATATATATATATGTATATATATATATAGGTATATATATATAGGTATATATATATAGGTATATATGTATGTATGTATGTATATATATATATATATATATATATATATATATATATATATATATATATATATATATATATATATATATATATATATATATATATATATATATATATATATATATATATATATATATATATATATATATATATATATATATCTATATATATATATATATATATATCTATATATCTATATATATCTATATATATATATATATATGCACACACACAGAGACATATATATATATATATATATATATATATATATATATATACATACATATGTACATTTATATATGTACATATATATACATAGATATATGTACATTTATATATGTACATATATATACATATATATGTATATATATATATATATGTCTCTGTGTGTGTGCATATATATATGTGTGTGTGTGTGTGTGTGTGTGTGTGTGTGTGTGTGTGTGTGTATGTATGTATGTATGTATGTATG
This sequence comes from Chamaecyparis obtusa, assembly GCA_027943335.1. Lineage (NCBI taxonomy): Eukaryota > Viridiplantae > Streptophyta > Pinopsida > Cupressales > Cupressaceae > Chamaecyparis > Chamaecyparis obtusa. The sequence continues at coordinate 1,074,251 of BSBK01003597.1, forward strand.
TATGTATGTCTATATATATGTATATTTATATCTATATATATGTATATATATATAGATATACATATGTGTGTGTGTGTGTGTAAACAATTAGGTATGTTGTATATGTTTATACACACATTTATTTTTAGATATCTTTAGATAGAATACATAGGTTTATCCACACTCATATGCAAGTGAGTTTACCAAAGCATTCTTAATAACTACTATAATGTTTGACATCTATATATAACTTGACCATTCTCCTTACTGGGGAGCCGTAACAATACAAGATATTGATTATAACAAAACCTATCATCTAATTCTTAAGTCATACTGTATTATGTCCGTGATCGGAGACATCTTCATCACCACATTTCTTTTCTCCATCCCTTCCATCCTCTTCATCACGTTTTTCTACTTCATCTTTTGTCAGAAACCACTCAAGCCCCTTCCATTCCTCACAAACCCTCACTACATTATACTTAACAGGAACATTCAATTTCGCTTAATTGTTGGGCATCTTTCCTCAAACTTTATGGAATATTTAATCACAAGAATAGGGTAAACTTGAACCAGTTGATCTCTAAGAGCATACTCATTGCACGCAGGAATGCATAGGTTATCATCAATGTTATCCAACACCAGGTCTAATTATTCCAACAAATATTTTTTAAACAGACTAGAGAATAACTCACTAATTATTTCTTTATCTCTGTCAATGTGTAGGATAGTAGCAGTGAACATGGCTATTACCTCAATTGTTTTTCAGTCGATCATTAAGCTTTGAAAACTCCTCTCCCACAATCCTCATAATTGCTCTAAAGATTAAACTATGTTTAACCTTCATAATCTTTCTTAGTTTTTGTTCAGTAATCTAACCCCAGAAAGACATTTCCCTATTTCCAGCCTTTATCTTAATAGGTGTATCCATTCCGTTTTAATTAGCTATGAAGTGAATGCAGAGGCCTAAAGCCTATCTTACCTATTTAACATCCACAATTCATGCGAAAAGGATTTATATATATATATATATATATATATATATATATATATATATATATATATATATATATATATATATATATATATATATATGTTTCTATTTTGTTTATTATATATTTATATTAATTTAGAATATTTTTAAAACATAATAAATGAATTTTAGAAACTTGCTTTACCAATTTATTAAATATTAGTATGCAACATACATATTTATTTATTATTTATTATATATTTATATTAATTTAAAATCTTTTATAAATAAAATATAAAAACTTAGAAACTTTCTTAATTAATTTGATATTTTTCATATATTACTAATTATATTGATAAAATATTTAAATTTAAAATAATTTATTAAATAATTAGTAAGTTAAGAAAAATTGACAATCAATACTCACATTAAGACGTAAAATGAAAGACATTAAAATGACCCAATTGTCATAAAAAAAATTCCTATGATAGTTAGGGGTGACCATCAAATTTCAGGCCTAGTGTAGAGAATGCAAGAGAGCTTTAAAATGTGAGAGAGTTATTAGAAATATCAAGAGAGATGAAATGGGGCCAAATTAGCAAGGTATGAGGGACTGGAAGTCATCATGATGTCAATGTGATTCCAAAGAGGTGTTATACGACCACAAATCAGGAAGTGTAATATCCCAATGATTAACTCAATTGAGATATTCATGCTATGTCAGCGTAGTGTGTGAATGTCTATGTGGCAAATATATATATATTATGTACAAACATCTTCACCTTGCATACACATCCAAGAGAAGTTTGGGCCTAATGGTTAGGAAGCCAAGCATGATGGGTAGCAAGGAAGGTTTACAAACTAGAATTTGAATTTCTTATTTAATTTGGTTAAAGTGGAAGGTTCATGTGACGTCAAATTAATTTTGTCTTCACTTTAGCGAGGATATCAAGAAGAGATGTGAGCCAGAGTAGAGAGAGAAAGGATTAGGAATGTTATACCAAAAATGAAAAGAGGAAATAGATTATGGATTATCCCCTAGGAAAGAGACCTGAGTCAATCCTTCGTGAAAAGATGCTAATATGTATCATCAAAAACATGTTATGTTCAAACAAACATGTTAGATGAAAATAAAAAAAGTTAGACATAAAATTTGATAATAGAAATAAAATATTGTTCATAGACATCAAACGGTGATCATAAGCATCAAATAGCAGTGATATGTATTGGTGACATGTTATGTTATGCTAAGGACCATACGATAATGTAATTATCCCGTGACCAATACAAACTATGGTATAGGATAGTGATAGAAAAGAGACATAGATAATCATAAGACAAAGTATAGTGCATTGGCCCCCATGCTAGGTGACAGAAATACTTCATATGAGATAAGAGATCTGATGAAATAGATAGAACTAAGATCATTAATATGAAAGTCCCCCTTTATAATGATATGTTCTACACAAAGGGGAGAATAATTCATTCGAAAGAGAAAAAAAATGTTGTGTCACGGAAACATAATAAGATGGATTCATGAAATGCTACATTTCAATAGATAACACATAACACCCACAACATAAACAATAATGTGAAGAGACAGAGGGAAATGATATTGAATCATAGAAATGAAATCAAGAAATATAGATTTTGTTGTGTATGAATACTCATCGTATTCCCAAAGTTCTTGGATTGTGAAGAATAATGGAGTTGATAAGTAAACAACCCACAGCTCCCAAGAACACCTGCACGCAAACACCTGTCACAGAAAGAGAGAGAAGCAAGAAGATAGAGAGGCCTGAACACATGGATCCATGAAAGAGGAGACATTCTTGAAGTGAAAAAACAAAAGTTACAATTCAATAAAATGAATGTTTCTCAATAAGATTACAAGAGAGATCAATCCTTATAAAAGGAGATGAAAACCCTAAAAGGGTGAACAAACCTAGGTTGCATGATAATAATTAATAAAGAAATTAATTATTATATGCCTAAAGTTCAGCTTAAGCATAAAGAGATAATAAGTGACTTATTAATTAAATCAATATGATTTAATTAATAAGTAAACACTTTATTACTCTAACACCCCCCCTTAAGATAAGCTTTGGAAGAAGCTAAAAACTTAGAAAGAACTACTGAAAGAAAATGGGTCCCAGCAACAAAAGGCTTGATCAGGTACCCAAGTACAAAAGAGAGTCTCTATAAAAGAGGATAAATAGAGAAAACCACATGGGAAAAACTCTACTCCAAAAAGAGATGAAGACTAGTCTGAAGGATTGAAGAAGCCTCCAAAATGAAGAATGTTCCAGAAAATAGGAACAAGGATGAACATGTAGAACATCACTGAAGCAAGAAGTTGCAAACTCTATCAAGATGTAACTGATGATCTGAAGATCCTCCACTGAAATATGACTAGGTAGAGAAGACTTTAATCTGCATGAGTGCCCTCAAATGACACTGCTCAAATCAGGAGGCAAACAACTGAAGTGGAAGATACAAAATACTGTAATCTGCATGAGTGCCCTCAAATGACACTACTCAAATCAAGAGGAAAACACTTGAAATTGAAGATACAAATGGCATAAAAACACAAAAAGTATGAAGAGTTTATCAATCAAAGCTGGAAGAGTGTGTCCATAAAATAGGAAAGAAAGAGTGTCCATATGGTAAATGATCCATCTCACCAGAATGCATAGGTACCCAGCCACTGCATCCACCTAGTACATAGAATCAAATACTGAATACATAGCTCACACTATCAAACCAAGGAAGTAGTAGAACCAACAGTAGAAACCCACCCATAATGTTGACAAGAGAGTAATGATAGGTACACTGAAAAGATCATCCAATATGAACTGCATGATACCAGGAACATCGAACGTGCAGAGATAGTACAAACACAAATAAAGATACCTGAGGCTAATGTCATTGGAGGAGCGCTCACATGAAAAAATTAGATGGAAAATAAAGGCAAACATCAAACCCCCTCTGGCCCTTTATAATTGAGTGCGAGTACATAGAGCACGAAAATGTGCAAGATCTCATACATGCAATAGATTGGCACTTTATCTCAGTGTGTGTGCATAAAATAATTCTACAAAAGTGAATTATACACTGCTCAAAGAAGAGAGAAGGTTGTTGAAACAAAAGAACAACCTAAGATGAACCATTCCTCAAAAGGAAAAGATCCCAAGACCTGAAACATCCAAGTTATCCACCAGATTAAAGAAATGAAAAAAAAAGAATAAAATATTCCTAGAGAAGAATCTGGAAAAATGACTCATAGCACTGGAAAGGTCTTAGAACAAGCTTTCTAATGATATATCATTTTCCCAAAATGGAGTCTAGATGTGCAAGATAGAGATCCCGAAGTGCAAAACTGAACATCTGGCTTTTTCAGTAAAAAAAACCATCAAAAAAAAATCAAAAATTAAAAACTCTATATATGGATAGAGCTCGAAACTAGCTTTCTGACCATATCTCATTTGCTCGATTTTGACACCGTATGCTCAAGTTATGAGAAAAATACCAAGTGTTGCGCTGGAGGGTCCAAAAATGGTGCAAATGATGTTCATGCATGCTAATGTCAAAAAATGGTGGGCTTACAATTGATGGTCGTATGGCCGTCATGGTCAAAATCTTCCTAGGGGCTAAAAAAATAGGTCCCTGGTCGCCATAAGACCAAGGGCTGAGGCTGCATCCACTACGTGGGATTAAATTTGACGGCCAAATGGTCATCACCACCCAAAAAAAAAGGATTTTAAAAATAATCGCATGCACACCTCGAGATGCATGTCAGGAAAGTATGGTTTTACCTCGATTTGTGTGCCATGGCAGTAAAATATTTTCCTCGATTTGCATGTCAAGGTCGTACGGCCTGGCATGCAAAAAAAATTACCTCTGAATGCAACGATGTCTGAATCATGTGTGTCTAATATGGATCTGGGGGTTCTTGTCCACTGCGAGCTCAACGGTGAGGTGTGTTTGAGCCAAAAATGCTCCAAAATACCAGTGACCAACTCAGGATTTGTGTCGGGGCTGATTGAAAAAAAGTTTTGCCACAGATTCCAACTTTGTCCAAAATGAACAAATTTTATATGGATCTAAGGGTTCTTGGATGCTCTTAATGCAACCATGAGGTCTGTTTGAATTCAAGACAACCAAAAAGAGAGGTCCCCCCAGATCCAACAAAAACCCTCTGAAAACTTAGATCTGATGAACATGACTAAATCTCTCAAAAAGAGGATAGGAGAAAATAGATCTAAAGCTCGGATACCATATTGGAGTTGATGAGTAAACAACCCATAGCTCCCAATAACACCTTCACGCAAACACCTGTCAAATAAAAAGAGAGAAGCAAGAAGATAGAGAGGCCTAAACGCATGGATCCATGAAAGAGGAGACATTATTTATGTGTAAAAACAAAAGTTGCAATTCAATAAAATGAATGTTTCTCAATAAGATTACAAGAGAGATCAATCCTTATAAAAGGAGATCAAAACCCTAAAAGGGTGAACAAACCTAGGTTGCATGATAATAATTAATAAAGCAATTAATTATTATATGCCTAAAGTTCAGCTTAAGAATAAAGAGATAATAAGTGACTTAGTAATTAAATCAATATGATTTAATTAATAAGTAAAGAATTTATTACTCTAACAAAGAAGAACACATGAAAACAAAGAGAAAAAAATTGGGTAAAAATAGAAGAAGTCTTGAATGCCCCCAATGCATTGCATCATCCATGAATGTCAAAAATGTAATACACAACAAAAATAAGAATGATGAGACAAATAAAATTATTTTATAATAAATATTATCTCAAGTTTCCAAGTACCAATGGAGTAGCTTAGGCCATTCAGGAGAGCATAAACATGTATATACAAACACAAGGGATCACAAACAAACACACACACTCTCCAATATAAAGATATGAAAGGTGTTTCTCTAATGATCTTCCACAATCATATCATTATCCTCCCAATATGTGATCATTTAAGTAGGTAGGATGAGTCTTTAAATGAATGATAGCTAAGGCAGTACTATATATTTTTCCTACAACAAGAGCCAAGGTTGAGGTTTCTCAACATTCTCATCCAACAACTCTTGTGAGCTCATCTAGTCAATGATCTTGAGAAGATAATTGAAAATTCTATAATGTCCTCTAGAGAGTTAACAATACACTCCAAAGAAGAGTGAGGTAACTTTTTCAGATGCACAGAAGGAGGAGCTTCATCACCAAACTTTGGGAGAGGGGAATAAACTAACTCTAGCGAAGCTTTAACCTCCTCGACAAGAAGTGAAGAAGAAAAAGAAGCTTTAGAGAAAAATTCATGTAGCAGAACTTAGGAATGGGGCCCTTCTCAAACTCAAGCTTAGGTAGTTTAGATGAAACCATCACATCAATTGTGGAAGGTCAAATGACTCCAAGAAAGACATAATGAAGATGTAGAGAGGAAATAGGAGGATCAAATAGATATACACTAAGAACCACTTGCATATGAAGCATGTATATCATCTATGGGAATGGAGGAACACTTGGGAGAGAAGTGATAAGAGGTGGCTCAATGGAGGGAAAAATGAACACTTGCACCTTGTTAAGGCGACACTCAATGACACTTCCCAAGGAAGCCAAAAGTAAAGGGGAAAATAAAAGACATGAGTACAGATGAGAGGAATAGAAAGAGTATGAACATGAGAAGAATAAATAGGACCAGGAGAATAAATTGAAGACTCACCTTAAGTCTTCATAGTGGCCTCATGTTCTCAAGACATTGCATGTCAATGACACTTGCGCTCATGTGCAATCTAGTTCTAAGGAAGGTGAATTTTAAGAAAAAAAGTATGAGAAGACTCTATAGCATCATGTGTCACAAGTGGAACAATATGAACCATTTCAAATGGACAATAAGGCCAACTAATGAAGTAGGAGGTCCTACAAAATCAGGAAATGTAGCCTCAACTATGAACACCCTATAATGGCCTAGAAAGGAACCCTAGAAATGAAGGACAAAACATAAGCTAAAAGAGACAACATAACTATTTTTTTCTAATTACATATCATCCTACATAACTTATCATCATTGACATATTCTTATAAGATAATCAATTGAGAATACTCATCAAGCAATAAGTGGAATACAAACAATTACTTCCAAGGGTTCCATGTCTATCAATACTAAGTTAATTTTATAGCACCAAACGAAGTGTTCCTTTGATAACCAATCATGTAATTATCATTAAAATATTAATCATATAATGAGGAACCAATCACAAAACATCACAAATATAACCTACTTCAATTTGAAGAAATCAACCTTAATGTTCTACCAAGTAGGGTGCAAGCGCTAAAAGGACACTCAAAGGAGCTAAAGAGTGCATGTGCTAAAGTGTAGGTGCTAGCACTAATACTCAACATTTCCTAGTGCCATGATTGAGAAAATTCTCAATCCAAAGAGGCACTAGCACTAATTTCCATACAGAGCCACTAAATAGTGCATGCACCAAAATATAGGCATAGGTGCTAAAACTCAATCATCGCCGCCAAACTAAGGCTAAAAAAGATGAAACTTAACTAAATTAAATACATGATTAAACTACAATATAACTTACTATAAAAACATGAATATAATTTGTATCAAGGCTTAATTCACTTGATACCAATACATTAACCATAAATATAATATACATTACAAGATCATGATATATGAACAACAACTGAGAAGAAGTGAAAGAGGAAGGTGAAGTAGCTTTGGGTCCATAGTAGACCCTATATACTAGTCTCAAATAGTGTATTATCATACCACCTAATCATGTGGTACCCTCAAGTCCATCCCAATATGCTTGCAAAGATAATCATATGGCCCAAAAAATCACATGATAATAATGCAATAAGGCTTACAATCTCATAAGGCACATGTGTGCATTCCTACCATAATGAACAACCAACATAGAATCCATGTTGTAGCATGTACAAGGGAATGTACCCAAATGCATAATCTCATAGGGTCACTACTCATATCTACACAAGGGATGGATGAAAGTCCAGAAGTGAGAGTTTCATCACATAGCCCCAAGGAATATTGGCGCATACCACATCAAGAAGACCTTTTGTGGAGAAAAGGAGGCTTTACATCACCAAATCAATGTTCCACAGACAGATAGACCATCTCATTGTGTCCTTGGCCCAAGAGATACTCATGGAACGCATGAGGCATACTTATCATCTTCTTAGTATTATGTGTTTACCCATTTCATTTTAATTATGTTATCACTTAAACTGCACAAGTCCCCAATGGATTATCCTAGTGGCTCCTTTGTGCCTCAGCCCCCATTGAGAGTCACTCCTCAATTCTGACACCATGCCCAACCAAGATGAAATCAAAATGGCACAACCAATAGTACTTCATATCACAATATTTCATTATCACATTATGCATTGCTAGCAAATCCTGAGCATGCACTCTATTAGTTCCAAACCAAGAGCATAGATCAACATTGATCCCACAATAAGTTACTAGTGCCATAACAACAATACCACGTATTAATATCCATTTCTAGTACAATTAACCACATTTACACCAATGCCAAGTTGACCCAAAACTGACATAAAAGCCATCCACTCAAAATTTACCTAAAATCAAAACTCAACCCATCAAAATTATGGGAAAACTCATTGGTCCCTGTGCACCCAACATCCCAAAATGTCATTAAAAATACAAAACATCCTTCCAATCCCAAATGGGTGGCATAACATAAGAAAACCCTCATTCTCACAATCAAGTTGGGGAAATACTCAATACTCAGCAAAAATCACTTCTACCAAATAGAAACATGATTAATTCCATGTCATAAATCATTTCCAACTCACAAATTTCCATAAAATTGAAGCATGCACATGAGAGAGATGAGAGAATATATACCTCAATCCAAGAATATGTCCAAATTTGAAGAAAATGCCAAAGACTCCACAAGAGAAAATGAAAATTGGAGGGCAAGATAAAATCGACCCTAACCAACCAACAAGCCAATACCTATAAAAATATCTCCAATTCAAAATCCCAATCCAAGTAAAAATCAAGTCCAACAATAGGGTTTAAGAGCTTGAAGCAATTTCAAAAAATAACAAGTGGTTTGAATTTGATCTTTTTGCATAATTAAAAGGGCCCACTTTTATAAATATTAAAATATCATAAAGTCACTTAAGTCAAAATATTAAAAAAAAGCCTTTATAAATCTCTAAGCCAAATAAATCATTAAATCCCAATGAAACCAAATACTCACAATATATTTTCCAATAAATAATAATAAATTGTCAAGCAATAAAATTTATTAAATTTATTTTTTATTTTATTTTAAATGCTTAACCACGATAATTTTGGATACTGACCATGCACAAAAACATGATGCTAGTGTATCACATTATGCAAGGGGTAACCGGACATTACCATATAGGAACTGGATAGGTGATTATTGTCCAATAATAGGAACAATAATTATGCTAGGCAATGTGAATGGCCATATGACTAACTCTAGCTAATTATCATTAAGGATAATATAGGCGCTCTCAAACTTGCAAAGCCAGGTGGATTTGATGCCTAGTACCTGCCATTATTGACTTCAAGTGTACTTTCTCATATATAAATTGTCAAAGCCCATATAAAATGATCAAATGACAAAAATCCCTGAAAAGGGAATTTTAACTGCGTAATCATTCATATGTATTTGAATGTTATGACATCACCCCCTTTCACGTATAATCATCATCTAAGAACTATAGTAATAATCTTGTCTGATCAAGTACATTAATAATTATAAATTAATATTAAGTATCAACAATTATCATTCACAACAATAATGAGTAGATAACAAACTCCCCGAACCAAACCAATAACCATGCATAGATAATAATGCCACATCTCACTAAATTACTATCACAACATCAATGAACATCATAAAATAATCACTAGAATGCCAATACAAAAGGACAAAATAAGAATGGTCACATGATAAACCATTTACAAAGTTTGTCTCGGATCAAAATAATAAGCCAATGAAAAAATGAAAATATGGGAGGCACTACATACCTTTCCTCTTTTTTTCTCTAGGAGTGGTCAAAGGAACAGGAGGATCCCTCGAAGGATGATATGAAAGTGTTGCAGGTGAAGGATGAGCATGTGAACACTTACCCTTTCTATACATTCTATGGAAACAGATGTCTGGAAGAATAAGAAGCTCAAAAACATGTGACTTCAATTTCAAAAACACAAGTGTCTTTCCCTTTTTGTGGTAGACATAGTAGAAGGAATGTGAGGTGCTACCAAAGGTTGTGTGGTATTTGGAGGATGATAGGGTCTGTTGGAAGTGGGCCAACATCCCTTGCAGGGTTTGTGCCATGGCTTAACCACCTCATGTGTCTTATATAAGTCTAGTGGTTGTATCGAGCATTAACAGGTCGATCTTTTGGTGCAACGACAACCACTACTTGTAACAAGTTATTTCAAAGCTTGGTCATAGGTTCGAATCCATGCAGGCCATGGCGAGTGATGATGGGAGGGAGATTGTTGGCAATGGGCCAGCATCCCTTGCAAGGTCCATGACATGGCTTAACAGCGTCTTGTGTCTTATATAAGTCTAGTGGTTGTATTGAGCATTAACAGGTCAATCTTTTTGTGCAACAACAACCACTACTTGTAACAGGGTCTTCTCTCAAGAATAGGCCTACTCTTTAACTCTTTATGAGGAAGGTCTAGAATATGAAGCATGTTTTTGTACAAGAGTAAGATGAGGAGTAATAGATTCAAAAGGAGCTAAAGAACAAGTACGTTGGGCTAACATTGATGTTAACTCCCTAGTCTTATAATACATGGGTCCAACTTGAGTGGACCATAAATGATCAAAGAGAAAATCCTCCATGCAAAGCAAGTTGTTTATATCCAATCTCCTGAATAGTATGTATTGTTCCCTCATAAGAAAATTTCAAAAACTTGTTAACAAATAAGGGGATTGCATCCATGGAAACTAGCTAGGGAATGCCACTAGAATAGGTAAGATTGAGGAATAACCACAAATGTAGCAAAGACTACCTTGGGTCCCAAATGGATCGACAAGGTAGTAGGTTCCATATGAGGAAAAAATATACAAATGTTTACATGGATGGTGGTGCTACACTCATCATACGTGAGCCTATGTAACCTATTGATAAAGGGGTCCGCATTTGTGATTATATTGTTTCTACAAGAAGGATCAGCCACAATGCATGTAATGGTACTATCACTAATCCAAGCATGAATATATAAAGGAGTGGAATCTCCATGAAATGGTGAATCATTAGGTGTGAGATTTATATCAAAAATATTTACCTTTGTTGCGAGAGAGATTAGAGTGATGTTGACTATATTGATATATGCACAACCAACTGTTGGAAACTACAATTAAAACAATTGTTGTATTGTCATTGATGTCAAACCTTAACTGGTAAGACAATTGCTATCTAGGAGATTACCATATTTATTGATTAATGAAGAGGATTAGGGCAAGGAGATAACAAGAGAACCTAAGGAAAGGTTGAGTTATTTGATACTTTAATAGGTACTTGATTACTTGGCACATTGATAAGATAATGTATTGTTTATCTAAGTAAGAAGAAAGACTACAAAAGTAGGCTTAACCAAGAAAAAGTGAAGAAATATAGTTTAAGCCAAGTGATGTTAGTGTCGACCGAGTGCCAGTATATGCCGAGTAAATTTAGTGTTGACCGAACATTAGAATAAGCTGAGTGACAAGAAATTATCGAGCAAAGACAGTGTTAGCCGAGGAAGATAGTTTGTAGAGATGACCGAGATGTACAGTGATGACCGAGGTGATGAACATGGTATTGATCGAGTGTCATTACTTTACATTTGGAGAAAGAATTGACATTCCCAGCTAACTTAGTTGAATTCTTGGGATATGTAAATCATGTTGACTTTATTAATTTATTGTATGGAGTATTTAATACATGGTAAATCATTTTATTATGGATTCAATGAGCAATTTGAAGATGTATCTAGAAGGAAGGATGAATAAATCAAATGATGGAAGGATTCGATGAATCTGACCTAAACCTAAGGTCTACGAAGGAGATTAAGCGGAAAAAGATGGATCTACCTAATCAAAGATGTATAAAGGAAAACCTAATTGTGAGGTTACAGTAAGGATCTGAAGTTGTTGATTTTATTGACTAATAAGTCTAAATAGAAGGCTGAAGGAGAAATTGTGAAGGAGATAAATAGAGTTGTGATTGCTTGAAGAGAATTCTGAAAAAATCAATGATGGATATGGAAATGGAGCTCAGTCAGTAAATCAACATATATGTGCGAAGTGGATCTATATTTGCAAAGTGAGTTTTATGTTTTTCAGATCAGAAACTATTGTTACTTTCTAACCATTGTATCAGTCTAAATCCTTTAATCAAGGTTGACCTAACAGTCATTGTATAAATCCTTTAATCAAGGTGGCATTCTAATGGAATGTACTTAAATCCTTTAACCAGGTCACTTTTGACAGAGTGTTTAAATCCTTTACTAGGGTCACACCTAGCAGTGTGTTTGTAAACCTTTAACAGGGTTGGTTTTTCACAAAGCTCACTTCAGAAGAGTGAAATATCAGTAGCATGTTACAAACTAGTTTTTCCCAAGTTGGGTTTCCACTATAAATCCTGGTGTTATACTTGTGTGAATTTTTTGATGTGAATGTTGTTATATTCTGCAAGTTAATTATTTCGGATAGTGGACTGCATGTTATATGTTTATGATATATACTTTAGAGACCGAGTTGTGTTGGTGATTAGATCTAAGATTATTGAAGTTCTAGAAAGTTTAATTGGTTCATCTAGACCTGAGAACAAATGATTCACCCCCCCCCCCCCCCTATGTTGTTCTAAATAATTCTAACAATTGGTATCAGAGTTGTTGGTGCTTATAGAGAAAATTTTAAAGGTACTTGAAATTAATGATCAAGATGTATAAAATGAAGGTACCGAAGTTGAACAAAGAGAACTTCCCTGCATGGAAAACTCTGATGAAATTGCATTTAGCTGGTATTGGTGATTTGGTGAAGTACTATGTGGAACATGACTATGTTATACCTATTGCACCTTTGACTGTCGAGGAGATGAAAGTAAAACAAGAACACAATCAAGCAAGGTTGGAGATTGCCTCTACCTTAAGCTATCTTGAATTTGAAGATATCAAAGACTGCACTACTAAAAGGAAAATGTGGAATACTCTTGCAACTATCTATGGTGGTGATACAAATGTACTGAGAGAAAAAGCTGAAATCTTGAGAGGTAAGTTTGATGAAATGAAAATGCAATAAGGTGAAAATATTGCTCAATACTATGGTATAATTAAGGAGATAGTGAATGCTATTAGAGGAGCTACTAGAATCATTGATGATGAGACTATTATTGGTAAGGTTTTGAGAACTTTGCTTCCTATCTATGCTATCAGAATTTCTACAATTCAAGAATCAAGATGTAACCCTGGTAATGTTCTAACTCTGAAAAGTCTTGTTGGTAAGCTTACTGCTTTTGAGCTATCTTGTGTGTGTGAAAATTGTACCTGATCTGTAGACACAACACTTCAGTAAAACATTAGAGGTTAGCTATAATCAAAATCGTGCAAAATTGAAATCTAATCTAACCAAGCGATTTACTGCCTTCTAGTAGGTGCGAGATTAATGTTCTCAGATTGTAATCGAGATCAGTGACCTAGACGACACCTAAACCAAGGATTTGAATGCAAAACTGATATGAAATATGAATGCAATTAATCTATTTTTTTTATATTTTCTATGCAATAATATGAAAAATGATATGAAATCTATGATAATATGAAAATTGATATGCAATGCTAATCTAGAAATGATATGATATGAGAATGAAAATTCTAACAATAATATGAAAGCTATGAATTTGAAATTGATCTCACAAAGCTTTGAATCCTCAAATTTATCTTTCAAGCTCCAATTGTGCAAATTCTCCAAATCTGATATGCTATGATTCCTGTAGAGTAAGTTTGCAATTTTTGAGATGAATTATGAAGAGCCAAGCCTTGGTTTTATAGAAATCCAGGGCTTTGGAGGTGCATGAGAAAAAGCCACAAATCACTCAAATAACTCAAGTTGATTTTTGAGTTATTTTTAAATAACAGATAATTAAGTCACAAAAATCATGCAAAAGCACAGTTCAACTCGAATTAGAAATTTAGATCAACTTTAAAACTCAAAAAGATGTTGAGTTTCAAAAAGCTAACAACTTGCATTGATTTTCCAATTTGAGTTTAACTAGTCCTTGAATGTGCACATGGATAATTATGATTTAATAAATAAATAAAGTGATTTATGCTCAACTTAACTGATTTTTTGAAATAAAATAATTAATTTATGGGTTAATTAACTATTTTATCAAACTTTTATTAAAAACTATATTATTAAATAATGACAACTTGCTTTAATCAATTAAATAAGAATTTAATCAATTATTCATAAGATATTTGATTTATTAAATAATACAATTAATAAGAGATAGAATTAAATTTAATTAAACAATTAAGTGGCAAGATATTAAATCTAATTAATTAAATATGAAAATATTCAATTAATCAAACTTAGGATAAATGTGATTTATCGCCAAATAATCATTAAATTAAAGATAATTAAGATAATTTAGGAATATTGCTAGGAATATTCCCCGATGCAGAATTTAAGATAATCAATTAGGATTCGATGATGTTTAGATGTGCCTTAGGTTAGGACTTTGATGTCGATTTCATTCGATGGTCGATATAGAGGTTAATGAACTTATAGCCCATTTTTGGGGTATTACATATCTAACTATGATAACTACACTTCTCCTAGTGTTGAATCTGCATTCAAGTCACAAATGGTTTTGGATAAGTCTAAGAGAGAAAAAGAAAAATGTGTTAAAAGTGATAGTGACAGTGACAGTGATAGTGACACTTCTGATGAGGAATTAGATGATCTTGAGGCACTCATGGCTAGAAGATTAAAAGGGGGAAAAGGGAAATATAAAGGTAAACCTCCTATAATCTATTTTTCATGTAAAAAAGTTGGCCATACTGCAGCAAGATGTCCTAACAGGACTGATAAGGATGGGAGAAGGGAAAGCAAGTACAAGGATAAGAAAAATGATAGAAATCACTGAAGGTACAAAGAATATAAGGACAAAGGTAAGAAATCATGTTATATTGTTGAAGACGAAATTGATAGTGACACTAGTGAATCTAATGAATGTGATATTGAAGTAGTTTATGTTGCTATGAAAGATGATGAAGATGAAGATGAGAAAACTGCACTTATTTCTTATGTGAGTAAAGGTGATAAATGGATTATTGATAGTGGTTGCTCACATCACATGACTGGTGATAAAAGTAAATTTGAAACCCTAGATCATTACAAAGGTAGAAGTGTTAAGTTTGATAATGATGCACCATGTCTTGTGAGAGGTAAAGGATCAATTAAAATGACTGATAAGATCACATGTGAAAATGCTTATTCGGTTGAAGGTCTTAACTATAATTTGTTGAGTGTTTCACAGTTGAACAATACTGGTTACCGAGTGGAGTTTCATCACAGAAAGGCTAAAATATTTGATTCCACTAGTGAACTAATTGGAAGTGGAGAATAGACAAGAGGTAACTTGTTCTATCTAGACCTATCTAAAGAAACATGTTTGTTTACACAATTTGATGATGTATGGTTATGGCATAAGAGGCTGTGTCATGTGAACTTTGACAATTTGGTAAATATTAGTAAAAAGAAGAAAGTTAGAGGTTTGTCGAGATTAAAGAAACCTGATAATGTGATGTGTAAACAATGTCAATTGGGAAAAATGACAAAGTCTAGTTTGAAGAGCAAGACATTTATTTCGGAAAATATTTTGGAAGTGATTTATACTAACCTTTGTGGACCTATGTGTGTACAAAGTTATTGTGGTCATAAGTACTTTATTTTGTTTGTTGATGACTACACTAGGATGATGATTGTAATGTTTTTGAAAGAAAAATCTGATGCGTTTAAGTTGTTTAAGTGGTATTTGGCAAAAGTTGAAAAAGAAACAGGTAGAAGCCTGAAATGTTTGAGATCTGGTCGAGGTGGAGAGTTTATATCAAATGAGTTCAATTTGTTCTTCAATGATAGAGGAATCAAGAGATAGATGTCTACACCGAGAACACCTCCACAGAATGGCATAGCAGAGAGAAGAAACAGGTCAATTATGGATTGTGCAAGAACACTAATGATTGAGAAGAATGTTGCACAAAAATACTAGAGAGAAGGTGTAAGTACAGTTGTTTATACCTTAAACTAAGTACAAATCAAGAAAGGTACAAATGCTCCGCCTTATGAGTTATGACATGGTTATGCACCTAATGTGAAGTATTTTAGAATCTTTGGGAGTAAATGCTATATACTGAAAGAAAATAGGAATGGAAAATTTGATACAAAAAGCGATGAAGGCATATTCCTAGGTTATTCCACTAAGAGAAAAGCTTATAAGTGTTTGAGTTCTAACACTAACAGAGTTGTGGAAAGTGCAAATTTTAGAGTTGATGAATATGCAGAGAAGAATGAACTAGAAGGCGAACAAGAACCTAAAGATTACAGATCTTTTGTGTACATGGAAGGAGAGGCAAGTAACACACTTGAACCAGATGTAGAGTCACAGATAAGAAATGTCGAGCATCAGGAGGATGATGTCGAGCATCAAGAGGATGTTGTCGAGCAATCAAAAGATGAAGCTGATAATTTGCATGATGAACCTAAAAAATGAAAATCAAGGAGAAAAGAAATCTGAACCTACATTGGCATAGTATGTAAGAAGACATCATAAGCCTGAGAAAATCATTGGAGATAAAGAATCTGGAGTCTTGACAAGAAGTTGAAATACCCTACATGTTTACTGTGTGAGTTTGAGCCTAAGATGGTAAAAGATGCTTTAGAGAATGATGACTGGATACAAGCTATGAATGAAGAGATAGATCAGATAGAAAAGAATGATACCTGGACTCTAGTGTTGAGGCCAAAAGATAAGAATGTTATTGGAACAAAATGGGTATTCACAAACAAGCTGAATGAACATGGACAAGACACAATAAACAAAGCAAGATTGGTATGCAAGGGTTATGCACAAGAAGAAGGAATAAACTATGGGGAAAAATTTTCCCCTGTAGAAAGATTAGGAGTAAGGACTCTACTTGCATATGTTGCATATAAAGAGTTCAAAGTATATCAAATGGATGTCAAATCTGCATTTTTCAACGGTATATTAGAAGAAGTATACATTGAACAACTTGAAGGATTTGTTGACCCAAGAAAGAAAAATATGGTTTGCAAATTGAACAAGGTGTTGTATGGATTGAAACAAGCTCCAAGAGCATGGTATGAGAGATTGCACAATTATTTGATAAAGATTGGATTTGCAAGAACAAATGACAACAGCAATCTGTATATGAAAACTGAGGAAGGTAAAGGGATTTTGTTAGCTAAAATTTGTGTCGATGATATCATATTTGGAGGACAAGATGCCCTATGTTAGAAATTTTCAAATGAGATGCAAACTGAGTTTGAAATGTCTATGTTTGGTGAGATAAAATTCTTTGTTGGATTACAAGTTTATCAGATGGAGAAAGGTATCTTTATCACTCAATCTAAATATGTTAAAGAGATACTAAAAACTTTTGGTATAGAGGATTCCAGACCAGTAAGTACTCCTATGGCTACTGGATAGAAACTATCTAAAACTAATGATACTGCTAAAGTGAATCAAACCCTATATAGATCTATGATTGGAAAGCTACAATATGTTTTCCATAGTAGACCAGATATAGCCCTAGCAGTTGGGATTGTGGCAATATTCTCTACCAATCCTAAGGAAAATCATATGATGGAAGTGAAGAGATAAGAGAGAAATTTGAATTATGGATAATGAGATATCTGACAGGGATAGAGGATTATGGATTATACTACAAGAAGAATGAGAAATTTGAACTAAGAGTCTACACTGATGCAGATTGGGTTGAAAATGTTGATGATAGAAAAAGCACAAGTGGTGAAGCATTTTTTCTAGGAAAGAGATTAGTCTCCTGGACAAGCAAGAAACAAAACTACATTTCCCAATCTACAGCAAAAGCTAAGTATGTAGCAGGTGCAGTGAATTATTCAAATTCGGTATGGATCAAGCAATTTTTGAAAGGAATGAAAGAGGAAATCACTGAGCCAGTTGTTATTTTCTATGATAACACAAGTGCTATCAATATATCAAAGAATCCAGTAATGTACACAAAGACGAAGCATATTGCTATCAAGTATCATTACTTGAGAGAGCTAGTACAAGATAAAGAAGTGAGAATGAAATATGTGAATACAAAAGAACAACTAGCAGAGATATTCACAAAATTTTTACCTAAGGATACTCATGAATATCTTAGAGGTAAACTAGGGGTGATTCCCCTAATTGAGGCTTCCTAGTCAACTAGGAGCACTGCATCAAATGTGCTACATAGAATATCTAACAAATTGATGCAAAAAAGGTCACACTTTAGGAGTTGCCTACAGTTGTGAGAAGTACAACAAAGATGATGATCAGTCATAAGAAAGATGATAGAGGGAGAAATACAGGATGCTGAACTAACAAGAAGACATCAACATGTGGAAGATGTAAGTGTTAGATACTGCTTTGGCATTGTTGTCAAAGAGGGAGAGATTCAGAAGAAAACACAGAGGATTCATTGAACCTGACAGAGATTTCAGAGACTATTGGTTGACTAGAAATATTCAGAGGGAGTAACTATGTATGCGGTCAGGAAAGCCTAAGATGATGTGAATTAGAATGAAGCTAAGGATATTACACAAATCTGATGCACAGACAAAAAAATTTGGATTATTTGGTAAATCATGTGTTATTCATGTGGTGTTTCCATCAATGCCAAAGAGGGAGATTGTTGGAAACTACAATTGAAACAATTGTTGTATTGTCATTGATTTCAAACCTTAACTGGTAAGACAGTTGCTATCTAGGAGAGTACCATATCTATTGATTGATGAAGGGGATTAAGGAAAGGAGATAACAAGAGAACCTAAGGAAAGGTTGAGTTATTTGATACTTCAATGGGTACTTGATTAGTTGGCACATTGATAAGATAATGTATTTTTTATCTAAGTAAGAAGAAAGATTGGAGAAGTAGACTTAACCAAGTAAAAGTGAAGAAATCTAGTTTAAGCTGAGTGATGTTAGTGTCGATCGAGTGCCAGTATATGCCAAGTAAATTTAGTGTTGACCAAACATTAGTATAAGCCGAGCGACAAGAAATTACCGAGAAAAGATAGTGTTAGTCGAGGAAGATAGTTTGTAGAGATGACCGAGATGTATAGTGATGACCGAGGTGATGAACACAGTATTGACCGAGTGTCAATAATTTACATTTGGAGAAAGAATTGAGATTCCCAGCTGACTTAGTTGAATTCTTGGGATATGTAAATCGTGTTGACTTTATTAATTTATTGTATTGAATATTTAATGCATGGAAAAACATTTTATTATGGATTCAATGAGAAGTTTGAAGATGTATCTAGAAGGAAGGATGAAGAAATTAAATGATGGAAGGATTCAACGAATATGACCTAAACCTAAGGTCTACGAAGGAGATTAAGTGGAAAAAGATGGATCTACCTAATTGAAGAGGTATAAAGGAAAACCTAATTGTGAGGTTAAAGTAAGGAGTTGAAGTTGTTGATGTTATTGACTGATAAGTCTAAGCAGAAGGTTGAAGGAAAAATTGTGAAGGAGCTTAACAGAGTTGTGATTGCTTGAAGCAAATTCTAATTAGATTAGTGTTGGAGATGGAAATGGAGCTCAGTCGGTAAATCAACATATATGTGTGAAGTGGATCTCTATTTGCAAAGTGATTTGTATATCTTTCAGATCAAAAACTACTATTACTTTCTAACCAATGTATCAGTCTAAATCCTTTAATCAAGGTTGACCTAACAGTCATTGTATAAATCCTTTAATCAATGTGGCATTCTAATGAAATGTACTTAAATCCTTTAACCAGGTCACTTTTGACAAAGTGTTTAAATCCTTTAACAAGGTCACACCTAGTAGTGTGTTTGTAAACCTTTAACAAGGTTGGCTTTTCACAGAGCTCACTTCAGAAGAGTGAAATATCAGTAGCATGTTACAAAGTGGTTTTTCCCAAGTTGGGTTTCCACTATAAATGCTAGTGTTATACTTGTGTGCATGTTTTGATGTGAATGTTGTTATATTCTACAAGTTAATTACTTTTGGACAGTGGACTACATGTTATATGTTTATGATATATACTTTAGAGACCGAGTTGTGTTGGTGATTAGATCTAAGATTGTTGAAGTGCTAGAAAGTTCAATTGGTACATCTGGACCTAAGAACAACTGATTCACCCCCCCCCCCCCCCCTCTCTGTTGTTCTAAATAATTCTAACACCAACTGATAGATGAGAATATATAGAGATAAAATTTGAAGAATGTGGATGAAAAGGATTTGTGTAGATCTACAACTCATTTTTCGCTTTATCAAGAAACTTATTAGACTTACATTTTCTATCTGTAACCTGGATGGTTTGATTTTCTATGTGATCTTGAACAACATGCCTTAGATATACACAACACTCAATATCACACCCTTGTACTCTTTGATATAAGTTTGTTGCATCATACAAACGAGGATATGCTAAGTTTTCCAACAATAGTCAAATCTCCAGTATGCCACCAAGTTATCTTTGACCAATTTTTGAAACACACTTAGATATGAATTGGATAATTTTGCAAATACCCAATCACATTGAGTTCCCTATGTGTTCTTCTCAATTTCCTAAGGGATGGTTACTACATTTAAAACTACCTTATTTTATCTAGATCAACCCAAGGAAGATGCAACTCCAAATTTATCAACATAAGAACTTGGAGTAGGAGCTCTAAACTAAGCCAACTTGTGTTGATAGTCCCTAAGTGTAGTGCATAAATTGAAGGAGGGATACATAATAAAAGAAACTTTCTCCCTAAGTGTCAATTGCAAACTATCATTGAACATCCTCTAGAGATCTCCATTGGAGAGGGAATAAGGGATCCTGGTAAATATAGATTGATACTGAGAAATGAAAGCAAGAAGCTCTTCATTTGACCTTTTCTTACAATGAACAAGGTCAGTGATAGTGACCCTACTCTGAATGTTTTCTTGAAACCTTTACATTAACTTACCCTTGGTTGATCAAAATAAAATATGGAGATATCAGCTAAAGAACAATACCATTCTATTATGGTCCCCTTAAGAGATAGAGAATAGCTTGGTCAACATATGATCTTGATAATGGAAGTCATTGAAAAGTGTGGTAAAGGAATTGATATGCAGTTTTGGATCACCATCACAATTGAAGCTATTGAATTTCACAATCTCAACCCCTTCGAGTAGGGAAGCATTAAGGATATGGTTAAGAAGTGGGATATAGAAATAGTATGGTGTAAGTGAGGACTGAATGACAATGTTAGTCAAAATAGCAAGATGCAAGTGTAATTAATAGTATTTAAGACTGCATCATCAGGTGGAGGAGGCAGACGCCAATTTACCATTCCAACAGAGGCATGAGAAGCACAAACGTTAGTTGTAGCAGCATGAACTATGGAAGAAGCCATAGGAAAGGAATGAGGTGAAGGCATGTTTCACCCCAAGGAAATATAAGAAACATTCATGTTGGGACTAGTAGAATCATTGTTTCTATTACAAAATCGAGGATCAATAGTAGGGTTTATATCAACCATGTGGACCAATATGCCAAGAATTGCAACACCCTACTAAGGACTAGTGATATTCAAATGTGTATCCTAAGGGTTCGACACAATAGAAGGTACATGTGTCTCTACAATCATTTTCAATGCACAAAGAAACTCAAGATATTTATAATCTATGATGAGCATATCTCTCAAATTGGTGACAATGGAAGCAACTTGTCAAATGATATTCTCTTGATTAAAAATATTTTGAAATTCCTTAGGTTCTCCTCCATAAATTTGAATCTGATCAAACACAACCGAAAGAGAAAAGTCATTATCAACAAGAAGAGATATAGGGGGGGTATTCGTCGTAGAGTTGTTCTAAGAGTTACTATGAGAATTAAATGTAGATGAGGTTGCAAATTTGGAAAGAAAAGAATGAGGGGTGAAAGGGTCTGAATTTTGGGTCTTGAAATCCTCACCAAAAATCCAAAAGTTCTCTAGGTCGTAAAGCTCATAGAACATCCTCACAATATATAGGTAATCTTAGGGAATAAGCAAGAAAAATAAGACCAAAAAGTTGACTATTTTGAGTTTTTTTTGTAAGTTTTAAATGCTTTATAATCAAGAGGTGAGTTCATGTCAGGTTCACCAAAATGTAGAGGACAATTGTGAAGGGTAGTCGAACACCTTGAAGACTCAAACTCCAACTCTCCACTTAGAATAAACCTTTGGGGTACCATGACCTCTAAGTTTGTTCAGTAAAAAGGGCATTTAACTAATCAAAACCAACCAACAAAATTGTTTAGTTCACAAATGGTGAAAGTGCAAGTTATAAAGATCTTTTGGCTAGCTCCATGAGCTCTCTATCCAAGACACACGTGTAGGTCAAAGATAATAGCATGATGCAAAAGCATCATGTACAAACAAAACACTAAGAGTCATACAAGTACAAAATTACGTGTATAATTCCCTATGGACTAAACACCATGAAGATACTAAAATGCAAGATAAATTATAGAGATACGAAGAGGAAGAAAATGAACAATTACAAGGGTCCACAAAATAAAGCTTGCAAATCAAACAACACTCTCCTTCCCAAAACCTACACAAAGAACACCAATGTCAAAAGGTTGTAAGTAGCTTTGTTCAAAGTTTTGTCACGGTCAAACCCACGCTTTGGTGTTTCCACCTCCATGGACAACCTAAAGACAAGATTGTATGTAATAAAAAGATAAATTGATACTAGTAAGAATGATGAAGAGGATGATATTCCAATTCAAAGACAATAGATGAAAATAAACAACTCAAAAAGTTACCCTCCCTTCAAGAAAAAAATTATCTTAGCTTGTTGAAATAAGGAATGGAAAAAACCTCCAATATGTGAAGAGATTCAGTAAATGATTATGGATTTTGATGAAGTAATGAAACAATGGAGATCTAGTAAGCTTTGTACGATGGTGTAGAGAATGAAAGAGAGGTTGAAAATGAGAGAGAGTGATTAGAAAAACTGAGAGATGAAATGAGACCAAATTGGAAAGGTATAAAGGACTAGTAGTCATCCCAATGTTGGTGAAAGCCTAAAGGGGCATTAAACTATCAAATATTTGGAAGTGTGGCATCTCACTGACCAACTCAATCATGGATATTCATGGGACATTAGCATGATAGGAAAATGTGAACACAACACATGTGTCCAAATGCAGCCTATACCTAACGATTGTGAAACCAAGCACGACAGGTGGCAACAAAGAATGTGATTATTGTCTTTAATTTGGCTAAAGTGTAAGGCTTATATGATTTGAAGACATTACAATGTCAAAGTTACTAATTTTTTTCCTTTACATGTTTTTAAACCTATTAATTCTTGCATTGTCAAGTCCAAACATTGAGATAGTTTTATTGATTCACCAAACATTGTTTATACAAAGAAAAATTCATTGTAAATCCAACTTCTCAAAACTAATTGACTAACTATAAAGAAGAGTAAAATATAAACTACTATCAAAAAAATAATGTAATACATAAATACTACCCCTTTATTCCATCACACCTTATTGAGGTGGAGTTACCAATAACTAGACTAGGACTAACACAAAAATTGAAACAACCACATGATGTGCTTTGACACAATAAATATTCCATTAGGTACTTAAAGGTTCATGGACCGAGATATACACCAATCTATGACTTATCAATTATTATTTATCTTTCGTGATGTCTATAAATCTTCTTGTGAATCAAGATGCTCAAATTTCACAAGATCTACACTCTCTTTTTAATCAAGACAATCACTACCCACAAAGTACAATGCTCTATTTTTGTATCAAGCAAATAAAGATAATGGTTTACAAAACATAGCAGTTGAAGTTCATCTCAATATTTCTTTTCTTAAGAGTAAAGGTCCTCTTAAGCCAATATGGACCATACTAAACATTTTTTTTCTAAACAAGATGCTATACTAACCATTGATCCAACCTTTTAGATAGTAGACTTGAAATTGTTTTCCATTCCTCTATGGTCCTCTAGCTTCTCTTAGATCTCCTATATTTTATCCACAAGATGTAATGTCGCTTTAAGTTCTTTGATATAGCCTTAACACCACTCACATCGACAACCCCATAACCCACCTTTCCCTTGTGCAAAATGATTGATAAAGGGTGTTAGGTATAGCTAATAATGCACAAAAAAATTTCACACTCCTATTGACTCACCTAAATGGTAAAAATAACTATTTATTACTTCACACAAAACTTCATACTTTCTATAGACTCCTTTCTTTCCAAGCAAAAAAAAGCTAAAAGAAATTTACAAAAATCACTTCAAAGCTTTATGAGAAATAACATGACAAACATCAATCGTGTAATGACTACC
The DNA here is from genome assembly GCA_027943335.1 of Chamaecyparis obtusa. NCBI lineage: Eukaryota > Viridiplantae > Streptophyta > Pinopsida > Cupressales > Cupressaceae > Chamaecyparis > Chamaecyparis obtusa. The sequence goes on from BSBK01003597.1 coordinate 1,098,882, forward strand.
ATAGTTCAGAATAAATTGTTCCATAATGAAAATAGTAAAAAACCCAAATGGAAGCACATACATAGAAATCCAAAAAAAATGTTGCAATTTATGTCCTCCACGAAAATTCATGCCCTATACTCATAAAAATAAGGAAATGAATCGATGACTACGTACTTTTTTTATTTTCTTTGATTGTGGTCATTCAAAGACTTGTAAGCGTCCTTATGATAAGGACACAAAAAATATGAACCGTGAATAGTGCATCCACAAGAAGAATAAGAATCAGAACACTTACATTAGTGTCCTTGAGTGACCAAACGTGGATTAATAAGACTTGAGAATACCTTAGATTACAATATAAAGGCCTAATAAGACAACATCCTAGGGAGGCAAAATAAAGGAACAAAAGAACCCAAAATAGAATCAAATGACGCAACACCAACACAAGTGTATTAAAAAACCTATAAAGAACAAGAGTTGAAGACTAAAGATAGTATTGCAATTTCATAAAATATCTATGTAGACAACTATAAACGAAGAATCGTCAATGTTGAGGACTATAAGAGAGGACTCATCAATGTCATCGTCATCACTAGGAAAGGAAAAATACACAATTTCATAATGCCCATTAGGGAGTGTCAATGACCAATGGGGCCAAGCATGATGGTGCAAGGAGTAAACAAAGCACTCCCTGCAAGGAGTAAACAAGGCTGGTGTAACTACCATATCAGTGAAGAAACTTGAAATGTGTGTCCTTGTGCCCAATAGAGTGATCAAGGTTATTGCAAGAATTTGAAACTATGTATTTTTCATAACAAATACCCCCTCCAACTTGAGTCCATGATAATTAAAGTGTTGTATTTGACTCTTTACCTAACTTTACTACAACATCCACCTACTTGTCAATGCATCCTTTCTCATTTTTATGCATTGTAATTAATTTAACAAATTAACTCTACCAACCTGATTTTATATGGACATTGCTCAGGTTTTCTACAATTCATTATGTATGCATGTTCATTCTAAAGAAACCAAACATGACTCCAGAAAGGCTTTTTAAGGACTTAATTTTTCTTTCCATCACCCAAACCAAGACATCTTCTGCACTTTGATAACTTTGTTAGGTCCGTATGTAACAATTATTGAAGTGCTTCACCAAAGGTTTATTCATAAAATACAAACATCTCTCACAACATGATTTTATATGCATATTGCTTGGGTTCTCTACAACGTATTATGCATGCCTATTCATTCTTAAACAACCAGATATGACTCCATTATGTTCATTATAGCAAGGCTTTTTAAGGGCTTAAATTTTCTTTATGTCACCCAAACCTAGACATCTTTCGCACTTTGATAACTTTGTTAGGTCCATATGCAATAGTTATTGTAGTGCTTCACCAAAGGTTTATTCATACAATACAAACTCTTTGGTAGTTTCACCAACTACTCAAAATGACTTAACTACCTATCCCATACAAGATAGTAAAATATGAATTCCTAACAACATTAGATAATACTTCAATCATAACATCCATGTCTATCATGTTAGCTAGTACTAGTAATCAAACTATGCCTAATGTAAATGTTGATGCGCCAAGCACAGAGAACTTGAAGACAAAAAATAATATAATTTTTAAATCAAATTATCCCACCTCAAGCTTAATTCCACTGGATTTTTTCAAGATATAAGTTGTCAGTTTGAGTATGGGTTCATGTTCAAGTTTAGGTTCAAATAACCATTTCATTAGTATGCCAAAATTTTAAAGTAGGATTTGGGTTAGTTAGTACAAAAATATGTAACACACATAGACACACACACAATATAATATAATATTTTTATGTTGAACTTAAAGTATATGATGTTATGATGGTATTATCACAATGCTATGATTATAAGTTAATGGTTTTTTTGTTGTTTATATGATATTATGCAACATTCTAATCTTGATTCATACTTATAGGTTGCATGTGTGCATGCATACGCGTGCGCACACACGCACACATCTATGTGTGGATCCTGTAAGCATGAATCAAGATTAGAATGTCTCATAATATAATCTAAACAATAAAAATACAATAAAATTGTAATCGTACCATCATGATCATATCATCATAGCATCATATATTTAAGCTCAACATCAAAATATTAAAATGTCAAATGATAAATCATAACATCAAGTTCAAGTATCATTGCTTCGACTAATGGATTAATAATTTCTTCTTCTTCTTCTTCAATGGCATTAGTTAATTCACAATAGTGCGAAGGCCAATGGGATTGACTACGCCAATAACATTATCGCTGCCAAATTCTTCAAATTCAACAATTGCAAGCTGAGAAGTGGAAGCATCCAAGTCCATATACTCTACATTAAAATCTCACATCTTTGTCTCCTCTTCTTTGTATTCATTCCACTTGTGTGAAAGGAGATGCAAGTTGAAATGCGCATATACTAAGTTCTATGATCTTTTTTATTGCAACATATTGTGCTTTATAGAGTGGATGAAAGACTATGTGCTCCAATTTATTTTTGATGCAGATGAACTAGCAACCTATGAAGACAAGACAAAGTAAACAATTAAAATAAAATTATTAAAGTTATAAAATTACTAGCAACCAACAAAGATAAAGTAAATCAAAAAAATCTAAATAAACTTGCTTGTGATATATTTTTTATTGCAAGGGGCTACAACAATTGGAATTATTTGTCATGGACGTACCACCAACTATAAGCATCCTTCCTAAAACAATAGCGAAGAACATCATTACTTAGACCTATTGCATTCACAAACTCTATGAGCTCATCTATAATCAAATCTCATGTATCATCACCAAAAAAGAGTCTAAGGAATGTTGCCTTCTACCTATCAAACAATTCTAAATCTCTATATGTTGGAAGCCTCCCTGGCATATTAAGATATTGGTTACTATAATATTTTTGTGTCAATGAATAGGCAAACAAATCTAGAGGAGTGGTCATCTTGTTCCATCATTCTACAACAATTGCTTGCAATTGTTTGAAGGTCTCCTTGAGGTCTTTCTCTTTGTCATTTATGATTTTCTTCATCTTCTCAAGCATGGAGTCTATGCCATCATACACCTCTCAAAAGCAAGGCATATCCATGTTAGTGTATTGAAGCAAGCTCATAATGGGCTCGGTGAAGCTAAGGATATACTCTTGATGAGGGGGACTTCCCTTATTCAACTAAACACACACAACACAATAGGGAAATAAATAGAAAGTTGCAAGAACATAACAATGGCAAGAATAGAAACACTTGCTTTTTGTTATCTTCAATGAAATGACATTACAATATTCAGAAAAGTAAGATGCTACAGTCACATGGGCATTTCTTACAATAATTTGCAAGATAGAGCCACAATCTACACTTTTGGAACTGAGCCCTAAAACCCTTCTTCATCCCTATATAAGTAGCACAACTAACTGCCTTAGAATAGTCTAAAAAGTGAAATTTACCCATTTTTGCGTCGAGCGATTCAATTTCTCGCCTTAAGTGATTTTTCTCTCTTCCTTTTGTATCAAAACTTGAATCCTGATGGTACAACTTTTGGAAGCCATAACTTGTGAACCGTTCACCCGATTATCTATTATAACCCCATTTTGGAAACCTCTCGAAGTTCTCTACAATGGAGATCACAAACTATTATCTATGTTAAGTTTGACCCCTTTTCGAAGCCTCTAAGGCCTTCAAATTTGAGTTCAAAATTTTTGTACCACCCCGTCAAAACAAAAAATTCAATATCTTCAAAACTAGACTTGATTTTGCACGAAAATTTACTGATAGGCTTATATATCCAAAATGAACCTCCAGAGAAGCAATTGGGAAAATTTGTGCTCAAATGAAAAGCTTGCTAAAAATAGTAAACTTGCCAAAAATAGTAACTCTACACAAAGATGGCCCTTCTCGATTCTCATCTTGAAATGAGATTTCCAAAGGCCCCTTTCTTTTGCATAGAATGGGTGCTTGAGTTTCAATTTCAAGCTTAGCTACAGTAGTAAAGAAAGGGTGGTCTTCCATCACAAAATTAGAAGATGGGGGTTGTGTTCACTTAGATTTTTTTTAGTGGTCATATTTTTTTTGTGTGCTCTCTTCTACTTAATCATGCTTTGTGATATATTTTAATACTGTTTCATTTGGTATAGGTGCTCCTTTTTTTTCAGGGCATTTCAAGACTCCTCTTCCTAGGTATCCACACAAATGGTGTACCACCCAATAATATGAACTATTCCTTTCTACATCACAACCCTGACATTTCCTATGGAATGCACCACCTCTAAGATTCTTATAATTTCAACATACTTCCACAAAGAAGAATCAAAATTTGGATCTATTCTTTTTTGTTCATTATTGCCTATAGTAGAAAAGGTAGATGCCATTGTAGTTCCTATGGAAATAAATTTTATACACGTTCAAAATAAAATCAAGAGAATGGAAAAAAAATAGGTAGATCTTGTAGAAAATGAAAGATAAAAGAAATAAATTAAAAACTTAAACAAAAACAAAATCAAATGAAAAAACTTTCCCTTTTTCAATCGTTAGAAGCTTACAAAAGTGTAGGAATGAGGCACAAACACTTGATGAGGATTCACAAATCAATCTTCCAACTCCATCTTGCACAACCAAACTCTTGTTCAACCACCTATTTGCTCCACCTCAAAAGGAATCAATATATGTGCACACTAAATGAGACAAAAATCCAATATAAGTCATTTTTCATTCACTTTTTAGGGTTCCGAATGTGAAAAATTTATTGAATTTGCACAAAAAAATGTGACTGCCACTTTTCCACTTGAGCCCACCTTGGTATGCTCATGGTCCACTCAAGTTTGGCCAAGTCTGCCCAGGTTTGAACTCATTCTAGTCGGATTGAACAAGCCACCTTTGGACCGAACCCTATTCGAACCCACAAGCAATTTGTTGCAAAACCACAAACTAGTTCAAACTAGACTAGGTTTGGAGGCCTGGAGCACCAAACTAGGTCTAGAGGCATGGGGCACCAGACTAGGTAACTTAGTCCATCATAGATCTAATGATAATGGAAAAATGAAAATAAATAACAAAGGAGGAATTAATTCTTATATATGAATGTAATAAAGTAGGAAAAAAATCTTGATCTTGGAACAAGCACTGCCATATACTGTTAGGATTAGGGAGCACCAAGAGGGAGGTGAATCGGTGTAGCAATATTATTAACTTTCTTAATCCAATATTACCAAATCTTAAAACCACAAATAAAAAATCAAATGGAACTTATAGTCCAAAACCGAACTGACAAATAGCATCAATTATGACAATACAGTTATGATGAAGCTCTGCCAATATTGCATTATAAAACATCATTCTGCATACATATCATATTCACTGCCTACCATTTACTATCGCATGCAAAGCTCAATCTTATATGCATGCCAAAAATATATCTCAATCGTCCCAAAAGGTATATAATGAAACATGTAGAAGATTCCATTATACCTTGATCAAATTGCCACATAGTACCTTGCTATGGTTGAAGAAATACTCTCCATAGTTGGTTCTTCCAAGATTAACCACCAAAACAAACATAATCATCAATCAACAAAGTTTACCGATGGATCAAAATAATAATGTCATTGTTCCAGATAGTTTACTAATAACCTGATACTCAGTTAAGAATATCTCACGCATCCAGTAATTTCAAAATCTATGATGATCAGATTAGACATATCATGATGTCTACTTTCAAGTTCTAGCTTTGTAGCTTCGAACACTTTGACATTTGTTCATACTGACTCGATCTCTGACTCTGTATCCTTCACTATTCTCCATACTTAGCTTCTTTTCATCACAAAAATAATCAAAAAACAAAATATCTTAAGGGTGGCCAAGAGTAAAGTGTATAGTTGTCATCAATGACAATATATCATGCACTATCAGTTGTCTTTTTCCAACAATCTCCCCCTTTGCCATTGATGGAAACACTTAGGGAAAAATGACTAAGTGTCTAGTTAAAATGCCAAGTCTCAAAAACTCTCCCAAACATTGTACTCCCCCTAAGGTATACATGTATTTTTCACTATATCTCTCCCCCTTTGACATCAATAGCAAAGACGGAGCCAAAAAGCCAAAACATATCTACCAAAACTCATATATAGTCTGCATATATACATATGATATCATACTTACAAGTACTTGAATACTTCTAGAAAATTCTTCCTCAATTAGAAAACTCAGCATACCAAATCTTCTGCAAGTTGTCAACAATCTGAATTTGACCACATAAGGCATATGCTACCTTCTCTACTTCTGCAACATCTAATGGATTCAAAAATTCATACACTTTTTCAACTTCAATTAGCTCATTCTAAATACAATCTAGTTTATGAATCAGTAGGTTCCAAGTACTTGAGAACCTTCCCTTCATCCTAAGCCTTTCATCTTCAATATTTTTTATTTTATCATTGATCTTTACAATGTCAAAGTCAAACATTGAAGTTTTCTCCTTGGTAGGATCAAACTTTAATGCATTCTCACTCAACAAGGCTTCAATCTCTGAAACAATTTTATCAATGTCCTTTACATGCGCAAAATAGTCAATGGATAACCTATATGCCTTTGTTCCTTCTTCAATTGTCTTTTTCAGATTTTCAACTCCTTTATCTAATGACTCCTTATCCTTAGACAAAATATAACAAAGCTGATTGAAACGGTTTTACATGAATTCATCTTTTACCTTAGCTTCAGCTACCTTTTCCAATGACTCAAAGTGAGTATCAAATGCATCTAATAAGTCTTCCAACAAATCTGCAGTAGAACTATCAAGTTCTAATTTCATAGACACAATCTTCTTCAGCACATTCGTTGCCCTTGCTGATAGTTTTCCACCTTGTTCTATCTTATGTAGTGTCCTTACCTTAGCCTTAAAGTGTGCTAACATTGAAATCTTCATTAACTCATCAACATCAATTATGTCCAAGTTTATAGGTGTTGGGGCTTGTATGCTAGACACATCTATCTTGTCTCTTGCCAATATTTTTTTAGTTAGCTCAAGTAATGGCTCTTCCTATGCATGAGCTTATGATGTTCTCTATTTAATGTGTTCTTCTAATTGCTTTTCTTGTTAATCTGTCCTTACATTTGCTCCATCAGAGATCTCAATATCTGCAACATTCATAGCATCAAGATCTTGAACATCGTCGATGTGTTCATCAATCTCATTTTCCTCTTCAACTTCAACAGGTGTATCTGCAGTATGACATTTCTCAAACATTACTTATGTGATTTCCTCTGCTGATATTTCAAACTTGTAATTCTTTACTCCTGGGATATTGTCTCCATCATCTTCTACAATACTCAATGAAATAGGCACACCAGATATAAAGAGATTTAGTTCCATACCAAAGGAATAGATGGTTCATGCATACCATTTTTTTCTCTCCTCTTTATCCTTGGCTCCTTCAGTGCATCATGTTTGAACTCAATAAAAAATTTGCTATATATATCATTTGTTTCTGCAATGATTTCTTTTGATCTTCCATTCATAAGCATATTGATTTTTTTCTTGGTCAATAAACTCTTCTTTGCTTCATCAAGTAAGTTCTTCATCTCATCATTACTAACGACAAGGAATATTTTAGTGAATGTTGCTTATCTAATCAATCAATCCTCTTCAAGTGCAATTAGTCTCCTTTCTTCCAATTTACAATACAAGTCATCAAGAATTTGATCTTTAATCTCAACCAATGCTTTACTAAATTTGTTCAAATGAACAATCATTCCTTTCTCAAGTCTTTCTCTCTCCTCATCAAATAATTGATAATACTTTTTCAATTCAACCAAAATACCATGTTTAACAACCTTATTCAAAATCTTATCAACGGGATTTTCATTCTTACCAACACTCATAGGCCTGCCTTGACACTCTTATTGCGGTTGCACCTTCAATTTTGATTTTCTTCTTAGATTGATCCAAATCTGTGGATGAATCATCCTCATCAACTTCAGCTCTTTTATGTGGACTGGTACTCTTTTGTTTTGATTTTTCTTTTACCGGTACAGATTGTGATTTCTCATTCATCGTCTTCTCAGAAGGTGTACCTGAAGCTTTAGATGCACTCCTAGTTGTCCTTTGACTAGGTGGCATAGAAATAGGTGGAGGGGGTGATGCTTCCTTCTCAACACCAATTGGTTGGGTTGAACTGCTCTTCTCCTTCTCTAACTTTCTCCTCAAAGTTGTCATTTGATCCTTGCTTATACCTTCCTTCTTAGTAATGTTAACCACCATCTTAATCTTTTGGCTCCATGTTGCATCATAAAGTTGACTTTGAACTTTATGATACTTCTCAACATAAGTTTTGAACCACTATGCATCAGGATCTCTCGACTTAGAAAGCATCTCATTAATATGCTTGACCACAATCAAGGGGTCAACCCCATAACCCAAAGGCATTATCCATAGGGTTCTAGGCTTCACTGCTTCCACATGGCATGTATCACTCTCAACTACAAAAAAAATTGTATCTGCATATTTTTCAACCAAATCCTTAAGAATTCTTTTCCTTTTCTACATTTGTTTCTAAAACATCTTGAAGTAACCAAAAAGTTCTTAATCAATAGTTTCCTTCTTCTGCATTCAGTAATATAGACTTATCTAAATAGTTGCAGGTACATCTTTTTGCTAGTTTACATGTGGAATACCAAGGAAATAGTTCATTAGATAGAAAAACATGTGAATTATCAAAGAACCATATTTGAATGTTTGTGTTATGTCCTTAATCTTACTCAGGTTCTCCAACAAATGTTCCCTTAGAATCTCACAAACATCTATTTGAGCATCTTCCTTCAACATTCGATAAGCACTATGAATGATACTAGCAAAGATCAAGTTTATTCTGTTGCTATGATAAACTTTGTAACCCAGTACCATTGAAGCAAACTTGATATCCAATTGCTTAATGTCATTCACTATCATGGCTATTTTACCCCACTTAGACTCAGTAAGTTGTTCAACTATATTCTTCTTTGATGATTTGAGAGTTGGTACCTCACCAATAGCATTATGCCTAGTAATTGCATGAATCAACTCCTTAGTGATCTTAATAGGATTATCACCACCAAGCCAAAAAAATTGATCATGAATTCAGCTCAATACAATCCGACCCACTCTGCTTCATCAAGACATAAAAGTCCTTGTACTGTGCTATGTTAATTTGGTCAACCTTCTTGAATTCATCTTTCAGAGTTCCACAAACACACAAGGATATGAGTTGATTGAAGATATCAAAATCTCCTAACTCTTCAAGCTTACGATGTATATAAGCCCTAATATCTTCTTCACGTAAGACTTTGTAGGGCACATGAGAAAATGTGCCATCAAAATCATCTTCCATCAATTTATATGGATGTTTCTAGAATTCATATCTTGGCTTCTCAAGTACATCAACAATTTGAGGTGTCTCCATTTTACTCCAATGAAATCAACAAGTTTTTGCAAAGATAAATACCTATTTTTGTTGTTCTAGGGTTTTCACACAAAATTTGATCAATTACACGACTCTCTGTTTGATCGCCTTCTGCTCAGGTAGACAATTGTTCTCTGGATAGCAAGATGTGAAATGAAATAATAACATGCCCTTTTAACCTTGAATTCCTTCATTCTAACCTCATTTAATGTCGTTCGTACTCTAGCTTCCAAAAAGCTAATATTACCAATGAAATAAATTCCGCCTTCGATACTCGATACCATCATGAAATCTTCTACGATTTGAAACATAGATTTGGAATTCCGTTTTCCAACTCAGACTACCATTGCAACTTATATTGTTACAACTCGCGAGGTAAGGTATAATTTTTTTATAAGAGCTCCCCCTTAGGTCGTATGACCTTATTTGTTTGAAGAAGAGATATCCACACCAGGAGCTGGTGTGACATGTCCAATAACATCAATTTGTTCTTTCCTTACCCATTGCTTATTCATTTCCTTCATAACTTCATCAACATCAATTGCTTTTCCTTTACTGTCATTTCTTAAACTATTCTTCTCAACTGATCCATTTATCCTCATTCCAGCATTGTTATAGCTACAATTTCTAGCTATATGACCAGAATTATTGCATTTGTAACATATAACATTCGGATTTACATAACTTTGTTTAACTGGGTTTGTCTAAAAATTGCATTCCTTCGTTATATGTCCGAAGTTGTTGCATTTGAAATAGGTAATATTTTGTCGATTCACAAGATTGTTCATCTTGGATCTACATTTGTTTGTTTTGTGTCCATATTTGTAGCAAGTGAAGCAATAGCCTAAAAATGTGCTAATCTTGCTTTTGCATTCCTTCACTTTGTCCCCAAACCTACTACATTTATAGCATCTTCCATTGAACTTTTGCATAGTAGGTGTCTTTTTAGGTTCTTCCTTCTTTTTGTCTGAATCACTACTATTTTAGCCAGATCCAGAGCTTTCTCCTTCCTCAAATCTCAGTCCTTACTTTTCTCCAGGTGCCCTCTGATTTGCAATTTGCTCATTAATTTTTTCAGTGCTAGATTTGAACTTTTCTTGAATTTCCTTAGCCGATGCAAGTTCTCTTCTCTCATTTAGTTTGTTCAACTTTTTCTCATTATGTTTAGATTCTTCAAGGAAAACTTGCAATTGTCCAACTTCACTATTTAACTTGTAGCATTTTTCAGTTGAAGCCTTCAAGGATTTCTCAAGAGTCTGTTTGGCTTCTATCTCCTCGATCATCTTGATTGCCATGGATTTTTTTCTCATTTTTTAGGTTGTCTGTTTCCTTCACAATCAAATCATACTCTTTAGGTTTGTCTTCAACAAGTGCAAAGTCCCTACCTTTCTGTGATAATTGATCCACAAGGTCCTTCCTCTTGTCTCTAGATTGCCTCAATTTCTCTTTCAGGCTTTCAATAAATCTATCAGCCTCTTTCAACTTCTCTTCTAGATCAAAGATGCGAGCATTGGATTTGTCTAGATCTTTAAGTGCATTCAAAAGCTGCTTATGAATATTATTAGGTGCTTCCATCAAGATCTCCCTCAAGCTTTTAAACTTGCTTTGATACCAATTGTTAGGATTAAGGAGCACCGAGAGGGAGGGATGAATCAATGCAACAGTATTATTAACTTTCTTAATACAATACCAAATCTTGAAACCACAAATAAAAAATTAGATGGGACTTACAATCCAAAACCGAACTGACAATTAGCATCAATTATGCCAATACAATTCTGATGAAGCTCTGCCAATCTCGCATCATAAAACATCATTCTACATACATATCATATTCACTACCTACCATTTATTATCGCATCTGAAACTCAATCTTTTATGCATGCCAAAAACATATCTCAATAGGCCCAAAAGATGTATAATGAAACGTGTAGAAGATTCCATTATACCTTGATCAAATCACCAAATAATAACTTGCTATGATTGAAGGAATACTCTCCATAGTCGACTCTTCCAAGATTAATCGCCAAAACAAACATAATCATCAATCAACAAAGTTTACCGGTGGATCAAAAAAATTGTCACTGTTCTAAATAGTTTACTGGTAACTTGATACTTAGTTAAGAATCTCTCACGCATCTAGTAACTTCAAAATCTGTGATGATTTGATTAGACGTATCATGATGTCTACTTTGAAGCTGTAGCTTCGCAGCTTCTAACACGTTGACCTCTATTCATACTAACTCAATCTCTGAACCTGTATCCTGCATTGTTCTTCATACTTAGCTGTTTTTCATCACCAAAACAATCGGTAAGCAAAATATCTGAAGGGTGGCCAAGAGTAAAGTGTATAATTGCCATCAATGACAACATATCATGCACTATCAACTGTCTCTTGCTAACGTATACTTCACATCAGGATGTCCTAGCAAGGTTTCCCTCAATCCAAAATAATTTCTTGGCTGATCTAATTGCCCACTTAAAACTAGTAATAAAATCATCATAAAGTCGGTTATTGTAAAGCACAACTCCGTGCAAGCATTCTCTCACATTAATCTTCCACACTCAAAAAATTGCAATATAACACGAAATCGCCGCTAATGTCACAATATAACATATACCTTCCTAAAGCCCAATGTTGTCTTCAATAGTATACACTTTTAAAAAGAGTCTCAAAGAAGTGATTGAATGTCGAGTATTATTGAGAGGCATACCTAAAAAAGGTGCACACGTTACGTTGTTCGTTTTTCCTGATTCACATGCTACTATTTAAACAATCTATTAACCTTTTTTTTTTTAACAAAAAGAAAATGCTGCTGTTTTTTTCACATTATGTAGTATGTAGAGAGCCAGTTTTTGTGATCAAAAAAGGATTTCTGATAACAAAAGGCACATTTTCATATTGCTTGTATAATGTCCTTTCTTTTTTCCCTAAAAGTGGTACAAGCTTGATAACAAGCTAGCTTGCTGGAATGGTTGTATCATCATAACAGCTACGCTACACTACTCCCATTCTTGATACATAAATTTAATCATAGCATAATTTGGGGTTCAATGACAACGGAAAATGAACTCTCATTGGGAAATTAAAGAATCAGAAACCTTGTGAGGGTATCCCCCAATCCGGGGCAGTTTCCTAGAGGACCTGTTCACCCATCAAAAATCAGTTTTAATATTCACAGCCTAAACAGATTATAAGGTCCATTACCTTAAAGCACGCATAAAGAAAATATTGTCATTTATTCATATTTATCTTCTGTAAAAAATTGCAATTTTCAATTTGAATAAATTCAATTTACCATAGAACCTGAGATTGCATTGATGGCATACATTTATAACATATACATGAATTCCCAAAGCCTTGTGCTGTCATGGAAATCATACACTTAACAGAAGAATCTCAAAAAACTACACAGTTGAATTCTGATGGCAATATCACAATTTGATTGCTTTCACAATTTGACTTGCTATGGAAAATATCTCCTACTTATTAATTGATGAGCTTAAGGGGCTTTCTAATGAATTATTCATAAGGCACAACACTTGGTAAAGGTTTTGCAAATGGGGTTGCAAGCAGAGTGGGTTTAACCATGGAGGAAACTCCGTAGTTAAGCATGCTCAAGCTAGAGTACTACTGGGATGGGTGACCTCCCGGGAAGTCCTGGTGCTTCACCTCTATGAGCATCACCTAAATCCAATGAGTGTTAAGTGTTCCATTCATTCTCATGAGAGATGGGTTCATGTAAACCACTACTCATGAAACATGGGTCAATGAGTTTGACTCAAAAAATTACACAGTTGAATCCTAATAGCAATATCACAATTTGACTTGCTATGGAAAATAACTCCTTATCAATTGATGAGCTTAAGGGGCTTTCTAATGGAAGGTTCAGAAGGCACAACACTTGCTAAAGGTTTTGCAAATGGGGTTGCAAGTAGAGTGGGTTTAACGATAGAGGACACTTCGTAGTTAAGTGCGCACGAGCTAGAGTAGTACTGGGATGGGTGACCTCCCGGGAAGTCCCGGTGCTTCACCTTTGTGAGCATCACCTAGATCCAATGAGTACTAAGTGTTCCATTCATTCTCATGAGAGATGGGTTCGTGTGAACCACTACTCATGAAACATGGTCAATGAGTTTGACTCAAAAAACTACACAGTTGAATCCTGATAGCAATATCACAACAAGAAGAATCTCAATTAACTGAATACATCAAGCATTACTGAGAATGCAAACTTAAAGATGGTACAGAAGCTACAATTTTATTTTGTGATTCACATGCAACTATTCAGACAACTTTCTTTTGTGAAACAACAATGAAAATGTTACAGTTATTTTGCACTTGCATATTGCTCAAACCCCAAGGCAAATAGGTGGTTCCTTTCAGATGATCACTGCACAGTCATTTAATGTGTGGTGTGGTGCGTGGAGCTAAGAATCTATTTCTGTAATCAGAAAAGGACTTCTGAGAACATAAGCCACATTTTCATATTGCTGCAAAACTTTCTTTTGTTTTTTCGCATGTGAGTGCTTAGTTGTACACAACAGAGCTGGCTTGGTGGAATGATTTCTCGTCACAATTTCTATTGCTACACCAGCTTCATTCTCGATGCATCAATTTATTTATATCATAATCTTGGGTCCATGACAAGGGAAAGTGAACTCTGATTGGGAAATTAAGGAGTCAACATCCTTGGGAGCTCAACCTACTTCAGTTCTGCCACCCTGGAAGATCAATAGAGTTAACAAATATTTAGTCACTTATTGCATACTTTTCTCCAAATTCAGCTCTGACTCTCAAGCATCATCAAAGGTTATTGTGTTCCAAATCACTCTATCCCGTTACTTGCCAAATAGTATAAGGCTAAAAGCAAGTAGAATTAAATGTTTCTCAATGCATCATTCAAAGAACTTACCTTTATAGAATGTACTTCTCAAATATAGGTCAACCTCAATAACCTTGAAGATATATAATGCTCTCTTACACTCCTTGCAGTATATCATCTGCAACATCTGGAACCATCCCCTAAAAATTTGAATTGGAACAATTATTATAATTATTGCGAACAATCTTCATAACATGAAAGAGACATCAAAGTAGACTGAGCAACTTGCCTGTTTGTAATTTATTAGACATTGAGCTGAAAGACTTGTCGAGACAGTAAATATTATTCATAGAAGCCAAATTCTTCTTTGTTACCATACTGTGTATACTGTATAGCACTGTCATTTATTCTTCTGATTATTAACTGGACTGTATAGACCAGTGCTCCACCATTGCAATGTATCCAATGGCAATGCTAAGTAATCAGAATTTATCATAATCAACATGCATTTAGGGGGCATAGAGCTTAAACTTAACTGCATTGAATTCATGAGTAAAAACTCTTGAACTCATAGATAAGGTTTTCCAATCCAGCTTCTTGTTTCTAATCTCATATTCATATTTCATCAAACCTGCAGGACAGATTATGTTAAACAAGGCTAATATTATTGTTTCTGACCTCAACACATCAGTTTCGACAAGAAGAAACATTCTTCTCAGGCAATAATATAATACTTAATAGTAACATGAATAGACAAAAGTAAAATATAACCTCACAAATGTGAACCTTATTTCTGCCCAAATTAATCAACGCCTGTACTATGAGCAGCAGAGACCATCGATGTTGTCCACAAGGCCAGTGACATGCAAAAAGTTGAGCTCTAAGAAATGAATGCGGCATAATGTAGCACTCAGAAAATTATCAGGCATCATACGTAGTATATCCTGCAAAAGAATTAAGAGTTGGAAAGAAATCATCAAAATGAGCGCAATGGTTCTATGCAACAAAGATTGGATTAAAAAGCGACATACGTCTGGCCCTTTGTTGCTTTTCTGAGTGCCAATCAATAAGTGATGATGAAAGGATGAAAAATGCTATAAACAGATATCCTATGAATGTCAGATGAGAAGTCCTAGGAACATTGCAACCAGCTCTCATTCAACTCAAAAAATCCTGGCACTTCTGCTATATAAGACAACACACAAGTTCAAAATCCAACTGTTACACATTTCAGGACATCTGTATCATTTTTCTGTAGTTATAGCAGTGATTCTTTGTTGATGATGAATTGTTCACACTTGCTGCCATAACTTTCCAAGTTTGTGCAAATGCATGCAGGCATCTTGCTTAGCCAATGCTCCAATCTGTCTGCAAAAAAGCTAGATATTTTTGGCGGTATCAGAGTACATGGCAAATGCATTCAACAAACCCATAGTATGCAAGAAATCTGAAAAAAATTCAAATACTTTCAGGCATCTTTTCTATAAAAGAAAGGACGTCATATTGTTTGTCATAAATAAAAAAGTAAAAACATATGACATTTACTACATTTATACTTTTTAATAGATCCATCATTAATATCACAGTACAAGTATTACATGGCAAGCCCCTGGAACTCTATTACAATTTACAATCTTACTGTGTGCAACTAATTAGTTGAAATCAACCTTGGGACTGTGAACAGACAGATTAGAAATACTCTGAGGCAAATATCAAACCAAGCAAGACTTGAGTAGAAAGAAATGGCTAAATGAATTATAGTTTGGCAGGAGCACCTTAATAGAAAGGAAAGCCATCAGGCATGAGACTGTATGTTCCAGCAACAACAAGATTCCAGCACATTCCATTTTAGATAACAATGCAAGAATTGTTTCAATTAAAACTTTCATATGCCACGAGCAGTTTAACATTACATAAAATGGTTCTATTTGGAAGTTATGCCACTGGGCACAAACTAAAAGAGATTTTTTTATGAAGAAAGCTTATTTATGCCAAAACCTCATGGAGAACATATAGATGCAAATGATTTTGGGGGAACTGCGGCAGCTAAAATATCATTAGCAAATTAGAAATGTCATCTAACACAGAACCTTTAGAGATGACAGGGCAATGATTCTGGTCATATATTTTATTAGATTGAAATAAATCACAGCATATAATGGATCAAAACATATTATAATATCCTGTCATATTTAGGGCATTGTCTGACACAGCATGATCAAACCAAGCAAGACTTGAGTAGAAACAAATGGCTAAATGAATTATAGTTGGCACGATCACCTTAATAGAAAGGAAAGCCATCAGGCATGAGACTGTATGTTGCAGCAACAACAAGACTCCGGCACATTCCATTTTGGATAACAATGCAAGAATTATTTCAATTAAAACTTTCATATGCCACGAGCAGTTTGACATTCATAAAATGGTTCTATTTTGAAGTTATGTCACTGGACACAAACTAAAAGAGATTCTTTTATGAAGAAAGCTTATTTATGCCAAAACCTCATGGATACAACAAATTATAGCGGCCACTTGTGCATTCACAGGGAATTTATTGACATAATAATAAAACACCTGGCAATATAATAAAATATCATGGGGATTTCCCATAACTAAGTTATCTTATACTGAGTAATCAATAATAAGTACTGTAAGTCTGCTTATTTACTGTTTATTATCATGGTTGATGTTCATTGTTTATGATAAATAAAAGATGGCCCTTATCGAAGTATAAACCTAGGTGGAGCAGTAGCATGCTTTGAGCAAATGATTAACTGATCCTTACTAATAACCATCATGCTATGTAATCCTCTGTCAACCCCTAATTCAGTATTGCCAATAAGTTGTAGATGATGACCTCCAATAGATGAGCTCATCCTAGATGGTCTAAACCATGGGCTTTTGAACATGGAGTTCTCCAATGGAAGATGTCAGTTAAAGATCTTCTCAAAACTCAGGAATTAGATAGCAGAAATCTATAGATGGCTAGTAGATGAAATTCTAAAGCAAGTTTTGAAGGGAATGTAGAATTTACTGTTTTTGGCTCATTATTGGACTAGTTTTTCAAACCTGACTTCAATATTTGATTCATGCAAGGAAATTTTAAACTAGACTAAGGATACTCTCAGACCCTATGATACATCATTGAGACTTATCACAGCATTGCTGTTTTACATGTGCACGTTTACCAACACCCTAAACCCTGAATCCCTGTACCCACCACCTTTTCCAGCACACTGGAACAGCAGGGAATATCCCTTGTCCTACACGTTTTTGGGGATCGTCCCTAAAATGCATCCAAACTAAGCTCTATGTCCACATT
Source organism: Chamaecyparis obtusa (assembly GCA_027943335.1). NCBI lineage: Eukaryota > Viridiplantae > Streptophyta > Pinopsida > Cupressales > Cupressaceae > Chamaecyparis > Chamaecyparis obtusa. The sequence goes on from BSBK01003597.1 coordinate 1,116,473, forward strand.
TTTGTTTTAATTTGAAAAAAGAAATTTCAAACTTCAAAAAACAGCATATATTTAGTTGGCAATTATTCTACTTGGAAACAAATATGTTCTTCTGGCCAGGACTACTTATTCACACTAATATGTATTCTCAGAGGTAATGCAGCCCTAAAATGAACAGTAGAGCCCTGATAGTTGAGAGTCGAGAGACCTATTGAATCAGGATTTCAGTCAAGAGCTTACTGTCATAGCAGCAAAATGATTTTGACAAACAAGAAATTGGACACTTGTTTTTCTTATTGAATCATAAGTGAATGATCTTACCATCATATTAATGGCTGCAGAATGCTCACGCACTTACTGAATATTCCTTTAAGTGGTGTTCATCATAAATTAACACAGACTCTCCAAGTGATAAGTCTGCTTTGACACTTGGGCTATATGCTTGCCCTGTTAATGTGTTCATAAGCACTTTGCACCATCAGAATACCAACTAATTTACAAACATGGGCTGAATTGATCACAACCTACATAATATTAGACGATCTAACTAACAACAACTCAAAGCAATATGAGTCATCTGCACATGTTGATATGTGGGGAAATGAGATCCTAGCCTAGGAATGTAAACTAAGATCTCAAATCTCCATTGCATATCATTGGAACATGAATTAAAATTCAGCTACAAAATCCTAATAGGAGAGCTGAACACTTGGAATTCTGTTCCTTTGTCACAATAGATTTAAGAAGTGAAGTGTGTGAATGAACTAGGTTAAATGATAGCAAAATGATAGCATTCAGTAAAATAAAGAACAGTAAACCAACACAGTAGCTCAGATTTGGAAATAAGATGCAGAGAGGATCCTGTAGCTAAAATCTGGAGCCAAAAGTGTTGGACACAGTTGGAGGGTGCCCTAGTCCCGTGGATGTCCAAAATGGCAAAAAACGACCAGAAATGCAATCAAGAAGTCCAGTAGGTCTGTCTCCCAGAAATCCAGCCAAACAGTGTTGGACACAATTGGAAGGTGCCTCGTCCAAGTGTTTTCACCTGTCCAGAATCTGGGAATTTTTGTCACAGTTACCACTGCATACCTGTAGCCTCCTCTATTGTCAGATCTGAACCCACACACATGAAAATGGGGAAAAAGGGTTATGTTGTATAGCGTCACGCCCCTGCCATTAAACATTTTTCACACCTTCCTGAAAAAAGAAGAAAACAAATAAATAATCAATGTATTCAGATGTGTGTGTCTATGTGCGGGTGGGTGTCTGTGTGCGAGGGTGTGTGCACGTGCATTAAAAAATTGTCTTATTAATAAGACTTCACAATTTTCTCTAAGGTTGAAATCGACATTTACACAAAGGACTTAATCATGCCATGATATTCTTACCCTTCCAACAAAAGGCTTTTTCACATGATTGGCAACTTGTTGAGCATAAGAATCTTAATCTTAAATGAATCATAAACAAGCGGATGTTAATCTGAAAATGGATTATAAACAAGCCTTAATCACATTGGGTCCAGGCAGCCACGTTTTATTAAGTGACAACAAATAATTTAGAAGAGACACCTCTTTATGAAGGATGTCCATTGCAAAAGTTATGACCCAACATCTCCTCTTGAAGGCTATATAAGGCAGATTCTCATTTGGAGGGAGGGAGGGAGGAAAATGCATGGAAATCAGGATTTGGAATTAAGGTAGAAAAAACAATTAATTTAGAAATGACACCTCTTTATGAAGAGAGATATTATTAGTAAAGGTTGTGACTCTACATTCCCCTTGAGGATTATAAAGGAGGACCTACTCTTTGAGAAATGTCGAAACTAAAATGCAGGTATAATAAGGCAGCGATCAGATTAAAGTTCTATTAATAAAAGGACGCATCCTTCAGAAAGAATGCATCCATTATGAAAGGATAACTCTCTTAATAGAAGAACAAAGATATTAAAGGAAGTAAGAAATTGATGGAAGAAAAAGAAATGGGATATAAGTGATCTGCATTCAGCAAAACGCAGCACTCTTTGATCGAGCAAGTATTGTGCAATGTGATGATGTTGTTTAATATATAATCTCTTATATCTTTCGATCTAGTTAATAAGAAGAATTGCTAATCTATCTAGATCCTTCAATTATTGATTTAATTTTTTTATTCTCCTACAAATAATCATGTAAGGGTTAGTGAGAAAACACGACTGGGAGAGCAGAGACAGGTTCCCCTTTTAAGTAGGCCACCCTGATGTTGGATGGACAAGAGTTCCTGCTACTTGTGGGCCAGGGGGCATTATATCACACTGTTAGGCTTAATTACTGCAAATGTTTTGGGTACCCTATCGTGCATTCCTCTCCAAAACCTGTGATGGTTGGTTGTGGAAGTAAAACTAAGGAATGGTAGCAATCATGTATGGTTAGTAAGGAAACACGGTTGGGAGAGCAGAGATGGGTTGCCCTTCTAAGTAGGCCACCCTAATGTTGGATGGACAAGAATTCCTGCCACTTGTGGACCAAGGGGTGTTATATCAACCCCCTTGGGCTTAGTTGCAATGAATGTTTCAGGCACCCTATCATGCGTTCCTCTCCAATCCCTACAATGGTTAATTGTTGGAAGTGACACTAATGAATGGTAGCAATCATGTACAGGTTAGTAAGGAAACATGATTGGGAGAGCAGAGACAGGTTCCCCTTCTAAATAGGCCACCCTAATGTTGGATGGACAAGACTTCCAGCCACTTGTGGGCCAAAGGGTGTTATATCATGCCCTTGGTCTTAGTTGCGGAAAATGTTCCAAGCACCCTATCACGCATTCCTCTCCAATCCCTACTATGGTTACTTATTGGAATTGAAGTTATAGATTTAAGTATGTGAATGCTATTTAACTCAATTGTTTATTTACTTCAAAAGTTCAACAGATTTTATACAAATTATTTATAGAATACTATTTGTAAACGAGTTATGATGTGGTATTTCTACTTTGGGCAAAAATCAGGTATACCCCAATCTAAGGACATCAATATAGCTTACGATTTAATGTCAATTTCCATTGACTAACATTGTGTGCACGACCTAGGCCAGGTTTTCTCTCATAGAAGGCATTTCTATAGATAAATATGTATTCTTAAATGTTATTTATTTCTCATACTAATTGAAATTGTGATTTTAGGGCAAATTATAATAATATTCCCAAAAGGGGACATTACATATAGGGGCTTCCCCAAGTCAAACCCCATGTTGGTATTCTCAGCTCCATAACAGCTATCTTTGATGAAAAAGAGAGCTTATCCTAACAAAGGACAAAGGCTAAAACATAATTGAATTGCTGAATTGACAACACTATATCTTAGGATTAGAAATGATGGTGTTACAATGCTCTTTAAAAAGTTCTTCAAGTGTCTATACAATAACATGATAACAAAACATAATCAACATGAAATCTTACTTGAATGTAGGTTGTGTATCTTGTTGCTCAATATGTTAAATACTCAAATCTAAAATGCTTGCTTGATCAATAATGGAAACTCATAAAATCCTCTAGTGCTTATGATTGATAAAAGATTGCTCTATATAGGGCTCACAAGGTATTTTCGAATGTAGGCGAACAACCAACAATCAAATGACAAGATCAGGACTAGATCATAAATGACAGGTTGACAATAGCACACGTCTGAATTTGGGTCCCTTATGGATGCGCCCTAGTCCTCTAAAAAATGGATAGCGAAAGGGTTGGTAGTGTATCCACATCCAGAACATAGGACCTACTATCAAAATTAGCTAAGTTACCAATTCGGGTGTGGATTTGGATGCGGATGTGCAAAAAAAATTTTTAGGGGATGTGGATGCGTTTGGATGCGTGTGTGTGTGTGTGTGTGTATATTTAAAAAAATATATATATGTAAAGAAGTGCAAGAAATATACAAAAATAAATCATTTGATAGTATGAATTAGAATAATGAATACTTCACCAATCACCATTGATCAAGATTCAAGATATTTCATATTTGATAATTCAACAACTTCAACTTAAAACTTCATAGACACAAATATTCAAATTGAATGAAGTTCAACAACTAATTACTCATGTTCAAGATTCCAATGCAATTTGAACTACAAAATCAAAACTTAGTTCATGATTCAAATTTCAATGTTCATCAATCAAGAGTCAAGACTCAAGATTCACTAATCATATTCAGAATCATAAGGATTCTCAAGAAAATCCACATTCTCATCATCTCCAATTGCTGCAAGTTCAAGATCATTTGAACCAAGAACGGTTCTACTTGTGCTAGATGCACCATGTGTCATGGTATCATCACCATCATCTGTGATTGTAATAAGATCATGAAGCATTGCATCCAAGTTTGCACACTCAAGGGCTACATCCCAAAGCTTGGTTGACCCTTCCTTGTATTCATTCTCGTTACGTAACAAAAGACGCTAGTTGGTATGAATGTAAACCAAGTCCTCAACTTTTTTTGAGCTCAACCAGTTGCGCTTCACTAAATAGACATAGGAGTATGTACTCCAATTCCGTTCAGCAGCAGAAGAACTTTCAACCTGGATAGTGTTCACAAAATTTAACATACAGATACAAATGAAAAACAAATTAAAGAATGTTAAACACTAAATTGTAGAATACAAGTGGTAAACAAAAAACAAAAAAAACTTACTTGTGAGAGGATCTTGATTGCAAGACCTTGTAGATGCTTGTATGGTTGACCATACATGTACCACCATGTTATAGCTCCCATTTTATATTGGTCCTTTATAGCAAATGGAGACATTTTTAAGCCCAAAGCAAATAAGCCAAATTCTAGCCTCATTGTGTCGTGCATTTCATCATCTGGGAAGAGTCTTGTAAAAGCTTTTGTAGCACCCATTAGCAACTTCTTCATCCGCATATGGTGCAACTCTATTTGGCATACCAAGTACTTTCTCGCTATAGTACCTCAGAGATAAGGCATATGCAAGGTGTAATGGGGTAGTAATCTTCTCCCAACGATGATGAATGATTGCTTCCACCTTATTGCATAAGGCTTCACATTCTGTGGGGTCATTCTCATGTTGTTGTATGGAAATTTTTACCTTCTTAACCATGGTGTCCATGCCATCATACACATCCCCCAAGCAAGGTGTTTCTTTATCGGCAAAGCAAAGCATAGTCATGATAGGCTCAGTGAAATCCAATACAAATTGCACACGAGCCCACCCACTGTCATCCAAGACCAAAGCCTTGACCTTTTGGGCTCTTTCTAAATTCGAAGGCTTCCATATACCCCACTGGTTAGAAATTACCATTTAGCATAATGTCGCTTGCACCTTGACAAGTCGTCTCATAACAATAATATGAGATGCAAAACAGATCTCAACAACCTAAGAAAGTTAACAATTTTTGTCAATAAATATTAACCAAAGACAAAGTTATATACAATGTGATAATTGAACATGAACATAAAATTTATTCAAATTAAAAAAATAAATGAAATTTACTAATATAGACAGACAATAAAAGAAAAAAATTAAGCAAGAAGTAGAGTTTGTCTATGTCATTTGTGCAATATGGATTATAAGGGTAGCTACACCTTAGCTTATAGTCATCTCTTGTGCATAGCTAGGCAAAAGGATCAAAGATTGTGAAAAAATAACTCTAGCTAAAAAGGTTGAGAAATCCAAGTTGTTCATGGACATGAAGCAAGAGATGAGGGTGTTCCAATAGAGACTATGCAATATAAAATGCCTACCAATACCATACATGTTAAGACTTAATGGGAGAGGATTCTATCAAAGGGCAGAGAAGGCCTACTAGTGTTGTAAGGATGTTGAACATGCAATCACAAGAAATGGCTAATTCTTCAGTTGCCAAGTCTTTCTTTGCCCATGGCATCCTATTTCAAATGGTATGTCCTCCCTATAGAGGACATAAATTATATGCAACATACTCCTTGATAGATGATTGACTTAGGATGGGTTAATCATTATCATAGATGGGTGGCCTAATACTAGACAATGTAACACCAGCGCAGGGTACGTCAGGACGAGTTTCAAGTGCGGAAAAAAAAGGGCCTTAATTTTGGGACGACAACGGGGGTACAGGGGGAGAGGGGGGGGTTGGGCTGCATACTATACATATAGAACTTGAAATGCTAATTATGAAATGATGTTTCAATATAACATACCAAATACTTGAACATAGCAAAATTGCAACACAAACTAGAACCATTGAACATTCAACATAATAACATAATCATAAAATTATATTAGTTCTATCAAAGATTCAAAATTCATTGTTCAACTATGAAATATGATATATCATAAAGATGATCATGATTACAATGGGCATAGTAGCATGATATGAAATAATGAATCATGATCGATATCAAAATGAGTACCGGGGATGGTTGAGGTACTTCTGGAAGTACCGACATCCCGTCCCAAAGTACCAAAGTACTCACGCGGTGCGAGTACCGGTACGACGGTGCTTGAGCGGTGGTGGAGGTACTCTAGTACGTGAAGTACCAATACCGGGTACTCCAAGGTTTTGGGCCCGGTACATGTCCCTGGGTTTCACTTATACTAGACATTGGCCACTCATCAATATCGAGATTATATCTTCAACTAGTTCTCATTTCTTAACAGTTGTTGATTGTAGAGGTAAGTATAAGAATGCAAACTTACAATTTCAAATTTTGAAAGCAGAGATAAAGTTACAACTTCAAATGTTGTACAAGTTGTCACTAACTCAACAAATGTTTGTAGACTAAGTGGCATGATGGTAGAGGGTGCACCAAGGACATTTTTTGGACCTAATGTTGTGTTCATGTATTGAAAGCCATTGATAAGATAGATTGGGTGAAGGAAGTGATGGTAGAAGTAAAAGAAATATAGAAGATTGTTTTCAAAAAATTTCAAAGAAGAAATTCACATCTAACAAGCCCTCTTCAAGAAATTTTCAAAGAAGAACTTCCTCACAATTGAGGTGAATAGATGTGCGAACTATTTCATCTCATTAGAGAGGATAGTTTAGGTTAAGAAAGCTCCATAATTAATGATAGTTAATATTGAGTGAGGTTGGTGGTTAGAGGTCAACATAGCTAAAGCAAAGAATGTGAAGCATAAGATCCTTGTGACGATTGGGGATTCACTTTGAAATTAATTATTAAATAAATTAAAAATGCCTTTATTGTACTTTAAATTTTGAAAAATTGTGTAGTTATTTTTTGTTGAATACTTTGTTCATAGATACAATTGCTATTTCATCTCACTTCATGCGGGTGATTAGGAATGTTGATACAAACTCCCCTAGGGAAATGTAGGAGAAATTTGACAACATATGTGACCAAATAAATCAAGCTATTCATAGCAGGGACCTTCATTTGAGACAATATGACAAGCAAATTCGGTCCATTGCGATGCATATATAGAACACTACAAACTCCATGCTTCGTATGGTAGCCTATGCCCTACATCCCATACAATTGTCTTCTTGTGAATATGTAGAAATGGAAGAAGAGTTCATGAATACCCTTCGAAAGATGTATCACATTAAGGAGGCAACTCTAGTCAAATGCAATAAATTACCTTAGTTAATCCTCATTGTCCAACATTAGCAAACCAAAGACATGGGCACATAGGGATACATTAGCTCAATCCAACTCCATTGGCTGCTAGACATGTCATGGCAAGGATGCTGCTGACTTAACAATGCTTACCACTTGCCTCCTTCACACATTGTCAATTCCTTTATTATAGAAAGGAATCAATCCACATATAGTTTCTAAAATATCCCAAGCAAACAACAAAAAGGAAAACATACAAATCCAACAAATCTTGAACAATGAATGAGCACAATTTGAATCTTTTATTTTGATCGGAAATTGAGTGCAACAATTTATGAACTAGAAATGTGTACAGGGTCTATTGAGAATGTCTTATGTGTTTCAAGGTGAGGAAGATGATGTCGATATTGGATTGAAGGGATCTCCTCTAAAGAAAAATGACCACCTTCCTCGGAAACATATAAAGTATTCCCCTTTATCTACGATTCCATTGTAGTGTGTTCTCCAGTGTATGAAACTGCCTTGCAGCAAGTTTGATTGCAGATGCCTTCTACCTTTGCAATAATGTGAATTATGAATATGTTTGTTTCTACGACCAACCTAAACACCTACCAAGCCGGAAACTCAAATCACACTAATAATCTTCAATCCACCTCATTTGCCAATGCAATATTGCTCTATTTTTTGCGACGCACTAGAAATTCTATCCATGTCAATGTTGCAATTAATTTACAATCACATGCTCCATTTCAAGGATGCCAAAATAGATATTGTGCGACACTCTATCATAATGAACACGAGCTTGTAAATCTCTTGAACCTATGAATTGTGTCGCAGATGTCTACTTGGAGTCATCACCTTAAGGATTTCGACCTTTGCATCGATTCTAGTATACCAATATTATGTTGTTAACAAATGCCTCTTAACCTGCAATATAGACTGTTGTTGGTCAAATTAAATGCCAAAAACTGATATGGTGATTCCCTTTTTCACTTGCACATTCACCAACAATTACTTCCACTATGACAATCATTAGCTCAAGCACAGATCAATGTTTATCGGGAACTACGATGGTATCTCAGTGCACTTAGATTATCTCTATAGTCGACAACCCAGATAATGATGAGAGAAATCATAGCTTGGGTCTAGTCATTGTCTCAATCTCAATAGACCTATTTTAGTCAACCAAGAGTTATCTAGCTTGAACAATCCAAATGTGTTCATTTGTCAATTCATCTTCGAAGGCGATGGAGACTTCATGAATTGAGTACGCCTAGCAAACTAGGCTCGTTTGTGGCCACCGAAACCGCCAATGAACTTTGCTCCAAACTTGGAAGTAGGGAAAGATACTAAATTATCGATGCTCAAATGCTCCCCCAAGAGCTCTATTTATAGTGCCTTCTCACAACTTTCCCTCCAACATTTGAATTACAAGTCGTCTCTTAATAAGAGGGCAAAAAAAAATTAGTGGCCCAATAATGAAAATCAACTTAATCAACTGGGCTCTTAGTTAAATAATTGTTGATTCCCTCAATCAAATAAAAGGGATATTACAATCCTCCCTTCCTGAAGATTGATTGCCCTCATGCAATCACGTGTTGAATAATACCAAGATCCCAAATCAACCTAGGGCCTAGGCATGCTGTCCTGCTATACTCCATCAAGGTAGGGAAAGATACCAAACCATCGATTCTCAAATGCTCCCCCAAGAGCTCTATTTATGGTGCCTTCTCACAACTTTCCCTCCAACATTTGAATTACAAGTCGGCTCTTAATGAGAGGGAAAATTAAATTTAGTGGCCCAATAATGTAAATCAACTTAATCAACTAGGCTCTTAATTGAATAATTGTTGATTCCCTCAATCAAATAAAAGGGACATTACAGTCCTCCCTTCCCGAAGATTGTTTGCCCTCAAACAATCACGTGTTGAATAATATCGAGATCCCAAATCAACCTAGGGGCTAGGCATGTTGTCCTATTATACTCCATCAAGCTTTTGTTGCTCCACTCTAATGTAAACGTCACCATGTCATTGTGATGCACTCATCATGATTCTATTGATTCATCATAGAACATAGCAATTGAGTTGAAACTTGAAATGAGAGTTTAAAGAATCAAATGAGAGTTCAAATTTCGGTTTCAAACATTAATAATTTCATACTCAGATATAATTCATTGAATCTAGAATCAAAATGCCAAAAGACTGCAAGTTTCAACAAAATGAAAAGTATCATATCATATATCAATTATAATTGCATCAATGTATCATATAATGTCAGAAATCTCAAAAGACTCAAAGTCTCAAAGTCAAAACTTAAAAGTGAAACAAAGATAGTATGTTGCTGCCCCTAATCTTGATCCATATCAGTGTTACTGTCATTGTCAACCTAAGCCTCAAAGGTTGAATCATCCAATGGAATGCCATGCAATCCCTGTAGTGTGTCATCCTCACCCACCCATGTGGTATCTTTGGAATTAATATCCCAGCGTAAAGCTGGAGTTTGTCAATACTCTAGAGTTTGACGATCTCTAACTTGCAGAGAATTATGTACAACCACTAACTTCTCCACTCGTCTAGAGGTAAGCCTATTGCTCTTGATGGAGTGGACAAAGCCATATGTAGACCAATTCCTCTCTACAGAAGAGGAACTAGCAAGTTGTTAGAGGAGACGAATGGCAAGTGTCCTCAACTCTGGTGCATCTAACCCATGCCATTGCCACCATCCAATAGGGCTTTTCTGTGCCACTATTGCTCTATCCATCTTCACCTCTAGTGTGTTGAAGTTTGGACTTTCAAGGTTTCAGAAGGCAACCCATTGCTCACGGAGTATATCAGACTGCTTAGGTGAATACATCTTTTGGAGGGTCTTCATCAACCCATGTCTCACCTCAGCATCATCACAAGGAGGGGACCTTCTAGGCTTGGGCTCATACTACTTTGGATTTAGCTCAAAGGCTGTCATGTGAAGTGAAGTGTTCATAGCATTCCACCTCTGTATGACAATGGGTTTAATATACTCCTCATACAAGTCCAATAGATTATCCTTGGCCAAAATTACCTCCATCTTTTGAATCATGTTGTCAAAAGTCTCATATATCGCTCCAAGACTAGGAGAGTCTATATCAGCATATCTGATGACATCTACAACAGAAAAGATGATGGAGCAAACATATCTATGTAATGTCCCCTTTCTAGCACAAGTTGTATGAGTTTGTCGTTAACCTATTTCTTCATGGCCTCGTAGGCTAACCAGGGCATTAGAGGGATCTTGAGGCCATTTGGCCTAGGCAGTTTCAGTTGCAATTCTAGTGGCAGTGACATGTTGATGGTAATTGTCCCTTTTAACCATTTATTGCAAAAGTCTATATGTGCTGGTATCATACCTAGTGTTTGCCAATGTTGCAATGTTTTGTCCTAAGATAGCAGGGGTAAGATAAATCTTTACCATCAAATCAGCAACTTCTCAGTTGGTTCCAGCCAGTTCTGAAGGCTCATTTATGCTGGTAAACCTGATTCACTATATGGGTCAGCCAATAAATTTCTCTGTTTTTTTTTGGTAAGGTTTTGTTTGATGGCTCTAGTTAGAACTAGAAGCAATTTTTTGGTATTTTGAAAATGTAATTAAGTACTTCATGCATTTGCTCCATCAATTCTCAGTCCCAGTGATGCATTGTCCTTCTAACTATTGTCATTCTCATGATCCTGAATCATCACTAATAAGATACAAAAGGTTGTCGGGGAGGGTTAATTATGGTGATTTCAAGTTCAGCCATGTCCCTCCACTATCTCTTCATTCATCACAAACCCTCAAAAGCTTAGCTTCTCTCATACAATCTACAAGGGTCTTCATCAACTTACTCAATGCATTTGTTTATTTCTTTCTTGCAGTAGAATTATACCTCATACAGCAGAACTAAATAAGCAGTTATAACATTTCATGAAATAGCAATGTACTAGTATACCTTCCCAAAAAGATTGGCATCTCTCAGAAATCAAATTTTGTCTTTATATATGCCAGCAATGCTTGGTATGATTTTAGGAAGAACTTTTCCAGCCGCCTCTTCATTTGAATCTGTAACATTGGCAAGATGGAAAAGTTCCTTTTCTAGAACAGAATGAGCATCTGAAAATGCCTGCTAGGAAAAAATGATATCACAACAAATGATTAGTGGCTGACAGGTTACATTTCCTCTAGCATGATCTGTCTTTTACAAAACATTAAATAAAATTATAAAACCAATAAGCCATTTTGAAATTTGATCATATTTGATACAGTTAAAAGCTACATCGATTAAACGGTAATAAAAGTACATAAGGTACAATAATATTAAGAATAAGATAAGCACTGGAAATTTGAAGTCTGATTCTGAATTTTGAAGGTGCTTTACTACACTCAGACTTCCAGATTGATGGTTTGATGTTATCAAAAAGCTGTAGATTACAAACCTTAATGCACTGATGTATACGAAAACAGTTACGCCCAACATTGTTTGCTTGATGTAGAGGATCATGTATAGGATCATCAATATGCAGTGGATCGATACTGCCATAAATTGACAAAAATATCAACAGGCATTAGAAAATAAAATACTAGATCACTTACACATTACATTGATAAATTTTGCAACCTATAATTATTGATCCAAATGCTGTCAGTGTCAACACATGGATTGAATGGAAAATTTTCATATAAAAAAAAGAAACAAAGCACAATGTTTGGCCTTACTGATTTGACAAATAAGTGAAATTTAACCTAGCTTTTCTTTACCTCGGACCACGATCTCTATTCACATACATGCCACTCCCATAAATTGAAACACGCATTTGGCGTGGGTCAAACACACATCTGAAAAGAAATGAAGATGTTATTCCCTCCCATGTATAGAATGAAACCAAGCAGAGCAGTCTCTAATGGGAAATAAATTCAACAAGATTATAGCTTACCCAAAAAAGTATAGAAAATCCATAAACAAGCTCCCAAGGTTCTGCACAAGAAAAAATAAACAAATATCCTCTAACAATTTGTGAAACAAAGGAGAAAAGTGTATGTGAATCAACCACATGCAAGAAACATTAAAAAGCTCTCCTAGATAGCCCATATGCTGAATGTTAACAGCTGCCACTACAACTAAATCTTTTTCTAAAAATTTTTTGAGATATGTGAAAGCAAATTAAGCATGATATGCAACTGAAATTGTGAATCACTTCATAAATCAAGCACTCAGGCAATGCGTAATTGCACCAAACTAATCACATGTATATGCCATGTGAAAAGGCCTGTGTGGATGGATAACTAAGAAGAATAACCATTTTATACATAAAGAAAAAGAAACCCTATGCAACACATACCCTAAAACATCTAGAATGATCATAAATAAGAGAATAAATAGTGGATCTGAGAGTTTGACATACAATGCTCTTAGTAGATGAGTTATGCATGTCCCCCTGTGTAAAGTATTTAACAAGGAGGATCTTATGTTAGATGTGTTGTATACTATGCATGTTTTCCACCCCTTACAGGTGGCTTTTACAGCCCATGGTTTTAGGTCCATTATATTGTAATACTACTTAACAACCTTCTATACTGATATGCCATAAAAATTTGTGAATCAATTAGGAAAAAGCAAATGTGAGAAATATTTCATTGAATCATCAATGGTAGAGTTAATATAACTTATTAACTAGTGTTGATTTGCTGGGCTTTTTCCTAAAATGCATTCCCTAGGTGATCTATCGTTATATTGTATGTGTCATTATTTATTTTCAGTGTTTTTAAGATTCAGTTTGCATTGCTACTCATTGTATAGATTTATGAGTATTTTTCTTCTTCATAGTTAGAATTGTTCTTTCTTCAAGAATATGTAGATTACAACTTAAAACTACCAATCTGCCTACAAGCACACATCCATCTATAGATCTGCAGGTTAGCCTAAGAGCATATTGAATGTTACATAGACTTACTGCTCCAATCCACAGGCTGCCATAGATATTCCATCACATAGTCAAAAGATGAAGTTCAGGAAAGTTCCATATGGGTAAAGTGAGAAGCCACCTCGTCCACAAGGGATGTCTCATACACCATGGATGGACAGATAGCTAAGCCCAGACATAAATAAAAATCCAATAATGTTAACGGTTAACCCTGAAGAAAGCATATGGTATTGATTCCTGACTGATAATTACAGTATTGCAAGACATTTTTTTTTATATGTGGAATGGGAAAAACTGAGTCAAACACATTAATTTCTATAGCCCTACATATGCACATTAATCAAACTAGAATTTCAAGAAGATAGATGGCAAATTAGCAAATTTATAATGCACTTATTGAACCAGTTACAAGGTCATTTTGACAATTCAGTAAAATCATAGAAGTCTAATACAAAGAAGCTCGTGTAGAAGAACAAATGTCAAACGTCAAATTGCTAAGTGCATTATTAATTTCTATAGCCCTACATATGCACATTAATCAACCTAGAATTTCAGGAAGATAGATGGAAAATTAGCAAAATGTATAATGCACTTATTGAACCAGTTACAAAATCAATTTGACAATTTCAGTAAAATCATAGAAAGTCTAATACAAAGCTCATGTAGAAGAACAAATGTCAGATATCAAATGTCAAATGTCAAATCAAAGCTATATTTACTCTATTTAAACATGTAATATTTAGGAATCAGTATTAGTTCCATATCCAGTTCCTTTCCATACCTGGTTTATTGCTCGACCAGCATGATGTTCATGTTGGATAAACCTTGTGATCAACAAGACCTGATGGCACAGAATGATAACCAACCACAATCAAATAATCTGTTTTGACACTGAAATTGATAATCCTGAAAGCTCTTGAAAATATCTATATATAAGAAAGTTCCATTAAATACAGATCCATGACAATATATAACTTACAGATATGTTATTATGTTTAAAAGGATCATTGTTAATCATATAAAATAAGGATTCACTTCTGACTGGCATGTGAAGGCCAGGCATCAAAGGTAAGCTCTTCTATGTAAGGCACAACGACTTTAACAGTTTAACTAACTCTCAAGCCATACTTAAAAGCATAAAACCCATTTAGAATGAACCTTTCAAGATAGCTTGTCAACTAAAGAAAGCTAAGCCCCTCAGGTGACATTTAACCCTAAAGGATGATTATTTTATCAGTTCGAAAAGTCTGAAAAATTGGTTAACTTGAATTGATAAAGCACCACGTCATAAAAGAAAAAGGTGAGAACAATGATCAGCAATAAAGCTCCTAAGATGTCAGCGAAAACTCCCAAATAAAATGAAAATTCAAACGGACACCTCTATTTTCAATGTAATCTTGAATGTCAAGAAGACTTGAAGACAATACACAAATATAACTCCAATCAGGAACACTTCAATATTTAACACAACTAGATTTCCTCTTGATTATCCACCAGGGTATATAATAATATAAATAAATTACTTTTGTATGTGAATTCATAAATAATGCAGCATCCATTACTCCAGAAAATCCATACAAAACACAAATATGATATTACAATGCAGCTCAAGAATAGCTAAATACATTGACTATAATCAGAGTTGCTAAGATAAAAAATAAAAAAGCTAAGTTACCGATTTGGATGAAGATGCGAATGCAGGTACGAGAAACGGGTGCACAGATGCGTGAATTTTTCTTTTTGGGAATTTTGGATGCGTTTATATATATATATATATATACAACCAAAATGCAAGAAATATACATAATTAAATATATAACCATATAATATTAATAAGAAGCCAGATTCACACCTTGGCCCCCCGAACCGGGTTCGGATTCACGGACCGGTCCGCGCCGGATCCGGGCAAGGTCCGTGTGTGGACCTGTGGGTCCGTCCGGATGTTTGAGATAGGTTCCAGTTTCATAGGAGTTAAGATGCAAATTCTAGATTTTGGGGGTTTTCGAAAAATTCCAGACTTAGCCAAATTTCAGGATTCAGCAAGCCTCAGCAGGGTTACCTCCCACAATCCATCATGGCTTTCTACGGTCAAACTGAAGTTGGCAAAAGGATTCTCAAGGGTTTTAACTCGTTTTATCACAAATCACTTGGTTTCGACCCCATCTTTATGACAAACTTAGCTTAGCTCTCGCCCAAATCTCAAACAGACATGACTTCCCAACAGGCCAAAATCACTCAAACCTCATTTGCCGGACCTAGTGACTTGAAAACAGCCACCAACAAAGACTACCTAAGACCTAGTTATGAAGACTTTGACATTTGGCATTGATCAATGATCAAGCATCATAGATTCATACTATGAAATGATTTAGCTTTACAATTATGTATATTTCTCTTATTTTTTTGTATATGTATATATATATACACACACGAATCCATACGAATCCTAATGGGAAAAAAAAAAATTCACGAATCCAATAACCGGATTTTCGAACCCGAACCAGCAACTTAGAAATAATACTAAGAATAACATTTTAAAACTTATATTATTATAAATTTAAACATATATTTTAAATTTAGTCCTCCAAGAAAAACGTGTTCTGAATATGTCGATTTACTGTCCTGGCGATGATAGGTATTGAATCTATTAATACTAATAAACAATATTTCTTCTTGCAAACTATAGTTTGGGCCACAATATACTATAAGTAATAATAGAGCCTAGAATAGACTAAGATACATGAAGACATAATCGATTAGCAATCATAAGTCTCAGTATGGCTGCGTTCTGAATATGTCGATTTCCCCAAAAGACTACACCACAGCCGACGGCAATCACAAAGAATGGATGTCAAAGATAGGATGTCCGAATCAAAGAATGGATGTCTAGATCCAAGCGCATCTAATGCAAAAATTATCCACAGGCATTTGCGTGCCCTGGATGTGCTTCCTGTGCGCATCCACAGGGCATCCAAATCCGAATGCATCCGTCCGTGCATCCAACCTGTATACCAGCAAATCAATAACCTAGTTAAAAAGGATAAAATAACTCATGGTTGATTCTAGAACCCATATGAACATGTTTGTTCAATGTAACCACAACACTTAGATAACCCACTAATTCATAGAATGGAGATACATTAGTCCTGGTGTTGAGCTAAGCATAAGCCCGTGACTCAAAAAAATATAGGGAAAAAAAAACAATACAGCTCAAAACAGGGCAAATTCCTTGCATACCAATTCTGTTCTGACAAGGCATATTCACCAAGGTCTCCAAGCATTGCATGCACATCACAGGATGATTGCAGAACATGAGACCAGCTTTAGTTAAGGTATTTTGTCAAACAATGTGCGACTATTCATTCCATATGTATTTTATTCTCATGTAAACAAAGGCAGTCAAAATAGCAACATAAAACAAAAAGTCTGTTTCCATTCACTTTTATGGATGCCCTAACCCTATTGTAAAACTCCAGATTTGGAACACACTGGAAGAATGAAAGATCCCAAGAGGATCCTTTCATTGAACTTCTATAAATTTTAATTTAAAATAACAAATTTTTCTATGCTTTATTTGTGGTCTTAGAGAACTAGACAGAAGTTGCAGAAGGATTGTTTCTTTTTTTGTATTTTCCAGATATAAATAAAACAATAAATAACAATAGCAGCAATTATGAAATAGGCTGGAAACAGCATACAATAACATAATATTCAGTCAACTAGAATAGCTACAAATCGTACCAGGCAAGATGTGCATTCAGTGTGCCAGCAAGGGTGTTTACAAATAATGAATGATGATGCCAGCTGCAGGAATAGCCAACCACACACCAAGGGAAGAGATGGCTGACGTAAGCCAACCAGCAAATCACGTGCCAGTTGAAAGGCAGTCGTATGGTTGCTATAGTCACGCCAAGGCAGCCAGAGATCCCAACGTGCCAATCAATGCCTCCAATCATGCAACGCACAAGTACTCCTAAACGCTGAACTCAACCAATCTCTGTCAACTGCTGAAACTCTACTGTAGAATGCTGGAAACCATCTATTGGGGTTTGCATCCCAATAGCCAGGCTCTCGGGTTTGCGTCCCAGTCCTCTAGATTCACTCCTCAAAGCAAAATTGCAAATACCAAGAATGAAGATGTAAAAGATAATGAAAGAATGAGCCAACATCTCCTTTTATCTCCCTCTCAAAGCCAATTGAACCCTAAAGGGAGAATATGCCTTTCCCTTTATTATAAAACGGCATCTTCTCAATTAAAAGGTCTTTATGTATAGGAAAAACACCTCTTTCCTCAAATAACATAACTGAAGGTGCCAAAAAGTCTCCGGATGATGAAAATAAGTTATAATAATTCAAGACCTTTCCAACGAGCTATAACACATAGGCCTGTCTAACCAGATGAAGCCAAAAATCCCCTTATTACTCCAATTAGCTATATAAATAACTTTATTTTAATTTATTTAAACGCAAACTTAGGAAATATTAAAATATTTTCTTTTATTCAATTGGAAAGCCAAACCAACCAAATAATCAGTGAATTGGTCCTGTCACCTATCTGTAACTAACGTCGGGCAATGTGGGCTAACTGGCAGTCCCATCCCTAAAAACTAGGGATGCTCCTAGAAACTAGGGAATATACCCTGTCACCCTGAAACTGAAACTATACACTGGTCCCGAGGAGCCTCAAATCTAGTCACTGCCACAACCTAAAATCCCTAAAATTAAGGAACTGCCCCGACTAGCTCTCAAACTAACTGTAGAACCAACTCCAGTCACTGAGTATCCAGTATGAGTCTCTATCCACCACTACTAGCCTACGAGACTCCAATAATAGGCCAACTCTCATGACTCTGCTAGTCAGACTAGAGAGGGGACATGACAGTCCTCCCCTCTTGGAGATGCTTGCCCACAAGCAACTGCAATGCTGGATGCTGCAAAATGGATTCACCCTCCCAGGTGGCGTCCTCTATGGGTAGACCTCTCCAGCGCACCAAGTACTCTCGAATCACCCTACTCCTCAATCATCTCTCCCTGACCTCCGGAATCTCCTCAGGGACCAAAGTCAATTTACCCTCTTCATCCAAAGGAGGTAAATCGCGTGATGCTGTAATATGTTGCCCCAGTGCCTTCTTCAGGCATGACACGTGGAACACATTATGAACCCTACTATCTAGTGGTAACTCGATCTCATAGGCTACCTCTCCAACCCGCCTGAGCACTCTATAAGGTCCATAAAAACGAGGCTTGAGCTTCTTAGCTCCTCCCTGTTTAAGGGTGCTCTATCTGTAAGGCTGTAGACGAAGGAAAACCGTGTCACCCACCTCAAATGCTCTCTCCGTCCTGTGTCAATCAGCGTACATCTTCTGCTGATTCTAAGCATGATGCAAGTTCTCTCTGAGAGATCTCATGATATCTTGGTTCTCCTACAACCAATCCTGTGCCAAGGAAACTCTGCTGTCACTGAAAGCCAAATCAACAAAAGATAATGCCTCGTAGCCATAAAGAGCTCTAAAGGGAGTCATGTCAATGAACATGTGGTGCATAGTATTATAACAATATTCAACCAACGCACCCATGCCTTCTGTTGTCCTAACACAGTTGTGCAGATACCCCTCCACCCACTTATTAACTACCTCAGTCTATCCATCCGTTTGAGGATGGTAGCTAGTGCTGGGGGTCAACTCTGTGCCTACTAGCCTGAAAAGTTCCTGCCAGAAGGAACTCATGAACCTGCTATCCCTGTCACTCACTATGGTCTTGGGGAGACCATGGAGTCTAAATATCTCTCTGAAAAACAGCTCGGCTACCTGTGAAGTCGTGAAGTCCGCTGCAATAGGAAAGAAGTGGGCATACTATGAACCTGTCCACCACAACATAAATATAGTCCTTCCCTTGAACTCGAGGAAGACCTGTAATGAAGTCCATAGATATCCCTGTCCACTTCTACTCCGAAATAGGCAGAGGCTGCAACAATCCAACCGGAAAAGTATGCTCTGACTTGTTATGCTAACAAGTCATGTATTCACAAACATGGCATAAGACCAACATCTTTGAGACCCTTCCAAGAGAATCTCTCCCGTACCGCTCTATAGGTCTTACCATAACCCGGATGTCCTGTTGTAGGGGTATCATGGTAAGCATGCAAAACGTGCTCTTTCAACTGTGATTCAGGAACAAGGTAGACCCTACCTTTGTAGTAGATGACGTCATCCACTACACTATATCCATCATCCTGTGTCAACCCTTCCATGATCTCACAAGCATGCTGATTTTTGGAATACTCAACTAAAAGTTGAGCCTTCCAATCTGCTGAAATCTCGCTCAATGAACATAGGGCAGCAAGTGATGGCTTCCTAGAAAGTGCATCAGCAATAGTATTGTTCTTCCCCTTGATGAACTCTATATCAAAATCATATGCCTGCATCTTGCTTACCCACTTTTGTTGCCTATCATTAAGCTCTGTCTAATCAAGGAAATATTTCAGACTATTATGGTCCGTCCTCACCACAAATTTGCTGCCAACAAGATACTGTCTGAATTTGGCTAACGCATGCATGATAGCCAACATTTCCTTGTCATACGTGGAATAAAACCTCTCATTATCCTGTAGCTTTCTACTCTCGTAGGCAATCGGGTGTCTGTTCTGCATCAACATTGCCCCTATGCCTTCACCTGAAGCATCACACTCAAGTACAAATGGCTGTGAGAAATCAGGGAGTGCCAAAACTGGACAAGTGCTCATAACCCCCTTGAGTCTCTCAAAGACTCCCTATGCCTGCTCTGTCCATCTGAAGGCTCCCTTCTTCGTGAGATCTATTAAAGGTGCTGCTCACTGGGAGAATCCCCTCACGAATCTCCTATAATAGGCGCATAAACCAAGAAATCCACGCAACTCAGTAATGTTCCTGGGGGCTGGGAGAGGGCCAATCACGAATCACTTGAATCTTCTCCTCATGCCTTTTCACTCCCTCTGCACTAATCACATGTCCCAAGTATAGAATCTCCCTGAGTCCAAATTCACATTTGGACAACTTAGCAAATAGAGACTGACTCTCCATGATGCTAAGCACCTCCTCAATGTGTCTGAGATGATCCTCCCATGTTTGACTGTAAATCAATATGTCATCAAAAAACACCAGAACCAATTTCCTCAACTGCTTGTTGAAGATGTGGTTCATACAGGACTGGAAGGTGGCAGGTGCATTAGTGAGGCCAAAAGGCATCACTAGAAACTCATAATGCCCATAGTGACAACGGAAAGCAATCTTGTGCACGTCCTCATCCCGCACACGAATCTGATAATAGCCTCAACGGAGATCAATCTTAGAGAAGTAGATAGCTCCATGTAGCTCATCTAGCAACTCATCAATGCGTGGAATGGGGTAACTATTCTTGATTGTCTTTTTGTTCAAGGCTCTGTAGTCAATACACATCCATAAAGTCCCATCCTTCTTAACAAGCACCACAGAAGAAGCTAAAGGACTAGAGCTAGGGCGTATGAATCCCATATCTAGTAACTCATGGATGGTCCTCTCAATATCATCCTTGTATGCTCTAGGATGACAATATGGGGTAGTAATCACGGGCTTAGCCCCATCCTCCATCTCTATCCCCTGCTCAAAACCTCTATCAGGAGGTACACCAGGAGGTATGTCACCAAAGACTCGACCATGCCGGTGCATCACTGACTGTATGTCTACATGAAAGGTCCTGCCATCCTGAGGTGTAGGTATTTCGGACTTCACAAAACAACATGTAGCCCAAAGTATGTCATCATGATGAATGATAGTCTCCATCCTGCGAGAAGTTACCTCCTTAGGACCACTGTCTGAAGCTGCCCTCAAGATAGTCTTCTTCCCTCCAGAAAGAAACTCCAACTGCATGCGGTGGTGATCAATGATGTATCGCCCAATACCCTGTAACCACTGCATGCCCAAAACTACATAATCCTCCAGTGGTAGCACATAAAAATCATCTGTCAGAGTATAGTCCCCCATCTGGATGCTAAGCTAAGGAATCCTCCAAGTACAGTTCAAAACGGCACCATCTGCAACCTTCACTCCAAAACCAACAAACTCCTCGGACTGGAGCCCACTCCTCTCAACTAGCTTCTGGTCAATAAAGTTGTGTGGCACCTGTGTCTACTAAGCTCATAACCCGCTGGCCTCTCAATATACCCTTCAGACGAAAGGCATAAAATCTGGGATAACTAGAGAGAGTAGCCATAGTCACTTTAGTTGACGCCAAAGGCTCCGAAGTGTCTATCTCTAGCTGTGGGTGTCCCTGCTCAACCTCCTCCGGACTGTCCTCAGCATCAGTATCAGGTATCTCCTCATCGCCCATCTCAGATGTCACCTCTATCAAATGAACCTTGCCTTTACCAAGGCAACAATGTCCAGGCTCCCATGGCTCCTTACAGGAGAAGCATAGTTTCTTCCTCCTCAGCTCATTCCTCGACTCCTATTCCATCCTGGGTGGTCTGGAAGGTGGTCCCCCTCTGCCCTGGGAAGTGTTGGCCTTCTGGGGAGGCCGAGAGTCTCTAAAAGGTTTCTTATCTGCCTGGTAAGAAGTAGGAGGGGTGTCCAATCTAAATGTAACATCAATGGCCTCCTTAAGGGTGGCTGGCCTGAAAGCTCATACAAGTCCCTTCAGCCTATCCTACAAACCCTCTATGAACAGCATCACACAATGACTCTGAGACATGTCAGGAACCATGACTGCAATATGCTGGAACTCATTCACAAAAGACTCTACGTTCCCTATCTGCCTAATGTGTGCCAACTCCCGATAGTAAAGCTCTGTGTCTTTACGATCAAACCTAGCAATGAGCCGGTCAGTGAACTCAGCATAGGAGTGAACCATGGCGTGATCCTGGGTGACCAATCCATGGTGCCACCAATCATAGGCAACCCTGTCTAAATGCAAAACCGCAAACTGTATAGCCTCTCTCTCAGACATAGCTCTCAATGATAAATATATATCCAGCTTGTGCACCCAAGCTCGTGCACTCGTATCACCCGTGCCATCATAGGCAACTAGTGTGATCTTCCCAGTGGCTCTACTAAGGTCATTGTTCTACTGTGGTCTGTAGCCCCTGTCTCCTCTGAACTTGGTGTTATCCCTACGCTGTGCACAATACTGTGGAAAAGGAAAAACATCCCTAACCTCTGGGGGTAGGGCTCTCCACTCAAGTGTAGCTGCCATGACTGAATCTTGGAATCCAACCTCAGGTGGCTCCACCTGTGCCGGCTGCTCAACTTGCCCAAATTGAGGCAATAATGGTCTATCCCGAGCAGGAATACATGGACGTTCCTGCCTATGGGAATGAAGGGAGCTCCCTGCTAAGACATGGGATCGATGACTGCAATGGCTTCCTACAACGGAAACTGACCTGCTCCTTCCCTGTCTTTCCTATCTACTGTGTGTGTGAAAATTGTACCTGATCTATAGACACAACACTTCAGTAAAACATTAGAGGTTAGCAAAAATCAAAATCGTGCAAAATTGAAATCTAATTTAACCAAGCGATTTACTGCCTTCTAGTAGGTGCGAGATTGATGTTCTCAGATTGTTATCGAGATCAGTGACCTAGACGACACCTAAATGAAGGATTTGAATGCAAAACTGATATGAAATATGAATGCAATTAATCTATATTTTTCGTATTTTCTATGCAATAATAATGAAAAACTGATATGAATCTATGCTAATATGGAAATTGATCTAACAATGATATGAATCTATGCTAAATGATATGCAATGCTCAAAACTAGAAAGATCTCACAATAGCTTGGATTCACAAAGATGATTCTTCAGACTCCAATTCGACAGCGTGAGAATGCAAATTCGTGGATTTGAGAGAGATGAATTATGAAGAGCTGAGCTTTGTTTTTATAGAAATTCAGGGCTTTGGAGGTGCATGGAAAAAAGCCATAAATCACTCAAATTAACTCAGCTTGATTTTTGAGTTATCTGATAATAAAGATAATTTAATTCACAAAAACATGCAAAAGCAAAGTTGAACTCAAAATAGAGTTTAGCTTTAATTGATAATTGATAGTTGTCTACTTTTATGATTGTGCATGTTTTATTTATGAATTAATTTAATAAATAAAGTGATTTATGCTCAACTTAACTGATTTTTGAAAATAAATTATTGATTTATGGGTTAATCAATTATTTAATCAAACTTTTATTAAAAACTATATTATTAAATAATGACAACTTGCTTTAATTAATTAAATAAAAATTTAATGAATTATTCATAAGATATTAGATTTATTGTCAAAATTAAATAATACAATTAATAATAGATAGAATTAAATTTAATTACACAATTAAGTGGCAAGATATTAAATCTAATTAATTAAATATGAAAATATTCAATTAATCAAACTTAGGATAAATGTGATTTATTGCCAAATAATCATTAAATTAAAGATAATTAAGATAATTAGGAATATTGCTAGGAATATTCCCCGATGCAGAATTTAAGATAATCAATTATGATTCGATGATGTTTAGATGTACCTTAGATTAGGACTTTGATGTCGATTTCATTCGAATTGTTGATATAGAAGATTAATGAACTTATAGCCCATTTTTGGGGTATTACATCTACCTCCACGCCTATCCAGTTCCATCCGTTCCAAGGTATCCTATAATCTGTCAAGTGTCCGGACTATCCTGGGTTGTGTAGCAATCAGAGTTCTCATGCACTCCCTCTCCTCTGCCTCTGTAGTCATGACGTTACCAGCAACACCCTGTGCCTCACCCATAACTGGTGTCTCTGCGTCCCTGGCGGCCTTTGCTTGCCACTGGTTTCTCCTGCACTCGTAGAACCTGTGTATTTCTCCACCGGGATGCATAGAAGATATATAAAAATAGATGTCGAATGCTGAAATGAATTATCAAACCCTTTCCTGTAACCTGTTGTGAAAAATTCATTGAAACCCTACAGGCTGACAGGATTCAGGCTCTGATACCACTGAAAGATCCCAAGAGGATCCTTTCACTGAACTTCTGTAAATTTTAATTTAAAATAATAGATTTTCCTGTGCTTTATTTGTGGTCTTAGAGAACTAGACAAAAGTTGCAGAAGGATTGTTTCTTTTTTTGTATTTTCCAGATATAAGTAAAACAACATAGGCTGGAAACAGCATACAATAACATAATATTCAGTCAACCAGAATAGCTACAAATCGTACCAGGCAAGATGTGCATTCAGTGTGCCAGCAAGGGTGTTTACAAATAATGAATGATGATGTTAGCTGCAGGAATAGCCAACCACACACCAAGGGAAGAGATGGCTGACGTAAGCCAACCAACAAATCACGTGCCAGCTGAAAGGCAACCGTACGGCTGCTATAGTCACGCCAAGGCAGCCAGAGATCCCAACGTGCCAATCAATGCCTCCAATCATGCAACGCACAAGTACTCCTAAATGCTGAACTCAACCAATCTCTGTCAACTGCTGAAACTCTATTGTAGAATGCTAGAAACCATCTATTGGGGTTTGTGTCCCAATAGCCAGGCTCTGGGGTTTGTGTCTTAGTCCTCTAGATTCACTCCTCAGAGCAAAATCGCAAATACCAAGAATGAAGATGTAAAAGATAATGAAATAATGAGCCAACATCTCCTTTTATCTCCCTCTCAAAGCCAATCGAACCCGAATGGGAGAATATGCCTTTCCCTTTATTATAAAACGGCATCTTCTCAATTAAAAGGCCTTTATGTATAGGAAAAACACCCCTTTCCTCAAATAACATAACTCAAGATGTCAGAAGGTCTCCAGATGATGAAAATAAGTTATAATAATTCAAGGCCTGTCTGACCAGATGAAGCCAAAAATCCCTTTATTACTCCAATTAGCTATATAAACAGCTTTATTTTAATTTATTTAAACACAAACTTAGGAAATATTAAAATATTTCCTTTTATTCAACTGGAAAGCCAAACCAACCAAATAATCAGTGAACTGATCTTGTCGCCTGTCTGTGACTGATGTTGGGCAATGTGGGCTAACTGGCAATCCCATCCCTAAAAACTAGGGATACTCCTAGAAACTAGGGAATATACCCCGTCACCCTGAAACTGAAACTGTATACTGGTCCTGAGGAGCCTCAAATCTGGGCACTGCCACAACCTCTTAAATTTTAGGAAAATCCCTAAAATCAAGGAACTGCCCCGACTGGCTCTCAAACTGACTATAGAACCAACTTCGGTCACTAAGTATCTAGTATGAGTCTCTATCCACCACTACTAGCCTACGAGACTCCAATAATAGGCCAACTCTCATGACTCTACTGGTCAAACTAGAGAGGGGACATGACAAAGAATGATAGAAAATTTTGCCCAAATCAAAAGAACACTACTAAATGAATTAATCACTAAAAATGGAAATAATTATGTAATCTCAGGATTTTTTTGTTATTCTTATTATCTAAATGATAATGCTAGAATCCTGTAGTCAATTTTTGTGCAGAAAGGATATCCTGTGCAAATATAATATATATTATATATCCTTATATCATTCCTCCTTTCCACTAAAGTCCATCACAGAGTTATTATATTATGTATGGAGATCAGTCACTATTTGTGTCCATGAAATCCCTTTCTACGATCTAAACCATCTAGCAGTCAAATCCGAAATCAGAAGTCATGAGGATGATTCAAAAGGTTGCCAAGTTGCACTTTTCAGAAACAACTATAAGATGCATTCATTTACAAATCATCAATGATTTACTTCATGAAATGAAGCTAACTTACCAAGGTGTATTACATCTAAGATCCTTTACAAAATGAGAAATAGTAATTCCAGTCAGTGTATTTGTAAAGGTCATAAGTCATATGATAATATTAGAATCATGGACCAGCATTCTGCGCAAACATGATATCTTAAAAAGATATTATTATCCTTGTACCTTTCCTCTTTTCTAGCTCTCTCCATCATACTGCTATCCAGGCTATTTGTTTGTAGATTTGTGATATTTGCATACATATATTTCTCATTCCCTCCCAGAGATGATCTATGAGTCAAATCCCGAAAAAAACATGGAGATGATGATAAGAAAGGATGCTGAATTCAGAATAATACTTGTCAAATGCAATCACTTAAAAACCATCAAGGCTTCCCTTCACCAATGAAACTAATTTAACAAAGCATATAAATTCCAAGATCCTTTCCTAAATGAATAAATGTAATTCCGAATAGTGTGTTTGTAATTGTTATCATCTGAAAGACAGTACTAGAATTGTGGACTGGCATTCTGTGCAAAAGTGGTATCCTGTAAAGATATTATGTCTTGTTATTTATCCTGTCTACTTGCCACCATTCCATCACTATTTGAGTTGTGTAGGTATATCAGTTGTCATTCATGTGCATATACTTCTCATTCCTTTCCTGTTAAACCTTCCCAGAGTCAAATTGTAAACCAAATACAAGCAGAACAGATAAGTTCATTCATTTAAATATCTGGTAAAAATGAATGGCCTGATTTGAAAAAGATAATATTTTCTAGATAGCAGACACCGAATCCAATTAAATCATCCGAGTCTTCACAGTACTACTAAGGAATTATAATCTTCTAGGGGCCACCTCCTGTAACTATGTCCCTGCAAAGGGATGCCATGCGTAATGTTCCTGGTAGGAATATGCAACTACAGAAAGAAACATAGAAACAGCAAAATAAAAAAGAATCTGCATCTCAGCTTTGAACCTACAAATATGGAATTTGCAGTCTTGGAAACAAAGATACTTAAAACAATTATATGCGTATTTCAAAAAGTTTAAGGCATGTGGATCAAGAATTCCATTCATAAACAGCAGCAGTAAGGAACTAGAAATACATTGTAAGGAACAAAACAAAACATTAAAGATGTCTACTAAATCCCCTAACAGATCCCAAGAACCTGACTTTTGACAATACAGGATTCCAACCTCAAACTGCCTTGCTGATAATCTGAACATTTTGGTGACAAAAGCACAGACACTTGTATTTCCAGAGATCAAGGCTTCTGAATTATTAAGGCCTCTTATTATAGACTCTACAAACTCATCAGCTCCTTTATCCATATTGAACCATTTATTTATTATAAATGTGTCACTCATACTTAATCACAATCGAACTACTTATTTACAGTTAAAAGATACCAACACTTTATCCTAACACAGCTACCTATTTATTGTTAGAAGCTTTACTTAAACTCAATATAGCTACAGCTTTATCCTACCCCAACCATAACTCATTTAAAGCTGTAAACTTGACTTAATCCCAAGGACATTTGACATATTTAAAGCTAACAACTTTATCTAATTGGAGAGTTTGACAACTTACATCTTCTTATAAAGAAATGGCATTATTACAATACTTCGATTCCCAAAATGATTCTTCATTTTCTCAAAACTCAGGCAAGGCTGGATGCTATACAAGTATCTCATTTTTTGCAGAGATTTTTTCCCTTTTTTAAATTACATAGTTCTGGTTCAAATGCAATTAACCAATCTTCATCTTGATATGGTATATCTGGAGTCACGGAGTGGGACCAATTAGATTTCCCAATGATTTTTTCAATCATAAGACCTGATCCCAAGGATATCTGCCAACTTTACTCGATTCCAAGGACAGTTGACGTATTTAAAGTCAACAACTCTCTAATCATCTCTTGTCAACTTGATATTCCATTCTGTCCTTGACTATTTGTTGATGCCTTTTCAATTAAGACATAACATGCTCACAATATTTTATAGGTGTACTTGGCATTCTTGTTCTATCCAAGTAATCATGTAGATAAGATAAGATAAGATAAATTTATTAATGTCCAACAAATGACCACAAAAGGGGTCAAAGGGACTGCCGAATACAACACAAGGGCCCAGCACGCAGCCAGGGCACCAAACGGTACCCAAAGAAAAACAAAGCCCAAGCAACAAGAAACCAACGAGAACAACAAAAACGCAGCCGAGGAGAAAAAAGGGGGGGTGTGGGTGGCCCATGAGGGAAAATCTCCACCACCCTAAGAAACCTGAATTGTAGAGCTGCGTGTACATAAGACATTACTATGGACACATGAAATGTCGTATTGTAGAAAAACACAACTTAGTGGCATCCATTGTGATTAGTGCTAACAAGTGTAGGCTTAGGTAAGGCTTAAGCCTCCAATGTTTTGTTCACAATATGTCTCCCTATCAGTTTGTAGGTGATACCTAGTAGTAGTACAAAGTGGTAGTACAGAGAACAGACCCAACATCCCAATTATGCACTTCAGGATACCACGGATATGCTTTACAAAAATCTCAGCTATTTGAAATGCTTTATAGTTCATTTCTGAAACCAAAAAGAAAGCAAACACTTGATAAAACAGTAAACAGATCAAACCAATAACCAGCTACTAATTGCCCAGAATTAAACAACAAAATCAAAAGAATAACGTAGAAACAAATGAAGAATCAAGCAAACACACATTCTATAATATTTGTAGAAGAAATATACATCCTATGGGCTGCTGCAAAATTGTATGGAACCGAAACAGTCTGCATTACCCAGCCCAATGAATATTCAGTCAGCCTACTTGTGGAGACTCTCTGCACTATAAATTACCCCTTTTACAAGCTCAGCTAAGCCTAAGAATCACTTCTTCCTGCACAAACTTTAACAGCCTCTACAAAAGGAAAATTCATTTTTATGCTAACACCATTATTGTTTTGTTCTTGCCCACATATGTGGGAATCCAAAGGTCCTTGTTGTGCTAAACATCTATTATCGAAGCTTCAAGAAACCTAATGCTTCAACTTCCAGTCTGCAATTGTACAGATTCCATGCTGTTTGTGTACGCCTCTAAATATGACTTAAACCCTTCTGGCCAATCTGGAGAGACTGACATAACTTAAATTAATTAACCCTTTACAATTTCTGCTAAGTTTATGAATCACTTTGTAATGTCCCCACTTTAGCAGTTGACCAAGCGTGTGTGCGTTAGCCTTGTTCTACATGGTCCCGAGGGCTAACGAAGGGTTTAAGGGGATCCTGGAGTGTTTTGGCCTAGTCATTTCCAGTTTGGGCCAAAATGAAGTTGATTTACTCAGTTTCAGGCATACTTACTATTTTTAGTAAGTCAACAAGACACAGTGGAGGCCAGTTTTGGTGATTGGATTTGATACTCTTCGGTGAGAGCTTCCCGACGAGCTATCACTTGCATTATTCGGAGTCCGATTGCTAATACTTTTTAATGCCTGAAGTTTTATTAAAGTAACATTTAATTTAATTGTAAAGTATTAAAGTGTTACTTTAATATTTATTTTATGGGGATGTGTACCCAAGGGAGACATAAGGGGATATTTTAATACATGTTTTATATTGCTCATCTTTTATCCCACATTGCCCATGAGAGTTGAACCGACCCTTGGAAATAGAATAAAAGGAAGCGTTTGTGGCTTCATTATGGAGGGGTTGAATATGAGAAGAAATTGGTGTGTGAGTTGCAGATCCGTTCTTGGCATTTGAGGACGTTTATCCTCTCTTGTGACATTCTAGACGTCATTCCCTTGGGGTTTGGCCTTTGGAATCCATTGTTATCAGTTTCATTATCAGGCAGTTTAGTTGCATTTCCAGCTACAGGCAGATTTGGTATTTTACTCATATTTTCTTCACTACTTGTCCAATGCTTATGCCGCTTTGAGGGAATGATTTTATGAAGGTAGTGGAATGATTGAAGGACAAAGTACTGTAGCGGCACTGTTCATGCGGCACTATTCACGTGGCACTATTCATACGGCACTATTCACGCAACACTATTCACACGGCACTATTCACGTGGTACTATTCACGTCACTGTAGCAGCAAATTCGAAAGCATGGGCTGGAGTATTATTTCATTAATGCTGGAGTAATTAGTGAGTTGATAAATCTGCCATGTATTTGGTTTTATTAATTCTGAAAATAACATTTTAACGGCAGCAGTTCATTGTCCACTTTGCATATTATTGTAGTTTATTTCTTGTTTATGTTGTATGATTCCTATTCCATGCACAAAACACAACAAACAAATAAATGTTTGATTTCCAGTGTTATAAGGGGTTTAAAACATTAAATGGAGAAATAAGAAGTTGAATGCAAACTGTTTGACATAATTCCTTTCAGCAGTGGGTTTAGTTTTTGGGGGCATTCAGGGGTGTCCATTACAGTGGTATCAGAGCTATAAGTCTTGCCATCCTGTGGAGGTCTTATAGGGAATTTGGAACAGCCGGATAGAGGGAAAAGTGTTTGACGAAATGTCAAAACACTAAAATCAGAATTTTAAAAAAAAAAAAAAAAAAAAAACAAGCTAAGCATTTATGTTTGAGCATGCGACAGGGGCCTTATAATTTTCGCAATACTAGAGCAAGACAAAACAGGATTTTAGACTTGCAGAGCGAACAGTCTAGTTCATCCGTGCAGGTGGAAATAGAATCCAGTCATACAAACACAGAGGAGATATTCTTTGATCAAGACAGCAATATGGGTGACCGAGATGACATGAATACAGGATTAGGTGGAGGCAGGAACACTGGTCCAGATCAGGGTGATGTAATGTTCAGACAGTTACTGGATACATTAGAGCAGGGGCAGCGTATGCAGCAGGAGCAGAATAGGCGAATGGACATGATGTTGCAGCTCATGGCTAGACAGATGGGTGTCAATATTAATCCAGGTGATGCCAACAACAGAAACAATAACAATGGGGGCAATGATAATAATGGAGGCCAAGGTAACAACAATGGTCCTGAGAATAACATAAATGGTAATAATGGACACGGCAACAATGGGAATGAGGCTGATAACTTTAGACACGTTGCACGCCCAGCTCGGACAGCGAGCTCGAGACCTCTTCTACCCACCTTCCCACCCAGAGATCCGGTTCAACCAGTAAACGAACCGCAGATTACCGAGTTACAGGATCAATTCAAGAGGGACTGGGAGGCTAGTGGACCGGAGTTTCAGGCGGATATTTCCCTTAGAGATTATATGGACTTGAGGATGAGACACATGCCTAGAGCAGGAGGGAGGAATCAAAACTTTGAGCTGAGAAAGAAAGTTGGAAAACTTTCTTTACTTTATTATGATGCTTCAGGGAAGATGACTGCACGAGCTTGGGTGCAGAAGGTAGATACATACTTGCAGCTAAATCCTATGCCTGAGGAGGAGGCTATCAAGTATGCGGCTATGCACTTGGATGGCGTTGCACATGAATGGTGGCATCATGGCATGGTGACTCTGGGGCATAATCAAATTACATCCTATGAGGAATTCACCGACAGATTGATTGAGAGATTTGACACTAGGGATCCCGAGTTACATTTCAAGGAGCTAGCACAGTTAAAACAGTCAGGTTCTGTAGATGCTTACATCGCTGAGTTTCAGCGCTTGTCTGTACTTGTTACTAATATCTCTCCTAGGAGATTGGTGGTGTTATTTTGTGATGGGCTTGCTGATCCATTACGAGGTTGGGTGAAGGGGCATGATCCACTCACCTTAGCTGAAGCAACTAAAAAGGCACGAGATTTAGCCCCTTCGGTATACAAAGGAAAATACCATTCAACAGATTCTTCCTACCGCAAGGACAAAGACAAAAAACCATTTCAGAAAGAGTATAACAAACCCAAAGAAGGATCAAAAGGACTAGACAATGAAACCATGAATGAACTTCGAAGGAAGAAGCTGTGCTTCCACTGTAGAGAGCCTTGGGACTTATCTCATAAATGCCCTCTCAAGGCTAAGGCAAATCAAATGGAGTATTTTTCAGCAGAAGAGTCAGAGTCAGAGGGGGAGGATCAGCACTTCGATTCAGATGAAGGTAACACTATAGAGGAGAGCAGCATTCCTAAGGATGATAGATCATTGGCACGCTTGACAGGGGCCCAAAGGGCAATCACATTTAAGGTCAGGGGTACTATCCAGGGGCAGAAAGTGATATCTCTCATTGACACTGGGGCTACACATAACTTCATAGATGCACAGTTGGTAGCTAGGAGAGGGTTACAGACCGAGGAGCATGATGGGTTTAGAGTCATGGTGGCGAACGGTGACAAATTATTGTGCACTCGGAAGATATCTAATCTTCACATTAGGTTTGGAGATGGCTATGAGTTGGAGGATGAGTTCTATGTTGTGGACATGGGAGATTATGATGTCATCCTCGGCATGACATGGATGGCTTCGCTAGTTGAGTTCACACTCAACCTAGCGAAATTGGAGATGAGATTCCAGCATGAGGGCAGAACTGTGGTACTTAGAGGACTTTCGGATGGAGGTTGCAGACTAGTGTCCTTGAGGAGAATGCAGAGACTTTTTCGTCATGATGACATAGAGTGGGCGACAGAGTGCTACATTATGCCAGCTTCACCAGAGCCACAGGAAAAGAGTCATCCACCAGATATCCAGAAGATACTTGATAGACACGCTAAAGTATTTGGCGATATTCCTCATGGGGTTCCTCCTGACAGAGGGATAGAGCATGTTATCGAGCTCGAGGAGGGAGCCAAACCAGTTATGATTACCCCATATCGTCATCCTAAGAAACACAAGGATGAGATAGAGAAGGCGATTAAGGATTTGTTGGAGATGGGGCATATCAGGCCTAGTAAGAGCCCCTTTGCTTCAGCAGTAGTTTTGGTAAAGAAGAAGGATGGGACGATGCGCATGTGCATCGATTACAGAGCACTGAATAAGAAAACAATTAAAAACAGGTATCCCATTCCTCGGATTGATGAGCTGATTGATGAGTTGCATGGGGCATGCTTCTTCACCAAAATTGATTTGCGGTCCGAATACCATCAAATCAGGATGAGAGCAGAGGACATTGAGAAAACAGCCTTCCGATGTCACTTTGGCCACTTTGAGTTTATGGTGATGCCATTTGGACTAACCAACGCACCCGCTACATTTCAGAGTTGTATGAACCAGGTATTCAGGAAGCAGTTGAGGAGGTTTGTCTTGATCTTCTTTGATGACATCTTGGTCTTCAGTAAGACCTGGGAGGAGCACTTACATCATTTGGAGGTGTTATCTATTCTGGAGAGAGAGTCATTGTATGCCAAAGAATCTAAATGCGAGTTTGGCATGACCGAGCTCCTTTACCTTGGGCATATCATTAGTGCAGATGGTGTTCGGGTTGATCCCGAAAAGATTAGAGCTATTGTAGATTGGCCTACTCCCACAAACCTTACACAGCTTAAGGGGTTCTTTGGTTTATGTGGTTTTTATAGGAGGTTTGTTAAGGGATTCTCACAGACTGCTGCACCCTTGACAAATCTTACCAAGAAAGGGGCCTTCGTGTGGACAAGGGCAGCACAGAGGTGTTTTGAGCATTTCAAGCAGGTAATGTCTTCATGTCCAGTTCTAGCTCTACCGGATTTCACGAAGCCTTTTGAGCTTCATTGTGATGCATCGG
The DNA here is from genome assembly GCA_027943335.1 of Chamaecyparis obtusa. Taxonomy (NCBI): domain Eukaryota; kingdom Viridiplantae; phylum Streptophyta; class Pinopsida; order Cupressales; family Cupressaceae; genus Chamaecyparis; species Chamaecyparis obtusa. The sequence goes on from BSBK01003597.1 coordinate 1,150,357, forward strand.
GTGATGGGATTGGAGTAGTATTGATGCAGGAGAAGCATCCCATTGCATTCGAGAGTAGGAAGCTCCAGGGAGTTGAGAAGAGTTATTCTATCTATGACCGAGAGATGTTGGCCATAATGCATGCATTGGCCAAATTCCGATCATATTTGGTAGGTGGGCATTTTGTGATCAAGACTGATCACAACAGTATTAAATACTTCATGAGCCAGCGTGATCTTAACGACCGGCAACAGAAATGGGTTACTAAATTGCAGGCTTATGACTTTGACATAGAGTTTGTCAAAGGTAAGAAAAACGTGGTGGCTGATGCCTTATCTCGGAGACCTCACTTATGTGCTCTGGCAGAGATTTCAGGAGATTGGAGAGATCGGATTATAGCAGAGTATGTCGGAGATGCTTGGGCTTCTGGATTGATTTCAGGTACCATACAGGATGATCGCTATGAGGTGATAGATGGATTGATCAGAGTTCAGAACAGGGTTTATTTGATTCCGTCGTCACACTTGAGAGAGGCGATACTGAAGGCATTTCATGATGCACCCACAGCTGGGCATCCAGGGGTCTTCAAGACCTACAGGCAGATCCGAGAGCGGTTCTCATGGAGAGGGCTCAAGGATGATGTTCAGAGGTATGTCAGGGAGTGTGCAGTTTGTCAACAGAATAAGGGAGAGCACACATTTCCTGCAGGGTTATTACAGCCCTTGCCCATTCCTGATAGGAAATGGGAAAGTATTTCGATGGACTTCATCACTGGTTTACCACGAGTGCAGGGAAGGGATTGCATCTATGTGGTGGTGGACCGCTTGACGAAGTTCGCTCACTTCTTTGCTATTCCGTCCACTTACACAGCAGCACAGGTGGCAGATCTTTTCTTTAGAGAGATATTCAGGTTACATGGGCTGCCCAGATTCATTGTTAGTGACCGGGATAGTAAGTTTATGAGTGTTTTTTGGCAAGAGTTGTTTAGGATGTGTGGTACAGATCTTACACCTAGCACTAGTTATCATCCACAGACAGATGGGCAAACAGAGATTGTGAATAAATGGGTGGAGGGATATTTGAGGAACTATGTAACTGCACAACAAAAGGCTTGGATCAGATGGTTGCATATGGGAGAGTATTGTTATAACACCACTTATCATATGTCCATCAGGATGACTCCTTTCATGGCACTCTATGGTTATGAAGCACCTAGCTTCACGGATTTAGTTTTGGGGGACAGCAGAGTGCCCAAAGCCAAAAACTTATTGCAGGATAGTCAGGACATCCTGAAAGTGCTCAAGGAGAATATACAACAGGCCCAGAATCAACAGAAATTGTACGCTGATCAGCACCGAATAGAGCGCAGTTTTGAGGTAGGGGATATGGTTTACTTGAGGCTACAACCATATAGACAGTCATCGCTCAAGAAGAGCGGAGCTGAAAAGTTGAAACCTAGATTTTATGGTCCCTACAGGGTAATACGCAAAGTGGGCGAAGTGGCCTCTGAGCTTGAGCTTCCAGAGGGCAGTCGGGTGCACAATGTGTTTCACGTGTCTAGGCTTAAGAAAGCCATTGGTCAGAGTGTAGTGCCTTCTGCAGATTTACCCCCTTTGGATGAGGAGGGGAAGCTTGTGTTAGTACCCGAGGCTATTTTGGACACCAGAGAGAGGAAGCTTAGAAACAGGGTAGTGAAGGAGTATTTGGTCAGATGGAGAGACCTGCCGGAGGAGGATTCTACATGGGAGAGTGAGCAGGTTATTCAGCAGGCTGGACTGAGATTGCTTGAGGACAAGCAATTTCAAGGGGGGCGGACTGTAATGTCCCCACTTTAGCAGTTGACCAAGCGTGTGTGCGTTAGCCTTGTTCTACATGGTCCCAAGGGCTAACGAAGGGTTTAAGGGGATCCTGGAGTGTTTTGGCCTAGTCATTTCCAGTTTGGGCCAAAATGAAGTTGATTTACTCAGTTTCAGGCATACTTACTATTTTTAGTAAGTCAACAGGACACAGTGGAGGCCAGTTTTGGTGATTGGATTTGATACTCTTCGGTGAGAGCTTCCCAACGAGCTATCACTTGCATTATTCGGAGTCCGATTGCTAATACTTTTTAATGCCTGAAGTTTTATTAAAGTAACATTTAATTTAATTGTAAAGGATTAAAGTGTTACTTTAATATTTATTTTATGGGGATGTGTACCCAAGGGAGACATAAGGGGATATTTTACTATATGTTTTATATTGCTCATCTTTTATCCCACATTGCCCATGAGAGTTGAACCGACCCTTGGAAATAGAATAAAAGGAAGCGTTTGTGGCTTCATTATGGAGGGGTTGAATATGAGAAGAAATTGGTGTGTGAGTTGCAGATCCGTTCTTGGCATTTGAGGACGTTTATCCTCTCTTGTGACATTCTAGACGTCATTCCCTTGGGGTTTGGCCTTTGGAATCCATTGTTATCAGTTTCATTATCAGGCAGTTTAGTTGCATTTCCAGCTACAGGCAGATTTGGTATTTTACTCATATCTTCTTCACTACTTGTCCAATGCTTATGCCGCTTTGAGGGAATGATTTTATGAAGGTAGTGGAATGATTGAAGGACAAAGTACTGTAGCGGCACTGTTCATGCGGCACTATTCACGTGGCACTATTCATACGGCACTATTCACGCAACACTATTCACACGGCACTATTCACGTGGTACTATTCACGTCACTGTAGCAGCAAATTCGAAAGCATGGGCTGGAGTATTATTTCATTAATGCTGGAGTAATTAGTGAGTTGATAAATCTGCCATGTATTTGGTTTTATTAATTCTGAAAATAACATTTTAACGGCAGCAGTTCATTGTCCACTTTGCATATTATTGTAGTTTATTTCTTGTTTATGTTGTATGATTCCTATTCCATGCACAAAACACAACAAACAAATAAATGTTTGATTTCCAGTGTTATAAGGGGTTTAAAACATTAAATGGAGAAATAAGAAGTTGAATGCAAACTGTTTGACATAATTCCTTTCAGCAGTGGGTTTAGTTTTTTGGGGCATTCAAGGGTGTCCATTACACACTTTATCCTCGTTCTCAGCTTTGACTTAGGCACTAACATCTCAAGTCCTTCCACTCAACTTCTGCACCAACTTTAGCAGACTCTCAAAAGGAAATTTTCATTTTTATGCTAACATGGTGATTTTTGAACTTCCTCACAAATCCAGGGATTGAAAGGTCCCTGCCGTGCGAAATGTCTATAACTGAAGCTTCCATAAAACTAATGCTTCAACTTCCAATCTACAGTTCTATAGATTCCCTATTGTTCATGTATGCCTCTAAATACAACTTAAACCCTCTAGCCAATCTAGAGACTTAAAATATCCAACAAAGGGTGTTTGTTGTTTTCCACCTAGCAGCAAGATAATGACTCGTTAACATATCAAGACTCCAAAGTGTAACACGAAGCAACTTGGTGACACTCTATACTTCGTTGTTTTGGGAGAGTTCACTTTGTCTTTACAAGGTCAAGAGTAGTCTTTGGTCTATGTGCCCCACGTGACAACACCGTCACAACTAATGGCCCTTGAATGAATGTTGTAGATCACTCAACCACTGAAATAGACAAAACCAAATCCATTCACAAAAACACAACATACACTTCAAACCAAAACACAACAAATAAAATTATTTTGGGCGATGAAAGATTGTTCGACCCCTAAGATGCTCTTGCATTACATTATTGACCTGTTAACAACAATAAAAGTGTAATGATGTCCATATTGATTTCTTCCCACTCCCTACTTTGAAATAAATAGAGATTATAATAAACCTAGATTAAGTGCATTCTCAACCTTATCTACTTGGCATAACTCACATTCACAGATAGATGAATATGCACCATTCTTCAATTCATGCTACAAGTAGTGCGGCTTTACATTCCTGTACATCTTCAATACACAGCCTGAATATCTGGATATACACTAAAAGAAGCTACTCAAACTCCTTGCATTCCAGCCCATTTAGGTAACTTCCATATTTCACCAGCAACCTTGTTAATAATGCCTTAAAGAGATAAGTCATATGATTGAAGCTTTCAAGACCATCTTTGCTGATTGTATGTTAAATCTTTCATTGGAACAAGTATTTGAAGCTATCATAATAACTTAGCGCCAAGTAAGCAATGCCTAAATTTTCCCCATGCATGGATGTGCTATTGTCATCGTTTCCAAATCATATGCAGCACAATATTTTCTTTATTTGTCATTTTGCCCCTTCCATACCCTAGTGGGGTTCCTTCATTGAGGAAGCTCTCAACCTAGCACCCGATGCATTGTGGTCGAGCATAAAATATTTAGAAAAATCAGAAAGAACTGAAACTTGGCAAGTGTTCATTATCCAAAGAATATCCTCTTGCTCTAGCACGGCAACTAGTGTACTACAATATTAGAAAAACCCTTGGCTGAGATGTATTTTGGGGAGTAGAACAATCTAAAATTGAAATTATTTTACCATGCTCCACTTTGACTTCATTACTATTAATACAGCCCAAGTAGTCTACTTATGTACCACAGAAAGTATAATTGGACAACTTAACATACAACTTATGGAACTTAAGCTGTTTTAAGGTTATCTCTAAGGACCTTAAAAAAATATCTTAGTGTAAATTGTACATGAAAAATCGTCAAAGAATACCAATATGAACAATCAAAACCAAGACTCAAAGATTCACACATTTCTTATGCCAATATATGTATATCTTCATATATATGAACAGGTGTATCTCTTTGAGAAGGGATGTCCAATTAAGAAGACATAACTCATTATTTTGCTAATCACAACCCATTGTTAACCATAATTTCTATCCCCATAAAAAACTTATAGTACTACCTTTCATAAAGAATCACAGCCTTCTTGGAGATCTTTTGATCGCCCATTTTTCTTGCATTAGACAAGACGAATCTTGTCTTATATGAGGGATGCTTTTGTCTTAATTCAATATTTGTCTTATTCGCCTTTTGTCCTATATGCTTCTTTTTAACTTGACTACAAACAAGAGAAGTTGAATAATCTCTTTCATAATAACATGATTAAAGACTGATCTGATCTTCAGTCTGGATTTAATTTAACTAATACAAGTAAACAGACATACTCTATTAATACTGATGCTCTCCAAATGTTGAAACAGCTAGAAATGATTGAAAATGACAATGGATGCTATCAAAACTTCAAATGATCTGATGACTCCTCACTCCTAAATGCTAAGGCGCTTTGTCTATACAAAATCTTATCCCAGGACTTTAGTGCTCATAGTCATCTCAACAAGTGTGGTAATTGAACCTTGAGTACAAAGAATGGTTTAAAAACTTTGATGTCCGCTGGTCCAATAGAATTGACCCTAAAAAGTGTTGTTTCAGATGGCATTGTTATTGCAAAAACTTGTTATCATTGCTGCCCCTATGTCTTGCTTGTTTTGTGGATGTAAAGAAGACACATTTGATATCTTTTTTCAGTGTAAGTATGTATCTGTTATCTGGTCCCTGTTCATGGGCAATATTGTGGGTTGGAATAGTTCTAATAAGTTGTCATAGATTGAAATCCTTGCAGGGCATGTTAAAGGTCTGAGTATTAAGTCTAATTTGTTTTGGTTAGCTTTGTCTACTGAGATTTTGTGGTTTTTGTGGAAAAGAAGGAATGAACAGGTATACCAAGTCAAGGAGAGAATCCTTACCAGGTCTAATTGTAGACTTTGCATTCTTACTGATTGTGGAACATGTAACTCTCACTTTGAAGATTCAGCCGATATATTTGTGAAATTCATTATGGAAGGCTCCTCTCCGATCTAAAGGATGATATAAAGGATACAGACTACTGGCCTCAAGACCTAAGGAAGGTGGACAAGAAGTTTCAAAATGAATACATTGATATCCAGAATGTATACTGCAAAGAACACCAATATCAACTAAGAGGAATGAAGCAGATCGGGACCTGGGAGTTACACATCAGAACTTTGATACATCCAGCTATTGATGCCATGTCTGGGTGGGATTCATTCCAAGCTAGCAGGACACAGCCAAAGAAAGATGACAAAAGTAAAGGTAAAGAGAAAGTGAATGAAGAAGGGCAGAATGAAGATGATGACAATGAAGTTGGCTAGGCAAAGAATAAGATATTGTCTTTAATAAGTTTGCTACTCCTTGTCTTCTCTAATCACTGCCCCATAAATCCATTCTTAGCAACTTAGAATAATTATAGATGGATTATTTATCTCTAATATTAAATACTCTGTTTCAACTGCAATATTATATATTATTATTTAATATTTATCATCAGCAATTTCATTTTATCATCACAGAAGCATCATGACTTACTTTGTCCTCTTCATCAACTTCTGAATGAACTTATTCATCATTTGCAATAAGATTATTTTGGACAAGGAATTCCTTTTGATCCTTTTGACATCAATGAGTAATAATCTACCAATCTTCTTTGACATTAATGATAATTTCCAACAATCTTGTCTACTCAATTTGACATCAATGACAACTTCCAACAAGCCCCTCTCTCACTCGCCTTGTGTATGTATCATTCATACTGCAGTATCAATGATATTTGTGTGTTCTCTTGAATTTGTTTGTTTCAAGGGTATGTTTCTTGTTATAGAAAAATTTTCTACACATTGGCCCATTGTAGTCATCTGTGGAAAATGGAAATGTTTTCAATTTTTAAGCACCTTGACAGAATTTATGTAAATAATATGAAACAATCAAGAAACCTGAAAAGATTCTTATGGAGGTCTTGTAGATATTAAGTGATGTTTGAAGTGACTCCATCAAAATGCCTCACCCAAAAAGGACAAAGAGACAAATAAACAGGAAGAATTCCAATCAATGTTGAAAGATCAAGGGAATATCTCAATTTAATTAGAAAAACGAAATACCAGACTTGTGCAGCACAGCTTACCAGACAGTAAGAGCTCAAACCACCGGAATAGGAATGATCCAAACTTCTGTCCGTTAAAAATTGTTTCAATACTAGAGCCAGAGGTACGACTGCAGGAAACCGACCAACCAGCTCCCTAACCTGATTCCATCATACATAGAGACAAATAATGCATATGATGTACTCAAGTATTTACTGTTTTAGTATTATATTTCTCACACTTAGTACCTACTCAAGTACAATCTTCAGAATGGAATCCAAACTAACAGCAAAATTCAATGCTACAAGACCTTAACCAGAATAAAATATATTTAGTCCTAATTCTTCTTTGGAGTAAGCACAAAATAGCATATGCACATTTTCAAAGGGAAAATATTAAGAATTTATCATGCAAAGGAAAGCCAGTTCTGTTTCCAAGGGGATTTCCAATGATATATGGCAAGCTTATGTTCAAGATAACTTATTTTTTCAAAACCCCACACAACCTTGTCAAATACATTCTAAACACTTTTATTGAACATGACAATGAACATACCATTAACAAGCTAGAACGTGCTTTGCCATAGCCTAATTGAAAATACACCTGTAAATTTGTTTGGATCTGTTGTACCCATTGAAAAAAATGTGTCTTCTTATTTCTAAGCCATTCTTGAGTCCTTGTCTCTAGTGGTTGACAAAATTGTCATTGTCATATTTAGCTAACATTTTTGTAAGACAAATTAAAGAAATTATTCAGTGCATCAGGAAAGGTGAACATGGAAACTTGGATGATGAAGGAACAGCGAAGGGATTCTAAGGTAAAGAAACAATCATCAAGGTTTCTGAGAAAAGTCTTCACAAAGACAATACACTGCTCAGATATTTCAAATTGGGAAAGGTACACAAGGGGTCCAAAGCATGCAGAAAAGAAAGTGTCATAATTGGAGATAAAAAACGCTTTAAAATGTTTCCTAGGTGCATAGGAATGCATCAATGAAGAGAAATGACACATTTAAGTGAAGTTCGAGTGGCATAAGGGCTTAACAGATTAAAATAAGTGCTGTTGAGGGTAAAAATTAAAAAAAGTTCTTGCAAGTCAAAAGACACTTTTGACAGTAAAAAACATCCTAGCAAGTGAAAAGATACTTTTAATCACATTAGTGAAAAGTGAAAAAGCTCTGGTAGGTCAACTTCAAACTACACCTTTTTCTACTTAACTGGAAAAATCCAACAACAAATTAGACCAAAATGGGACACCTAATCTCTTGGGCTCCCCTAGCCACTTAATGTCAAAATGTAAACCAAAATACACTAGAAAGAGACACTTAACCCCTTGAGCATGCACCTAGCATCTTAAATGTAAAAATGTCACCTCCATAACATGAAAAAAGTGCAGCATACACTCTTGGAGCACCAGAACTGACGTCACTGTTCAAATCTTAAAGTGAAAACATAAAAAAAAGCTCCTAAGTATTCAAAGATGTCCCAAGGAAGTTGAATGTCAAACTGTCAATGAGAAATTAGAAGAAAAGGTCTAATACAACTAGGTGCACCCCTGGACACTTGGATGTTAAGTTGTTAATGGAAAAACAAATGGTTAAAGAGCCTCCAAGTCCCCATATGTGCCCTTGAGGGGTTGAGCATGAAAAGCAATCTTAAAAACATATGATAGGTTGCTTGTGAAAGTCAAAAGGGACTCTTGAAGACAGAAATTATCTCAAGTGACAAAGCGAGTGTCAAGTTATAACAAAAAATGCAAGACTCAATAGCATGCCACCTATGGAGAAGGTTCAAGATTCACCTTTGAAACAGAACAGAACAGGACATCATTGGAGCAAGTTTCCTCACACCTTGTGGTTCATCATCACCTAACTCTTCAAGTTTCATAATGAACATCAACACTTGTATTAAAGTAATATTGTAATATTTAGTTTGCAATGGTCAATTAAGTCCTCACGATAGAACTATGGAATATTCTTCATTCTTGTTTAGTTGTCAATCTTATCCTTTACAAAAAAATTGTTTGTAACTCTTACTTAAGGAGTCGTTTGCTCCTTTGTTAATATCGAATATCTTGATAATCATTGTGATTTTAATTATTTTATAGGATCAAATCCTAGCTTGCACCTCAAGATTGGTGAGCACATGAGATCTATAGACTGTTGCAATAACAACTCCAGCGTGTGATACAAAAGAATATGCCAAAGGAAGCTATATGGATTCAAGCAGATGTTTTTGGCGATTTTTCTCAACAAAGTCATGTTCTTTTATTAGCAGATATTTGTGAGCCTATTATTCTAGAAATCGGGTGCATTTTAGAAAAATATCACACTATTTCCATCTTCAGTTCACGAGCCCTATTTCCTTATGAACATTGTGTCGACTATATGCAAAATTGTGTAGGGTTTTTGGGGAAAATGGCACGCTACATTCTACTTAAAATCACATTATTTGTTATCTGTTCGTCGCATTTTTTTTCCTACAAAAGTTGATCCACAACAGACTTGGTGACTAATTTCTAATTCTGCAAGCGTTTTTGACACATTTTTTAATGATTTGTCATCAAACTTGCGGGATTGCTGCATATTTTTTAAAAAAAAATTGTGAATGGCTAGGGTTTTACACAATTTTTTGCAAAAAAAACATTTGCCGGTTTTGGTTAAATCGTGGTCATTGATTCCACTTGGGGTTTTTCGCTGATTTTCAGATCTGATCATGCTCAATTTTTTCATTTTTTGGCAATTTTTGGACAAAGGTGATGTTATAACTGTGCTTCCCAAGGTAAAGCCATTTGATCCACATCTTCTACTGATCAACAACATAATTTCTCAAATAAACTTCCACCTGTTTGTCCACAATCCTAACTTATTCATCGATTTGCAATGTAACACAAGGACCCATTCCCCCCCTAAACCCCCACGCAGGTCGGGGACTTGGCGTTCCCAAGTTCCCCCACCACCACCTTCACCCCACCATCTCACCGCCAAGGGTTTCTGCAAGCAAAAGTTGCAGCTGCAGCACTTGTGATAGAAAGGGGGTTTACTAGCTACCGTAAAGGTCACTATTACACACACCCTACATATGCATATTTATGAATGTATGTACATGATTTTGTACTTGTTTTAATATCATGCTACTCATTGTAATCATCTTTATGATATTCATGTTGCAATTATTAAGTATTTGGTATTATAATTTATTAGTTTTAATACTATTATACATCATTTCATAACTAGCATTTCAAGTACTATATCTATAGTATATTTCAGGAGGCCCCCGCCACTGTCCTCCCGCCATCCCCATCGTCCCCAAATTGAAGCCCTTTTTTTCCCTGTGCCAGACATCCGTCCCAACGTCCCCAACTACCCGTGTCACACTGTCGATTTGTAGGTTGGTAGTTGGTGTTGGAAGCGAGTTCAATTCTCAATATAAGGAAGAGCTCTTGCCAAAACAACTATGAAGCAACTATCTCTATCACTCACAATGCTCTTGGGTAGTCTACTAAGTTTCATCACTTTCATGAAGAATAGCTCGCAACCTACTAGTAATATGGAAATCTGAAGAAATGGCAACGAAATGTACATGCTCTGTTTGTCTATCCACAACAACATACATACAATCCTTACCTTGGGTTTTTAGGAAGACCTGTGATGAAATCTACCTTAAGACTTTCCTATTTCTCATTCAAGATGGGTAAGGGCTGCAAACGACCTACAAGCAATGTTTGTTTCAGTCTATATAATGGTGTATTATTTGATATGGCTAAGGACATCATCATTGAGCCCCTTCCATGTGGCCCAATCTCTAGCCTACAAACCCATGAGAGAAATAAAACCACTCAGCTACTCAATTACACACTATGTGAACATTCCAATGCCAAACCAATATATCTCAACTCACAACATATTAAACTTGCAATTTGTTCATTAATAATGAATTTGAATCTACATACATCCTTAAGAAAATATGATGCTATGGTATATCATAGACTTCACTTTGTTTTGCCTCTTTTCTTCAAATATTCAAACACTTGCAAATTAAATTCCTTGGTTTAATCTCTAAATACACATGAAACGCCAAACTTGGCTATCCTTTCACCATGCATACACTGTGAATATCCCCATTTTAAGGTTCTTTAACAATGTTGTTGTCACCGACTTTTTGGGTTTGTGTCAAGTTGTTCAAAGGGGTAATTTGATGTTGGCAATGAGCTCAGATGGTTTAAAGGAACTCATATGACACTTTGAGATGTTATTTTCAGCTTCCAATGTGGGCTCCAAGATTCTTTAAGGGAGCATTTATTTTTAGTAAGTCACCCAATTAGGTTTATTTATCAACTTTGATCATCAGGCTCACTCCTATGCAGTTAGATTTCAATTTCGATGCATTTTGACCATTGTTGCTAATTGGGTGTATTATTGAGCTATATTTAATTAATTTCAGTAAGGTTGTCATTTTAATTATTATAGCTCACTAGAAAAGGGATGAAAAGTTTTAAATGATGGGATGCTTAAAAGTGACTGTAAGAGTCAGAAGAGTTAAAAGGCTTAATAAATTAATAAGGTGATTTACTTTAATGGATGGGCCTTTATTATTTAATGCTACAATAGGAATTTAAAAGGGGAAGGGACTCTTACTAAATAAAAAGAGAAAGAGCATTCCCGAAAAAATGGTAAAAAGCAAAAAGTGCTTTTTGAAAAAAGCGATAAAAAGGAAAAGACATTCCCAAAAAATAATGAAAAAAGCAAAAAGTGTTTTTTTGAAAGAGGCCAAAAAGCTATAAAAGTAGTACTCATTCGGGATCTCATTTGGGCATGTTGAGTTTATTCTTTATGATATTTTTCCTCTTTGAGGAAACCCTATCATATGCAGTTTTGGAGTTGGACTTGGTCCAACTCAAGGTTTGTGAGGACGAAACCCTTTCCAGGCAACATTCTCTACATTGTTGAAAGACACAATTTGGAGAATATCTTGGTGATTTCATCTCAGAGGTCACAGTTGGGAATACTTGTAGAGTTTATTTCAGTTTTGACAGAGGCTTACTGCATATCAGTTTGTTAGTGAGTGGCTGAAGAAGAAAAAGAGGAAGGATTTTCTATTCGTTCATTTCTTTTGCTAGCCGTACATTGCTAAGGAGGGGCATGAGCTTGCTAGAGCTGGCCGGCTAGGGTTTTGGTGTCTTCTTCAGTAGTTTGGGGGTGTCTAGAGTGGGAAACTACATTTTTATATTCTTCTTTACCATTGCTGGAGTTTTCTTGAGTTTGACATCCATTTTGGGAGTAATAGTTTGCAAATTTCATGAACAGTTCAAGCTATTTCAATGCCGCATTTTCCCAGTATGTTTAAATTAGATATGTAATGCTATTTAATGATCTGGGTTGCTCTTACTTTTGGCAAAATGTGTATTTTCAGATCAGAAATAAAATCTGGAATTTTGAGCTTCATATATTTATGAGTTTTGTCAATTTTCTGGGTTGTTAAACTGCTGCAAACTACTTTATTATCTTCACTTTGTTTGTCGCGGCAAAACCATTACAAAACACAAAACAAACTCAAACAAAACAAAGGCAAAATAGGGCAGCAAATTACACACTGGCTATTTCTCCCATTCATTCACAATCTCCCATGTCTTTTTCTCTCCATTCTGCCAATTTGTTCTCTCTTATGATATTCCTCTGTATGTATCTCTTCTGCACCCAAAATCTTTCTTTAATTCTATTCAATTTCAAACTTAAATGCCCTTTTCTCCTCTAATTCTCTACTCACATTAATATCAATTCCTATGCAGATTTCTAGTTTCCTGTTGCCGATATGTATTGGCTAAAAATTTTGTAAGTCACTAAGACTACAACTTACAAAATTGTAGTTTTAGACAACGGTATAGTGAGATAAATCTCTCCTCTCAGCAATAGGGGAGGCTCCCTTCTTACCGTAGGTGGCTTCAATGGGAACTTAACTAAAATTATAAAAGGGATAGTTCTCTCAATCAATTCCTCTTTTTTTAGGAATGATTTGCATACAATTGTTACTTTCAAATTCAACAAAAAAAACCTAATTGCTACGATAATACCAGTGACTTAGTAATTGACATAAGAACAATGACTAAGGCAGCAGTTACTAATATATTTGGTGAACCAACAACAAGGGCCCAAAGTCTCTTGCGATCGATTCTATTCCAAAGTGACAAGAACTAATAGTGAGGCTCAAAGTCTCTCACTAATAATCCTGAAAATAAAGAAAATACTTGAAATTAAAGCTCAAAGTCTTTTAACTCCAAATACTAGCAGCCACTACTATTATAGCAATTCCCCTTCTGTAGCTCAAAGTCTCTCAGAAAATGAATCGAAGCCTCCAATGATGCACACAAGCTTAGCTTTAGAAATGAACTTGAGGAAGATCAAATAATGCAACATAAGAAAACATCATTTAATCTCAAGATTTACAACCCAAAGTTTGAAGAATCTTGCTTCCTTTATTCACTTTCAAAAACTCATACAATGAAACTCAAAGTTTTCATCAATTAAGTTCTCAATAGGCTCTGCTTGTTTCAACAAAAGATAAAAAAAATTTACAAAGAGCTCTCTTCTTTAAATAGGAAAACAGAAGAGAGAAAAGTGAAGAGAAAAAGGGAAACCCTCAACCACTTTGACTTATTCAAACAACTAACTATTTTGACTTATTCAATGTTACAAGCCTTAATGTACTTGTAACTTGATTACATGACTTCTGCATACAGGAATATGTTTTCCCATACTTACAAACATTTTATGAAGTACATGTAACCTGTCAATCTACCTAAAAAGCATAGAAAAAGTGTTCTAGATACTTAGAATATTTACATCAAAGAGTATTTACGTAAGCTTCAAACTTCCGTAAAGACTCATGAATAATAGAAGGATCTGGGGCTCCTGTGTGCTGAGCAACTGCAATTGCCTTCCGCAAAATGTGAGATTTTGTATACCGAGTTGCTTGTTTCTGTAACTGATTCAAAGATAACTTGCACTCCATAAACCAATCCAAAGTAGCCGGACTAAAGTCATCAGCATCTGAGTGGGAGTGCACCATCTCTGAGAACCTTGCCACTATGATCTCCCCATCAATCTGCTCACCAAGCCTGGAAGAAACATCATAGGATATCTTCTCAAATTCTTTCACCATATGAAACTCTTGTTCCTCCCATGATCTCAAAACATCTTGCAAGTCTGTGGTCAACTTACTTAATACTTTTTCCTTATTAACCATGAGATCAAGAGATTCAAAATATGAATCAGCAGAAGAGATAACTTCTAGCTGACACAATTTCTCAAGATCGAAGCCCTGTAAAGTCTTCCACACATTAAGATCATCACTTAGAATCTGCAACTGCTGCTGGAAAGATGAAATAAGCTCCCTTATTTCATTGGCAGTGATGCGTATATGCCTTAGGACTTGTAATGAATCCTTAATCACTTGTACACCCTGCGTCTCAATTTGTGTAGACCATTCATCAATTGCCTTGGCCTTCTTATGGCGCCTGTCATAGTCTTCGGGATGTGAGACTGAAATCGGGGCTGCATTCTGTGAGTTATTCATCATGCTAATAATCTCGAGCAAGCGCGCATTTTCTTCTTTTAATTTATTCTTCTTCTCCCAAAGCTGATCATTTCTTTGAGAGAGCTCCAAGACAGCATCTTGAGCATCCTGTTGACAACTCAACCGTGTCTGTTTCTCCAATTCCACTCTTGTGATCCTGAAATCAGAAGGTTGCACACAGTCTGTAATTTCATCAACCAAAGGTCCAACAATCTCATCATATTTGGAATTGTCCTCCACCACAATTCTTGAGACTGTCTTTGCCTTCTTGTTCTTGGAAGCTTTTGGCTTAGAAGCATGCTTGAAATCAAAGCCCTCCAAAGGAATCTCTTCTTTCTTTTCTGTGTTATGACAGTGATCCAAGGAGGTAAAGAGAAAGAAGAGGAAGTTACTTCTGTAGATGTAATAGCCAAAGTAGTGACTGGATCTGCATGTGCAACCGTGGCAACAAGAGGGAGAGCTTCTGTCAAGACAGCCATAGGTGTAGGACTACCATGAGTAACCTCTGATATGAAATGATCTACCTGTGCCAAAGTAGTATCCAACACTGCTGCTGAAGAGGTAACCATGGATGGGATAGTCATAGAGTATGCGTCAAACACACTCTCAAAACTATAGTAGGACTCTTGTACAACAATAGGAGCAGCTGATGAAACAGGTAAAGCGAGTGTGACTAGAACCGAATCCATGGGAGGTGTGAGCCCTGTAGTGAATTCATCTGCAACAGCGCCCATAGGTGAATCAGGAGATTCATCCGATGCTGGCGCGGAATCAAGAACAGTGGTGGTAGCTGAATCATCTTCAGGAGGAGGTACATCTGGAGGAGGCGCATCTGGTGAGGACACCTTAGGTGAGTCAGGCATCTCATCATCGCTGGATTCAACTTGAATCCTCTCAGACTCTATACCCTTAATCTCAAGAACTCTCCCGCTATCTTTACCCCCCTTAATGGTGAGCTTTGGAAGAGTGGGTACAACAGGATCAACTACAGAAGAAGCACCATCTTTGGTTCTTCCCTTAATCTCTGACCGCTTGCCAACCGGACCACCATGATCAAAATCCTTGTTGGCCCTTATCTTAATGCTTTTTAGGCCTCTCCGCTTCAACCAAATATTGGTATTTGCAAGTATTGATGGAAAGCGATCCCAGATAGAAACATTCTCCTTTCCAAACCAAGAAGGAGAAGAGATGGGCAAGCCAAGCCCACAACATGATTGCGGGTGTAATCTCGATCAAGGATGTTATCATCATCCTCAACACCTGGGGGAATATCAACAAGATTAAAGTCAATAATCTGCTTGATGGATAAGCGCTGATAATCCATCTTCCTTATGTCCGTCTCAGTACGGAGATCTATCCAGATATCCTCCAATCTGTAGACATGCACAAATTGTCTCCTCATCTTATCATTGAGTCCCCGCCAGTCAAAGTGACTTCTCGCCATGAACTTCTTCAAGGTAATGCGTTGAAGCTCATATTCCATATTCTTGGCTTTAGGTACTGTATCAATTGAGTACCCGCCAATCTTCAATGGATTTCGAGAGGAAATCCCCACACCAGGTCTATGTAATGCATTCTGATGCATTTGAACGGACATAAGTTGCCGGGCCAGCTCCATGAGAATAATCTTATCCGTGGGATACCTCGGTAATGTATGCAGCTCACCTTTGAAATAACCCACCCTCATGTATGTGAAGCTAGGAAACTGGAGGAATAGGCAGCCGTACTCATTAACCTTGACCCATGCTTCATCTGACACCCGCCGGTTTGGAAGACTCTTATCGAACATGCACATGAAATGCCCAAAGAAGGCATCCTATACCCTGTGGTAATGCGAGCGGCTTGCCTTCAAGACAAGCTGAGGATAGTACTCCCAAACTGGAACCAATGATCTATCTCCCTTTGTAGATAATCCGGAAAAAGACCCGAGAGATGCAGCAATGTAAACCAGGTAGGAATTCATGTAGAATGTACAAGTGTCAACAACTTGGGTAAGTTGTTCACACAACATATCATTGATCATTCCCCCCCAGAAAATCTTCTTCTTTGATCGGACAATGAGGGAAATATATTTATACATCCAGGGCTTGAAGGTGTTTTAAGTCTTCAACCCTGCCAAGCGGCTGAACAAAGTGATGAGATCACTGATTTCTTCTTTGAACTCAGTGCACCGTATCCCTTTTGGCCATCTAGCAATACTCGGTCTCTTATGGAGCAGCCAGTTCTCATTTATGAATTTGGTACATGAGGGAGTATCTTCATTCCATCTGTCTAGAGCCTTCTGTTTTGGGATGTTGATAGTAACAGGGCTCACAGGTACTTTGAATATTCTGTCCACTGTCTCCGGATCTAGACTAATAATGGTCTTTCTGTCTTGATCCTTAATAGTTCTGGAGGTGAGATCAAAATTTCTTGCACATGCGAACACGAACTCCGGTTCTAAGGCAGCCAATGGGAATGTAGAAACAAGATTGTATACTGCTCTATTTGATGGAAAGCATATCCTCTGTAACTGCAGCATCTACTCTTTGAAGAAAATCTTCAAAGTTCATATGAGAAACGTCTGTGTCTCTCACCTCATCACAATAAGAGATCATCTGTGAAGGTGGGATGGAGTTATGGTATGAATCATATTGATACTTCATCTTTTTCTTTTCCTTCTCTTTCGATGGTATGATCCCTTCAGACATAACAACTTCCTGTGAATGAAAAGCTGTGACATAGAATTCCCATAACGTGAGAACATCCTGTTGAGAAGGATTCATCAGCAAATATCAAGAAGAGAAAGGAGATGACTGATTTTGGGAAAATCAATGATTTTTGGGTGAAGGAAAACTCAAAAAACGGGTTTTTCAAGGATGATTACATATGTGGACAGCATGAAATGTGAAGTGAAAGGATAATGGATGAAATGGAAGGATATTATTTTATAATGGAAAGTCAATTTTGTCATCATTATGAGTTTGACATCATATGATGACAGTAGGGACAGCAATTTGATGCAAGTGGGAATAGGAAAATAGCACAAAAGGAACTTGCATTTGTCTTTTTTCTTCATAGGACGGGGTTTTTAATCCCGACTGCATGTATAAGAAAGATGAAGTTCTTGCACATGCATCTTTGGAAATTTGGTGAAAAAGGAATTGAAGAAACATGAATGCCATCACATGTAAATTTAAATTGCAAACTTAGCATGTAGAATAAGCAAATTTGGAAGAAAAACATGAGAAGGAAGAAGGAAAATTTACCTTAATCAGCAAGACTAAATCTCTTTAAATCTTGAGCCCAAATCTGAAAATAAATCCAATCGATTCCCGGATTTAGAAAAGATTGGGTTGAAAGAGTATAAATAATGCATTTTCCTAGTCTCCCTCCCTCAAAATTGGGTAGTCAATGACTATGTACAGCCAAATGGGAAAGATTGAGAAGAAAATAGCAACCGTTTGACCATTTCTCATGCACATGTAATGAGAAAGAAAAACGGCGTCTAGGGCAACAAAGCAACCAAAAATGATGAAACAAATCATAGAAATGCTTACCAAATTGATTCAATGACTGTGGGAAAGATTGGTGATGCTGAAAACCTTCAACTTCAAGGTGTTTTTGAAGAAAAATCAGCTCCAAGTGGATTATTTTGGAAGAGAAACATATGCTGTTCATAATAAACAGTCATATGTAAAGCCCATGAAAATCGACGCCATGCTATGAAAACGCCCTTTTCAAATGCTATTGCAAGTGCTTGAAAATGTGAAATGGCAATGGGAATCAACACCAAAATAGCAGCATTAAAAACGCCTTTTTCAAATGCCTTTGCACATGCGATTTGAGTGTTTGAAATGCTCATATGCTATGCTGTAAATGGAAATGATGGACGCACTTATAAAGAGGGTTTGCATTGCATATTAGTAAGTTTGAATGCAAATGTAATGAGAGTTAGAATCAACGCCTTCCCTCTTTCATTAAAAACGCCTTTTGTAAAAGCCAAAACATATATGACTTGAGATTTCAAACGCATATGTAGAGGAATAGAAAATCGACGCCAGCACAAGTAACATATGTATTTTCGCATATGTAAAGGTATTGAAAATCGACATGAGCACATAAACGCTCCTTTAAGAGACTAAAACATATGCATTTGGGCTTATATGCGTTTGTCTTCAAAAACGACGCCCTCTCATTAAAAACGTATTTCTTGAAGGCCTTTACATATGTAATGAGGTTTCAAATGCATATGTAAAGGTATTAAAAATTGACACCATGTAATGTTTTAGCTTAAAACGTTATTTTCGAAAGCTTTTGCATACGCATTTGAAGTATTGGGCATATATGCAAATAACTCAAAAATCGATGCCTTATATGTTAATATGAAAACGCCTTTTTCAAAACTCTTAACACATGTTTAAAGAGTTTAAGTTATAACATATGCAACATAGTTTGAAATCAACGCCTTTAGAGAAAGAACATTAAAAAACTTTTGAAGTCATTGATAAATGCAATCAAGTTCAAATTTGACGTCATATGATATGCATATCAAAAACATAAAGGGAAAAATATCATGCAATGACTGGAAAATTTAACGTAAAGGGAAGATATAACATGTTATTTAATTCATGCGATCGCATCGAAAAATAACACCTTTTTGATGATTAAATACGTTTTTTTTGGAAGATCAACTGCAGGATGTAATGAAAACATATGCAGTTAGTGATAAAAATGACGTATTTAAAGGGGAAAGACTTAAAAGATTTGAATCTTTTAAAATTGAATTAATTTAATATAATTATAATATTTTAACAAAATTAGTTTATTTTAAAAGATAATTTTATGAAAACGTTAAAAACTATATTAAAATCAACTCGGAAAGAGTTGAAATTTTAAAATGAATTACAAAATTCATTAATTATATTAAATGTAATTCAATAACGTGCAATCGACTTCAAAAATCACACCTTTTAATGGATTTTCAAAGATATGCAGTCAGCCCGAAAAACCCCACCTTTTTCGTCATAACTAGAGTTATACAACTCCGTTTGACGTCTAAGTTAGCTCGAAACGAGCGTATTTCAGAGGGCTTTCGACTCGAGGGAAAATCAAGATTAAAAACAAATGGGAAGAATGAAAGAAACACATGAGAGTGTGTTATTAAGAGCTTTTCAGGGATAACGAATTGTCTTTTTACATCAACTCATCAAAACGTTCAAGACCTAGAGGATACTCCTACAAATTATCGAGAAAAATTCGTAGGGATGCCACAATTTTGTGAATTCAAAATTGAGGACAACAATATGATAGGGTTTCCTTGCTTACACACCCATTACTTTCTATGATTGCTATGCACATTTTAGTCTGAACTCCTCTTCTCTGCACCTACCTTAGCTCCCCACAGTTTTAACTTAATCTGCAATTTTAAAATTTTTAGAAGTTTTCTCTGTCTCTTCTTTCTTTACTATCACTCTTCCTCTCCTCTCCTTCTAATTCATCCCCCTGCCCCCTCAATCTATTCCACTCATTATTGCAATTCAATTGTTGTTTTCTTTTCAGTTGTTTTTCCTTACTCACTCATGTGTCTCTCTTTTATGTTGTATGTGCTTTCTTTTCCACTTCCATCACATTCTTAATCAACATGGTATTTATTCTATTTTTATTTCAGATCTGCAGTTTTTGAAAACTAAGTATTTCTTGTGTATGAAGGTTCAAGTTTTTGACACCCATCCACTTTCCTTCTTCCACATACCTCTCCTCTATTTTTTTCCAATGATGTCTCTGCTTCAAAGAGGTTTTTCTTTGCATTATACTATTTCTTAACCTGAAATTAGATCTCTTTATATTCCTGCACCTGCATTAATAAAATGATATGCCTTTATCTCTTTTACTTTTCCATTTAAACCTTTCACATTCCAGTGCACTCCCTGTCCACACCAATTCAACTGCCCTTTTGGTTTTCAATTGCTGCACCATTTTGCTTTAGAGAAGATATGACAATTTTTAATTTCTTTCTTGCTCAAGCATAAAAACATATTTCTAATAATCTTTTTTAATTTGTCGTTGTTTGCTAACAAAATGGTGATCGGTCTTCAGCAATTACACTCATTTTGGTACTTTGTATTCATTCATTGAACAGTTTAACTCAATTCAGAAAACAAACCAAGATTCTCCAGAGAAATAGAAATAACAACACTAAATGCAAACTGATTAAAACTCTGAAAATTGTTGCAAGATTTATTTTGATGATTCCTCCCAGATGCACCTGCATCACTTTCCCTCATCTATTTGTAGGTCCGGAAATTCCCAGGATGGTCTGCCAATGGAGTACCATGAACTGTCTGCAAAATCTTTCCCTTCATTCTTGATTCCAACACCAAGTAGACTCTTCCCTTGTAGAGAATGAGTCCAATTGTAAATTCTCTACCTGACATCCAACAACTTCTCTTCCTTTCTATCTGCTAGCTCTCCTGGTCCGGGGAGAACACATCAATTGCAAACATATTCATGAATACTGTGCTATGATTGCATCCTTCCAATCTGCAGAAATACAAAAATGGAAATACAATTTAGTCCTTCTCAATAATACATTAACAACAACATTATTCCCTACTTCAAAATAGTCAATATCAAAGTCATAGGCCTAGAGCTTGCTCACACACTTTTGTTTCCACTCATTTAGATCCATTTGCTTGAGAAGATATCTCAAGCTGCTGTGATCAATTTTAACCAGACATCGGCTGTTCACCATGTGCTATTTGAATTTGACTGATGCATGCATGATGGCCAACATTTCCTTATCATAATTTAGAATAACTTTTCCACCTTTGTGAATTTTCGACTTTTGAAAGCAATCAGATGTCTGTTCTACATGAGCATGGCTCCAATTCCTTTTCCTAATACATCCCAATCCAGCATTCAAGGAAGGGTGAAATCTAGAATCACTGACATATGATATGAGCTCACTACCTCTTTTCGCCTATCAAATGTGCTTTATATGCACTCAATCCACACAAACACTTCCTTCTTTGTTAGTTCAGTTAAGGGTGGCTAGTTGGACTTGGGAATATGCCTCAACAATACACCTATAGTAGTTGCAAAGGCTGACGAATCCTCACAACTATGTCAAAGTCTTCTATGGAGGCTAGTGTGATGTCCCCCTTTCTGAAATAGAATACAATAATAAATAAATATTAAAATATAAATAAATATAATATAATATAGTTTAAGTAAGATCTGTATGATCAAGCAAACTAGTAAAAATGAGCCGATTACTTCTATCATCAAGGAAAGGACTATGATAAATAACGACTAATATTTGTAATGGGTGATAACAATATTTCAATCAGCTAAGGCATATATGGATGCCTGAAGAAACAGAGATCATTGATTATCTAATTAAAGGAAATAAGACTGGTCGATGGTAAGTCAGCGACTTATAAAGGCACAATTACGCTCCAAGCAAGGAACATTATCAATTTTAGTTCATACGATGATGTGGACTGACTCAACAGCAAGGATGTGATATCCCCAACTCAATCTCTAAACTAAAACAATGAGAACTCCTTGTATTATTTTTATGGAGGATGACAGCCTACAAAATATGAGAAGAAAAAAACACAAAGAGTGACAAATGACTAATACAAGAACATGCCGGATTGATTGGCAAATGACCGCCATGAGAATATTATTATTCAAAAAATAATAATGACCAATGATTTTATATTTGATGAAGAATTAAGTAGACTTCATCTTATGGCGATTATTCTCTCTGCATGGGATCACCAAGGAGTATAATTGCCTGAAGTAAACCAGATCAGTAATTACATAGCGACTCATTTTTTCCAAGGTTGCACGAGGGCAGGGGTACTTGGGTACTTTGGGTATGGGTACCCCTATTTTTCAAAATAGGGGATGGGGGTACTTGGGTACATCAATTTTTTAATTTAATATAATTTAATATTTTATAGAAAGTCTGAAAATGAGTCATGACATTGAGTTTTCAAACCAAGAACAGTGATAAAGTTTGAAGATGTAATGTATTGTTTTCAGTTTCAGATTTGCAATATGTTTGTAATTATATATATGTTGAATGTTTAGATGCATAACAAAGAAAACAAACTTTAAGCATGAACAAGATCATAAATCAAATAAAAATAACATATTGCAAATGTTAAACTTTTGACTTCAATAGTGATAAAATTTACTATTAATCGGTATTGCGTCAAAGTTTCAAACTGATTACAAATTGAATTAAGCTTGATAAACAGCAAGCTGATAAGCTGATATGCAAACAAAAAACTGAAACAAAAATCAGAAATCTTTATCAAGTTCGTTAACTATGATGGGCTCCACCAAGTACCCACTAAGTACCCGGTACGTGGGTACGTGTACTAGTACCTGGTATGCGTCCCAAGGGTGTGGGTACAAGTACCCATGCAACCTAAATTTTTTCAGATAT
Organism: Chamaecyparis obtusa; assembly: GCA_027943335.1. NCBI lineage: Eukaryota > Viridiplantae > Streptophyta > Pinopsida > Cupressales > Cupressaceae > Chamaecyparis > Chamaecyparis obtusa. The sequence goes on from BSBK01003597.1 coordinate 1,173,255, forward strand.
TGATAAACAGTCGATACAATATAGTCTTTATGAAAATGGGCAATAAAGTTAATGGACCATTATTATCGGAGGCTTATTTATCCAAGGGGGTGCAAATAAGTCTCGATTATATCATCAACTATACTGGGCAAAAGATATTATCGTGTACAATTGATCTGTGCAGAATTATCAGCTATTATTATCGGCACTTCTTACTTACTTGTGGCATTGATTTCATTAATACTACAATGCATGGATTATAGAACGGGTAGCATAAGAAGTTGGAACAATTATAGTCATCACTTCCCATAAACTATCATTCTTTTGTCATAGCAAGTAAGAAAATAAAGATCAACTAATGCGGTCATTAGTTAGAGGGAAAGGTGTGATCCCTAAAATTTAATTGATCATTAGCCAAGAGGTGCAATCTGCTAATGATAATGAAGAATCGCAACTTTTCTCTTCATGGCATATTAAAGGAGTATCAAACATCAATTCATAATCATTGGACATCTTTTGTTAATTCTACTTCACATCCATTTGTCAATCAGTCAAGTTGAGCAGCAGCCTAATTGGCTTGGATGTAATGTCCCCATTTTGAGCGAGCTTTGGAGTTAGTGGATTTAGCCTATCATTGGGTCCTTGTAGGCTAATTTTGGTGATTAGAGGACCCTGTTGTGGGTTTGGCCTCATATGGAGGGACTTACTATTTATAGTAAGTCAGCATATGGTTCTACTGAGCTCAGATGATTTAGAGGAGTTATATGATGCTTTCAGATTTTATTTCCGGCTTCCGGCTTGGACTCCAAGATTCTTGGAGGGATCGCCTAATTTTAGTAAGTCACCCCGTCAAGTTCATTCATCATCTTTCATCATCAGGATCACTCTTGTGCTGTAAGATTTTGATTTTGATAATTCCTCAGTCGTTTTCGCAAGTTGGGTGAATTATGATTATTATTTAATTAAATCGGCTAAGGTTGCCATTTTATTTGGGAATGTACTGTGGGCATCTTAGTGTTATAGCTCGTTGGAACCGGATTGAGAAGTTTTAAATCTTGAGCTCATAAAACAGGGACCCTTTGTGTCAGAATATGGTTATTTTAATGAAAGGGTCTTTTTTTCATCATTAAAGAGGAAAGAAATATAATAGTTTATTATATTTCAAATGTGCACATAAAGCAAAGTCTTTTTTTAAGTGAAAAGTGTGTGAGAGAAGATATCTTTTATTATAAAAGCAATGCTTTGGGCAAAAGCAATTCACCTTATGTCATTTGATAAAATTCGTGAAGTGTTAAAAGTTTCTTTGAAGGAGAAAATCGATTTTCTTTGGAGAGCTAAGGTTTTGGAACTTGGTCTTCATTCTTGGAGAGAGTTCTTCAGCAAATTCTTGTGTTTGGTCTTCAATCCTAGAGAGAACACCGAAATTCGACTTGAATTCACCATGTTGGATCCAAATACATAAGCATACAACTGCAGATTTGTTTGGAGTTGAAAATGAGTCAAGTTGTACGGAATTGCTGCTGCCATATTGTTTACACGGGGCCGTACATGCTGTATGGTGTTGAATTTATTGGTGATTGGGGTTCAGTTTAAGTTGTGTGCACATGCCGTCCATGTTGGTGTGTCACAAACAGGCTATGTTTGGATATTGAAGTGTTGTTGAGGGCTGCGTTTCGAATTGAGAGGCTGTTGGGGCTGCGTTAGGAATTTGAAGACTGTATCTCTTCTGCAGCAGTCACATTCTTTGATATTAAGGTGCCTTGAATCTATTTGATATCATTGCTAATGTCATTTAATAACAATTTGATTTAATTCTGGTTTAATAGTGCAATCAAGAGCATTTGGGAATTGAATTATTGAGCTATTGTCATGTGGTATTTGAAAAGTTAATGAAAATTCATATTTATATTGAAAACACATACAAAAAAAACAATTGCAATTTAATTATAAAAGCCAGATTGTTATTGAGAGTCAGCTGGGCTCATCACATTGGACGCATGAATACAAGTGCTACAAATCAGAAACAGTGCCATATAGAATTACTATTATCATCAGACATATCAGCGAATAGGAGGGAATATAAATGACTATTTTAAAGGATATAAATCTTTAACGTGGCTAGCAAGCATTGTGTGACAGCAAATGATGCTGTAACATATCTATGAGTGGAATACTGATTTACGGAAGATTATATTTAAATTCTATTAAGGATAAAGAATCATTATATATATATATATATATATATATATTAGATCAGTAAAAGGCATATGCCTGAATTTATATTAATAGTAATAAGATATACATAGTTCATATATATGACTAGGCTGAGACAAGATAGAGATATGGCCCTTAGACAAAATGGTCATCCCAAAGATTTCCTATTTCATAGTATACTACATTCCCTCTTGTGGTAAAAGCCCCTGAAAATCATCACCCTCCGAACTTTCTTCTTCAGAGCCACTCTCTCCAGGAACCTTCAGGCCTTTGTCATGGGTAAACTCCATCAGCCTCATCCCCAATAGCAGCCACAAGAGAACCGTTAGACAAGAAATAGCTGACATCTCACCCCTCAACTTGCCTAAAGGAAATTACCTACTTACTTCAGCCCCTGAACCCACTACACTGACCTGCATGCCATCCACTGTCACGTTAGCAAGCTTGTCAGCCTTAGTATTTAACTCCCTGTATATATGATTAACCATATAATCCTCAAAAAATTCTAATAATTCAACCGCTCTGCCCAGAAACACATTGAGACGCCAGTTCGAAGTAGTACCACACCTAATCACATTGATCACCAATGCATTATCACCTACAATAGCAATTTTTGAAATGCAAAGGGATTTTCAAACCAACAGACCTTCCACTAGTGCTCTAAGTTCAGCAATATTGTCAGTTATCTCTTCTAGTGGAATTGCTTTTTTTGGCCACTACTGATCAGAATTATATATAAGTTATGTTGTATATGTGTGTGTGTGGAAGGGTAGGTTGGTTTATATAGGGAGAGGTGAGTAATTCCACCCAAATTAAGTGACTCCCAAGTGGTGGTATTGACAGGTGTTCATGAAACCCTTGGGCTTAATTGTGGTGATGGTTTCGAAAGCCCCGTGACAGGAATTCCCCATCCTCAATAGGGTTAGGAAAGAAGTAAGGATTAGGTTTACATGTAACACTAAAGGATTAGGAACAAATTAAGTATCTCTTAATATTAAGGCATAATATTGCATGATATTGTATAATGAGGCATGTTAAACAGACAGTCCCTAGGAGGGGACATTACAGCTAGTCCAAGATTGTTTTGATCTTCTACCTGCCCACTTGCACTCCCTTTGCTCTGACGATGTGACCTAGATAAAAGATCTTTGTTCATAGCAATCTCACACTTGAACTCATTGGCAAACAACACCTACACTTCAAGAGTTCCTAATACTGAACCTATGTCTCATAGGTGTTCCTCCCACATCTTGCTTTAAACCAAAATGTCATCAAAAAAGACATAGATGGAGTTAATAAGTTGCTGGTGAAAAACTTGACTCATGCATGAGTCGAAGGTTGCTAAAGCATTTGTCAAATCAAGACATGACTAAAAACTCGTAGTGTTTGTAGAGACACTAGAAAGTCATCTTGTGAATATCCTCCTCTTGAACTTTCATTTGATGGTAACTTGACCTAAGATTTATTTTTGATAAATAATCTACTTTGTGAAGCTAATCTATCAATTCATCGATCCTAGGAATGAGCTCTTGATTCTTGATAGTTTTCTTGTTTATTGCCCTATAGTCAATGCACATCCACGCGATGCCATCTTTCTTCTTCACCAAATCTACAAGGGAAGAAAAAGGACTTGAGCTAGGTCTGATGTGCCCCATTTCCAACAATTCTGTAATTGCCTTTTTTATCTCCTCTTTATGTCCCCTAGGATGGTAGTAGAGAGTAGTGATGACAGGCTTAGCACCTTATTCTAGATCAATGAATTGCTCAAAGCCTCTATCCAATGGCCTCCTTAGAGGAATGTTGCTAAAAACTTTATTGTGTTTGTTACAATAATGATTGTATTACATTCAAAGGATACTACAAAATCAATTATTACAACAGCAATTCATACCAACAACAATGCCAAATCAAATCAATACAATACAGTTGGAATCCACACTTAATGAAGCTCAAACACAAACTTCGGATGGAACTGCCCTCCGAAATCACTAGGGTAAGGTTTTCATTCTAGGATTGTGCACTCAAATAAAAGTTCTCAAAATGGCTTTGAAATGAATTTTGATTAATTGTAGATGATTCTCCCAAATGAAGACATTCAATCTTTTGTATCCTTCACAAACAAAATAAGTCCACCAAGCACACCCATGACTCCAAATTTGAACAGTGATCCAAGGCAAAAAAGACTCCACTCTAAAAGTTATGGTACCACAACAACCACTGGAAAGAATCTGAGGCTAGGAAGTTAGAAGGGGAAAATGAACACAAGTGGAAAAATCGGGGGTTCGAGGGTCAGCCATACCACTAGACACATACCATAGGTCGTGGTGGGTGATAGACAAGAGGCATGACAAGGAGGACAAGCCTGAAACTCTAATAGGAAAGAAAAAAAAGTAGAACTGGAAGAAAAAGCATACTTGAGAAGGGAAAACACACAGCAAATTCAAGCAGAGAAGAATATGTACAAACCTATACTGTACAAGCTTAGATCCACTGGAAATAGGAGAAGATGTGTTTATAATATAATGGAACAATTGCTCAATCAACTAGCTCTTCATAACCAATTTCAACAATTTCCCTTGAAACTTTTCCTATCAAAACATTCATCAGCTTGATCTCCACTGATTATAATCTTATCTACTGATCAATTCTTAGAAAGATCTCAAACAAAAACCTACAACCTTGAAAACCCCTGAGACTCCATTAAACGTTCTAATACCAAATGAAGATTTTAAAACCCACATCTAATATTTCAACAAAGATTATTCTGAGCAGGATACACTATTCACAATAATAAAACAAACTTACAGCAGAATATAAATCATCACAGGGGCCCAAATTTGGGCAATCAAAGTTTATATATTACTTCCTGGAAAATTACAACTTCCCAGTACAAATCAAGTCTTAATTACACTGCAAATAATCAGCATACTTGGGCAGTTTTTATTGAGTTTGAAAGACCCGGAAATAAAACAAATGAAAGCAAACTAAATGAAATTGCCTTTCACGTGTTATTCATGCAGCTGTATAAACTGAGTGATAAACTAAAACAAGGCACTAAAATAAACTAAAAGTAAATGTCTAAAACCAATAAATCAAGCTGTTCAAAAAAACTTCTAAAACTACGAAAAATCATCTTCTAAAATTGGCAATATCTCCTGCTGACTGACTAAAATATAACTGCAAAAAACTATATTTATTTATCTAAAACTAAAGTCTTCAACTGCTGCTATTATTTTTTGTACTGAAGAAGATTTGAACTCAGCACCATCAAGGTGCCTACAACATGATTGTTAATGATGCTCCCAATTTAGAATAATATTTCCTTAAAAAAGGTGCAACCAAGCTAAAAATTCTAGCAACTATAGAAGCACAATTCAGCATCATTTATTCAACATGCATGAATCCTTAGAGCACTAATAGAATTTAGATTATTCACATCAAACCATTTCAAATCATTATAAAGTAGCATGGATGAGAAATCTTCGTGTGTTCTAAACACAAACCTATCCAAAATTAGTGATGCTTCCTAGAAAAGCACACTTACACTACACTTGTATGAAGCAAATATCTCTTGAGATTCTCATACGAACTTCAATTACTTTGCTTGGCCAGTAAAACACAGATCTATTTAATTTATTTAAATGAAAGACCAAAGGAATACATTGTACTTACCAGATTAGCAGTTTTTAATCCAGTGTGTGATGGTGATTCAAAACTTATATCCAAGCGTACCGACTCACGGTTATCTTTACTAGACCACGGTGTTCTCTTGCTTTCACAAGCAGATCCGTCAGAACTAACAGAACGCGTTGAATTTTCACATTCCAATGCATTATTTATAGATCCTTTCTCTACCTCTTCCCCGGCTCTAGTCCTATTTGTGCATGATTTAAGTTGATCTTCACTTCTGCTGCCAATTTGGGAGAGACCTTTCACTACAAGCATGATAATTGGTATCTGCATCATGAACAGACATTAAATTTCAAATATCAATAGAGTCTGGCTTCCAATAAAAAAAGATAAGCTTGATGAAAGCTCATAAATATAATTAAAATAGTCAATACCGCTGTGTTCTCTATGGTCTTAAGCGAATCACTCTTGACCCATTCCTGATCTGCAAGATACCTTGCAGCATGCTGCAAAATATTAACATGGTTTATAATTAGAAAAATAGAAAATGATGGTACAGATTGATGTTGAAAGCTTTCCAGGAGTCTAAAGAGCGCAGAAGACTGGTTCACAAACAGTTGAATGTATATATATTACCCTGCCCTTGGAAATTTATTGTTACTAGTGGTATGAAACATAAATCTCTGCAATGTTCCAACATCACATTAAACACAAAAAGATATTCAAAATCAGCATAAACAATCTATACACATTCTGAAAATTAATTCTAGATGGGAGAGTTATGGCTTTGCAAAGAATCTTATCAGTACAAAATTTCCCCATGAAATATTCTCACTTAAATATTCTCATGAAATATCCCCTCCTTATCAATATGCTGGATCTCAAATTGTGATATCACCAGAGAGACTAGACAATGTTGTTTACTAGTTATATTTACTTCTACAAGAAGAGAGGATTGCGGACACAGAAATCCTAAGAAAAAAGTGGTTTTGAAAAGGAAAGTTACACTGATATGGCTAGAAAAGTCATCCCACAGACTTTCTAAATAAAAGATACTCCTCAATGAAATAAGTGAGATATAGCTTCCAAGTTGGCAGCAACGATCAACACAGCAGCTTCCCTGATATTAAATTAAAACCCCTTGTCCAACCTTTACCTTCCAAATTGGGGATAGCATTCACGCAGTATTTTCTCGGTTTAAGCACTTTAAAGAAAATTCTGAAGCTATGGAGAAAAACAACAGCTAAGAGATTTTGAAAAAATAATCTTGGAGTGTCCTCTTCAATCGCTCTAGGCAAGTTACCAAAAGGCAAAATTTCTGGGTGAAATCTCCAAAAAAGTATTTTACTGTTTCTGGAATAAATAACTATTTTCATTAGGGTTTTGCTTTTCTTAGAGCTAAGGCTTTAAATTTCAGAAGAAAAATTAACCTAAAAAATAAATCTGTACCTGCCATCTAGTAAACCCTATACATTTTAATTTCTCAAAAAATCAGAGTTCCAAAACTCACCGCGAGTCCAGCAAGTCAACGAACCAAGCAGACCCAAATGAGTCATGATGACTCGTTTCCATGACTCGACGAGTTATGGGTCATGCGAGTTATGCCATAACTCGACGAGTCATGGCTCCATGACTCGCTGATGTTAAGCTATCAATATTTTTTCTTATCATTACGATCATACAATTTTTTTAATTTTTTTTAGTTCAAGGGCGTGAGGATTTATACAAATATAACATTTAAGTATAAGTCTTTAAGTTATATTTGTATAAATAGTTTCAAGATGTTTGAGATAGGTTCCAGCTTCATCGGAGTTAAGATGCAAATTCTAGATTTTGGGGGTTTTTGAAAAATTCCAGACTTAGTCAAATTTCAGGATTCAGCAAGCCTTTAGCAGGGTTACCTCCCACAATCCATCATGGCTTTCTAAGGTCAAATTGAAGCTGGAAAAAGGATTTTCAAAGGGTTTTAACTCGTTTTATCACAAATCACTTGGTTTCGACCCCATCTCTATGACAGACTTAGCTTAGCTCTCGCCCAAATCCCAGACAGATATGACTTCCCAACAGGCCAAAATCACTCAACCCTCATTTGCCGAACCTAGGGACTTGAAAACAGCCACCAACAAAAATATAAATGTTAGATATTGGTCCTTTTGTGTTGGATATACATGTTAGATATAACTTATATCTAACATTTATATCCAACACAAAAGTACCAATACTTCAAAACAATACTTTTACATCTTTATGTCTTATATTGCTATACATTTTTTCATAACTAGCATTTTAAGTACCACATGCATAGTATATACTATATACACCCCCCTTGTCCCCCGCCGCTGTCCCCCCACCATCCCCAAATTGAGGCCCCTCTGTCCCCCCGTCCCAAAAACTTGTCCCCCTGTCCCCCAAGGCGGTGTAACTATGGAAAAATGTGAGGTTAAGTTCATATTTTGCTTTTAATTGTTCCTCTATTGTTGATCAATTAGCAAAAAAAATGTAAAGATTTATATGCTTATTTCAATGTAGCTGTTTCCATTTAACATGACATAACATTTGAAATTTAACACACGCAAATATATACACTTCGTTAAAATTTCCTAATAGAATAAAAAAAATTATTTATTCTGAGACCTCATTTAGAGATGCTGCAAAAATATTCTTCGTGATTTATCCTATGAATAACTAAGCACACTCCTATTTAAAGAAAAAATATTGATAGCTTATCATTACGATCTTTGAGCTATGGCAGAGGAGGAGGATAGTGTTGACTTGGTGGTCAGCACCTCCTTGGAGATTCGTGACATGGCTTAACCGCCTCCCGTGGATCGGGTTAAATCTGACATTTGTATCGGGCATTGAGTTCGAGCTTTTGGTGCAACGGCAAATGATTCCAACAATTGGTATCAGAGCCTTGGGTCACGGGTTCGAGTCTCCCTTCAGTGGGTGCTGAAGGCTCAGTCGGTGCTGAGGGGGAGATTGTTGACTTGGTGGTCAGTACCTCCTTGGAGATTCGTGACATGGCTTAACCGCCTCCCATGGATCGGGTTAAATCTGGCATTTGTATCGGGCATTGAGTTCAAGCTTTTGGTGCAACGACAAATGATTCCAACAGATAGAGCAAGATCTGGCACAGACACAACTGATGTTGATCATTGTGGCACCTCATAGGCGAAGATTATGGCTACTCAATCATCCAGGACCTACCTTACACGCCTTTCTAGGAGGCGCAGAGACTGGTCTGAGGCTAAGGTTGAGCTAGAGCCTGAGCCATAGACTTGTTTTTGTTTACACATATGTTTGGGAACATTTGATATCATGGATTTTCATGGATTTTATATACATTTGACAATCTTTATAATTCTATATATCTATGTTTTATATTTCCTTCAACTTTATGTGATGGATCATGGATGTATATTTATGTATGTGATCAAATTAGCTTCTATTTGATGATGTTATAGTGTCTTTAAGCTTTATTCAATAATGGGTGCATGAAACAAGTTTTAAATCATTAAAAATCTCTAAATTTCAAGGGTTTTTTCATTTTGCCAAGTCATAGCTGAGTCACGAGTCGAGTTAGCATTGCTGAGTCCGAGCCAAGTCCGAGTTTTGGAACTATGGTTTGGACAAAAACATTTTCACATAGGGATGGCTTTTGGCTTATTTGCTTAAGTTTATAGCTAGAGTTCTCATGACCTTGCACAAGTATGGTTTTTTATTGATTTGTTGTTTACCATTACACACATGAAATGCTACTATTTTTTCCATTAAAGCCTTTTAGCATAACTCACTTGTACTTTTTGGGTGGCTCCCAAGAATATTTTATGATGTCATTTTATGGATTTGTTGACATAAAATACTATTAATATAATTCAATTATCTTTTTATACTATTTTGTGTGCCTCACAAGAATATTTTATGCAGGTACTAGTTAAGAATAGAATCCTCTTGAAGACAGTCACCTTGCCATTGTGCAATGTCTTTCCTAGAGCTCCAAGTATCAAACTACAAGTGTATCAAAAGGCTTGGGGTTTTTACTTTCACAGAGGGCAATGAATTTCTCAAAAAATATTAGATTTTGATGATTTTGCTTCACAACAAAACCTCTTCACTTCTCTGAGGGTGCACTCATTACAAGGCTTATCGGATTCTTCCAATGAATTACTTAATCTACTCTTCTCCACTCACCTTTATATACAGTCGCATATAGCAGAGACAAACACATACTTTCATCTTCGTTCATGCAAAGCATTTTTCTCTATGCATATATTTTTATCTTCAATAATTCAAAGCATTTGTCTCTTTGAATATATTTAATCTCCATTCATTTGTAGCATCTTTCTCTTTGCATATATGTTTATCTTGATTCATTCAAAGATCTTTAGTTAGAATTCTATAATTATCTTTATACTCAAATGTTATAAATTTGTAACTAGTTTTTCTGTCCATAACACAGCTAAGTTCCAACAATTGTGCGCATTTTCCACCAGATTTCGAATCGAAAACAAATTAATATAATTTTATTGTGCTTTTTCTTTTAATTCTCTTGTACTGTGTCGACACTAAACATGTTTGTACATGTAGGAAATAACTTAAAACCAAAGGAAAAATTGTTTAAGACATTTATACAAACTATAGATAGTAAATAAAATTTTTAGCCCTTCTTCAAAAGAGTCTATAAATTCTTACAATCTTTTGCTTTAAAAGGATATAGTCTTCTTAATTTGTTCAAACTATTATTTATAGCCTTTAGATTAATTTTATTGTGTTTTTTCTTTTAATTCTCTTGTAGTGTGTCAACACTAAACATGTTTGTATATGTAGGAAATAACTTAAAACCAAAGGAAAAATTGTTTAAGACATTTATATAAACTATAGATAGTAAATAAAAAATTTAGCCCTTCTTCAAAAGAGTCTATAAATTCTTACAATTTTTTGCTTTAAAAGGATATAGTCTTCTTAATTTGTTCAAACTATTATTTATAGTTTCTTATCTAAAGGCTATATTCGATCCTATATGTTGTACATTTTTACAAAATTTGTTATATGTTTCAAAAGATTTATTGAACCTTTAATAAGTTATTTACAATAATGTGAATCTCATACTGTTTGGAATGTTAGTATGTTTCTTAACGTTTTTTATGAAGCACATTTTATAATTTGAAAGTCATTTATTTAAAATATAAGAAGCTTCTACTCTACTTTTATTTGGCTCCAGTCTGCTAGACTGTTTCTTCAATTTTGCCAAAACACTTGGCCAAATTCTACAAGGGCGAAATTTTGATCTGCTATTTCTAGTGAGAGATATATTTGGAGCCAGAAGAGCATTCCCTATTGGGATGTGTAACCCAGTTGTAGCTGTGCTAAGTGTTTTGAGTTTGTTGACAATACATGCATAGAGCATAAACTAAAGGTGAGATGAACAACCTTTATCTGATCGTCGATTTTAGAATTAATCAAATTAGATAACCACAACTGCAAACAAGAGCCTTCCACGATCGCTAGGAAAGTGGTTAAAGAAGAAAGAGTCGCAAAGAGGTTCCATAGCAATAGTCCCTAGTCACAAACCATGCATCCCAGACATCTCAATCACAACAATATATGGATAAAGCACCCCTAGCTATCTTCCATGCCAACATGGGAACATCCCCAGGGCACCCTTGTAGAGTGGCAAAACGGGGCATTCAGTATGTCCCTCTATTGGGGGAAAAATTGGGGACACCATGTCATCCCTGAGATTACCTACAAAAGTCTAGGTTCCTCTTAAACCATCTCAAGGTCTTGTAGGTGACCTTACACCATCTTGAGGATGTCGAGGTATCAACAGAAACTATGAGCCAAAAAGAATCCAAAAAAAAATTTAAAAAAATAAACAAAATAGAAAATTCCCTAGGGTGTTAGTTGTAACACAATGGGCGCCAGCATTGCCATGTTGTGATGGTTAAGTTGTGGGGGTGCTTTTCTTGCCATCAAGATTCAAACCCCATTGGGGTGCTATTGTTGAATGTTTGAATGGGGCTGAGGTCCCCTGTTTGTGGCCTCACCAGTTCATAGCTCCGGGTCAAAAAGCATTTACCCCTCTTTAAAAATAATCATAACACAATAGGCTCTTTAACCCCACATAAACAACTTAAACCCTTCCTAATTTACATTGCCATTCGGAAAGACAAAGAGGGGCAATATCAACACCAACTCCTTAAGGTATGCTCCTTATTACCATTAATCATTGATAACTCATCTTCCTATTTTCGACTCCAAATTTCATGCTTTTTCAAAGCTATATTTCCTCTTGTTTAGTTTCTATGAGTATAAAATAATAATAAATTATAATATTTAAGCAAAATTAGATGTGCTGACTTTTTAAAACTCTTGATATATGTTGATTTTTAAATTTCTAGTTTGCAATTGTATTGCAACTTTTGTGTATCCTTTGTTTCTCAACCTCACGCAATCTAAAGCAAGAAAAGCCTAAGGAATATTCTTCTATTTGTAGTTGCTATGAACACTTTTACCTGAATGTGTAAAGGAATAATATTACTTTGATTTATGTAAATAGGGTAAAATTTGTTGAATTCAACAATTCTTGTGTAAATTATTAAACTATTAATTAAGCAGTGTAATTAATTATCTGGTCTATTATTTCTTGTAAACTTGGATATTTGGAAGGGTGGAATCACTTGGATGATCATCAAGGCAGCAGGTAAACATTAGAGAAGATGCATATTGAGAAAGTCCAACCAAGGATACATAATATACCAGGGCCAATGCGTATTTATGTGATATTACTCTTGACATGTGGCTATAGATCAAGAACATTGCATGATGCCTTTGATCAAGAAGAGAAGAGACAAGACAATATCTAAGAAATCAACGAACATGTACCCAACCTTTCAAACAATTTAAATGTTTTTCTAGAAGAGTAACTTCTATTGATTCATTGTCATTTTCCAACATTTTATACAGCAATTTTCTAAAAGTTTAATCTATACTGGAAATTTTGAGAAACTGGTTCAGAACATTTTGGTGTCTAAACCTATATCTTCTATTATTTGAGTTAGAGTCATGAGCATATAGCCCATAAAGCTTCTAAAGTCAATATGCATATGGTACTCACAAAATGGATCGCTTATCCAACCATACAAGATACACAATATGCCCCATTTGTTTATACACCCTTGCAATTTATTTTCCTTAATACCATTTCTTATTTTCAAAAATTGCCTAATGTCAGTAATACTAATTGTATTAATTCATTTTAAACTTTTTCAAAGACAATACTATTTTGCATTGCATATTATGTACAAAAGATTGGCATTCTTTGACTTAGTAAACTTATCATTGAGACTCTAAGGCTAAGGTCCATGAAGTCGACCTCACCTACTTAGATCCTCATACCCTACCCAAGCAAGACCAAGTTCCAACCAAGGGACATGTTCACCTGAGGTTTGTACCCAAGCATGCCAACAAGTTGAACATAGGTGTACCCACATGCCAAATGGCCTTTAAATTTTCAAATGATTTTTAACAAATTTCGTATTGAAAAAAAAAACTAAAAAGATGTGTAACCTGAAAACATAAAGACAACCATTACACCAATCTTCCAACTTTCCAATACATTATTATTTTTCATTGCTCAAACTAGATAGATTTTTCAATGGTGAAGGATTGTCAAGGCATAAATGTGTGTTGGTTAAATGCAACAGGTAACAAATAGTTTGCACCAAGGAGCTTAATCATTCAAAGGTAAATTTATTTTCAGTTTTTTGTTAAGTTTTTTTCAAAACACAAAAACAAGCTTCATGTTATTTTAACATCTTCAATGGTTTTTGTCTATGTTATTCTATAATGTTCCCTTCTTGCACCTAGTCAGTTTGAGTTTTCCATTAGCCTATTCTCCGGTTCTTGTAGGCTAAGTGGATGTCATTAGGGGACTCAGTTTCTTAAGGAGAGTTCTAGCAGGTGTTTAAGTGTATTCTAACACAATTTCTATTTTTAGCATATGGCTGTTTTAAGTGCGTGCTATTTTTAGTAAGTTATATTTTTAGCACTTGGTTTTAGTTTCCATCTCCCCTCAATTCAGAGTGCAATGCTTTCGAGCTCAGTGCCTTGGTGTAATCTAAGGTTGACAGGCTGATATTTGATTTATTTCACTTAAGTGTTCTTTTATAAAGTTACTTTATAACTTAAATGAAGAGCTATGCATTCATAAAGTGTTCCCCTATTTCAATGCCTAGGACACTGAGCCACTTTAAGTTGCTTTTAAAAGACAGTTGGACCCTTAAACTGATGCCAAGATGAAGGAGGGACTTTAGCAAATAAAAAATTAATATTATGCCTCCAAACGTGATGCCAAGACATGGGAAGGATAAAATAGATTCAAATTCAAATGTGAGTTGCCTTAGTTCTTGCCTCTTCTTATAAGTATGAGTTTGAGTCCCATTTGCATATACTGGATTAGACAACTTAAGGAGATTGATAAGTAGGAGATGTCGTGCAAATGTCATGCCCCCGCCTCAAAAGAGACTCCTAAAGTGAACAGAAAGAATAGCAAGTAATGAGGCAGCCAATAATAATGAAAATTTTATAAGTTCGCGATCTTGATAACAATTCAGTGATCAAGTAATGATGGGCAGCAATCAGATTAATAGTAAACAGCGATCAAGTTAATAACAAACAGAGACAGTATGAGATAATGAAAGTTGTTAATAAAACATGACGAGGTGAAATCAAGGAAAAGAAACAAATAGTTGATCAGCAATTAAGTAAGAGGCGTGTCCCTTCACAAGGATCACCTCCTCAAAGGAATATTGGGATACAAATAGAGAGGACTGTGGTGGAAGAAAGCATCAAGCAATCAGACAAGAACAATCATTCTAAGAGACATTCAACAGATCGAAACACAATCAGAAAGCAAGTACATTTACATCAAGGAAGGTCAATCTAGGAAGATCAAAACGTTCAATACAAAAGCAAATAAATCTAAGATCAACTCATAGAAGTCTAACAGAAAAACATTAAAGGAGTTAATCTTCAGATCAGGCATAATACAGCAGTCTAATATTATTTCAGATCTGCCTTTCTCAGCACTCTCATTCTCACAATCAATTGTTGTGTGTGTGTGTGTGTGTTGCTTATGCATATAAATAGATAATGCTCAAGTGTATACTCATATGGTAGAATATAAGATATGCCGACTGTCTGAAATCCATCTTGTAGGAAGGGCCTGGGGTGTAAGAAGAGGGTGTAAGAAGAGGGGGTTATAAGAGGGTTATCTAAGTAGGCCGCCCTAGAGATGACCATATAACTGTCTCCTAGAGCCATGAGGGCTCTGGTATTCATTTTGCTCTTGGGCTTAGATAGAAGAACCAAGAAACCCCCTTACGACCTCCGCCCAACTCTGCAATGATCGCACTTGTCTTTAGGGGGATGAGGCATTCATAGGGAAAACGAGTACAAGCAACCCACTAAGTAGGCCACCTCAGTGGATGTCCATATTGACTGCCCACCAAGGCCAAGAGGGCTCTGGCACTCACTCCACTCTTGGGCTTAGTGTAGAAATGGCTTTGAGAGGACCTATCATGCTTGTATAATATTATTGATATTACATGAACGTAATGTGATCTTGTCTAAGCCTAATAATTGGAAGCATGAATATGTGTGTGTGTATCCATCTTTCTTATACTATGATTATAGGATTCAAATCCAAGATCACATTATTTAAAGAGATATTTTACTTGGTAAAGATGTAAGCCTAACCCTAATTTGTTGCAATTGTGATTATAGGGCAAATTAGGAAAGGGACATAACATGGATGAGCTCTGAGAGTTCTTTTTTTTCTGGTAGATGATGAAAACCCTCTTCTTGGTTGCTGGTTTTGGTGGTGAAACATCCACCCTAGCTGGTTGGTGTTCTTGGTTTGAAAATGAGAGTGATTTTGGCTTGATTTGGCGAAATGGTATTGAAGAAGAAGATTTATGAAGTTTTCTAATATGGATATTTAGTTTTTGGTGCAGTGTAACCTTTCTTGGAGTGTTGTTCAAGTTTGGCGGTGATACCTGATATCATATTTATGCTCATAACTCAGTAATTGACAGAGATTTCATTCTAGGTCCTTGCTAATAGTCTTTCCATAGCTGGGTGCCATAAATAGACTATTCATTTGGAGACTTGGAACATCTTCTTGAAAATCGCCCTTGTCCATTTGATGCCTAGATTTAGTGCTGGACTATTTCTGAGCATTCTATTTCAAGTTTGGTGGCTATTTGAGGTCTGAGATTTGTGATACAAGTCTATTTCAGTTTATAGTTTGAAGCTATCTGATTTCGTAATGGTGTTTAATATGATTTGATGCAAAGAATTGTTTATACTCTCTCTATGCAATGTTATTTTCAATCTATGCAGCAACGTGATGAATGAAATATGTAACACAAAAAACTTTCGATAATTTATTTTTCCTTGTACTATATTTGTTTATTTTATACCGCGCACGAGGATGTCATAGCTCAGAATGGCAGTGGCTAATTCTAGTGCAATGGACCCAAGGATAGATAGGTTTTTCAAATTTGACCAAGCATCATCTCTTTGCTAGGAAATCACAATGATTGAGCTGCTTGTGTTAGTACCAAAGCTCATATAGTCAAATGAATGCTCACTTGTGTGATCGCCAGCCATGGAATTGTCTATGGCCAAACAAAAAGGAGATGCCAAAAGAGAAAGTTCCCACATGTGCCAAAGAATTAAGTGGTATTGTAATCATGAGAGCAAAATCAAAAATCCATCCTTTGTACAAGGACCACACAAACCACCTACTAGGTTTTCTCACCTATCCAACAATGGCTGCAACACATTCTTTCACTGCAACACCATCTTCTTGAAAATACAATACCCCCTTTGTTTCTCATGAAAGAAGCCCATTCAATAGGGCATTTCAAGTTGAGGCATCAAATATAGAAAACGAGCCCATTGTGTGTTGTTTTTACATCAATGGGCTTCCTTTCAGTCTCATGAGATCACCCTATTGGCAAGAAAAGGTGATGCCATGATCATGCCAATAGTTTCACTTTGAGCATGAAGGAATCAATGTCCTTACTCCTGCCCTCTACCCTTTGTCTGGTAAAAAGAAATCTATATCATGTCTAGCTTTGATAATAAGCTAGCATACCCAACAACCAATTATTATACAACAATCCTTCTCAAAAAATCTCTCTTGAATTTAAAGTAGCATTAAAAGGTATCCATTCTTTCTACAAAGTATCCCCCTGTTAATTCGTTAGCTTAGACATTGACATAGGTTGAATATGGTATTTTCTAAAACTCTTGACAACTCTAGACATCCATAATTGCACATTGTCATAGATGATTCTAGTCATTTCAGGCACATATTTCTTTTGAAAACACATTGGATGAAATACAATATACACAAGCACATAACAACAATATATGGGTCTTTGACTACGCAACTCAACAAAATAATGGCATGACAATATTTCTCTTTCAATTCATGCCTTTGTGCAAATTCAAGATTCTGAACATACATTCTAGTTCTAAGTGCCAAATATTCTTATAGGCATCTTGCGAGTATCAATATTTTCAGCAGTATCAAAGAATTCAAGGTTGAGGTGTGCTATAAATCCACTAGTCATAATTATACTGGCAATGCATACCCAATTTTCCGTGGAAAAATCATTTGTGTCCATATACCTCATGTTTGTTTTTAAATTTTGGGCACTTCTAACACAAAGTATGAGGATCTTGCCTTTCATTTGTACTTCATGACACATGGGGAGGTACAGCTAATGGAATGAATAATTGCCATGATTAGTGAAAAGAAAAGGATCATATTTGTACTTGACTATTTAGGGTTTATAAAGCAATAACTACAAGGTAGGAGTGATTTTAAAGGAAATGGTGGTAGCTGAGGTTTTTCAATTTTCTTGCTAGATGTGTCCTGCACATGATAAAAATATCCCCATTCTCCATTGATTTTGAGCTACATTGAGACATCCAAGCTCAATGCAGGATTTCATTTTTTAGTTTGGGAAAGAAAGGTTAAAACCTTTAATACAAGGTTTGATCCTTTACATGGGTTTACTCATACTAGCCTCATATTGTCTTCCAATCTTATTATGGTGGGCATCTAAGTACACCAAATATTCATATTTCCCTGAGGGCATTGATTGTGTGAAGGCCATGTTTGAGGAACCTTGCTTGTATCAAACCAAGACCTACTGCACCTAAGGTGTATTCAACACACAGAGACAAAAAGAAAAATGTCTTTGAATTAACAAACCAAAAGCTAAAACCTAATCTATCATTTATTTCTAGTAGTTGTTGACATAGATCATCATAGAGTTTGAATTTGGCGAAAATGGAGGCAGTATAATGATACAATTCTCCTCCCTCATAGCAATCAAATACAGCAATCAGTGTCGAGTAGTTATGTTTAAGATAACTTATATAAATAGCTATGCATGCATCCAAAAGATTTCCCTTAGTAGACAACAAGATGCCACCACTGGCAGGAATAATGGTCACCTGCCAAATTTATGAGAAAATATTGTCTTTCTACCCAATGATTCACTTAGCTAACTAATGACAGCACATTTGTTCATTGGGTACTAAATAACACCCTGCTTTCATTTCTACCTCTACCTATCATGTTTTTTGTACCCGTTCCAAAAGCACCATTCCAACTAAAAATATCTCCCTATATTCACCAAAATATCCTAACTATTTTTTCATTCCCTTTTTTATAACCCCTTCTTATTTCTACCTCACATTTTGGACAGAAAATGGCAAGTCTACCACTCGTCTAATCCTTACAACAATAAAATTTTATAATAGTGACTTAAACAAAGTTAATTCAACAAAGGATTTACTCAATTAAAGCGTTAGATAAAGGATGACTGAAAAAATGCATTTTTTTATTGAAACAATGACAACTTGCTGATGTAGCTGATTTGATAGCAACATTTATTTAATAATTTGTACCAATTATCGGAAAAAAATCCTCTTTGCCCCACCAAACACAAAATCACATAACAAACATAAAGTCTGCAATCGTGCCATTTCTGAAAGGTGTAATTGATCACATTACCTGCAGGCATGTTTCTTTAATGCCATTACGACCCTCTAAAATGCCTGCTTCTTTTATAGGCTCCTGCAAAAATTGAATAAGTATTTGAATTTATAGTAAGTGCTAAGACAAAATAGATAAAATCACACACATGCATACCATTGATTTCGTAATCTAAACACAAAAATGATTCTCAAGTATATTCAACTTACCAAATTCCGAACAGGTGGAAGACAAACAACAAGATCAACATCACTTGTAGGAAGGGCCAATCCAGTTGCAATGGAACCAAAAACCTTTGTCCTGGATCTTGGCCAAAGAACCTGAAGTGCTCGAGAAACCTTCTCTAAAGCAGCATTAATGAATGGTTTCCTCATAGAATTTTCATAAGCAACCTGAAAAATGAACATAGCAATCACTAAAACTTGCAATACTGGTTGTACAAACCAAACAATTTTTTATAAGTTTTTGTTACACTATATCCAATCATGTTCAATGATTGCAGAACCTGTTGGACCATGTTCAATTCATTTGCAATTGCAATCCATAACCAATTGCCTACCAAATTCTTCTTGTTGTTACATCAACAGTCCAGATGTTTGCAAGGCAAGCCATTGCAAGAGTTGAGACATTTGATAACCAAACAAAATTGGATTTCAATAGAGATAGGCATGGCCAGCAATTAGACATTTAATAAACAAGCAGTATTGGATTTCAATACAGATAGGCATTTTGCAGACCAGCAATGCAAGAAAAAAGAAATGTGTTTCATTACCCATGCAGACACCAATGAAAAGCACAGTTTAGTATGACGCCTATATTTAATAAGATTGACGAATCAAACAAATAAATTCTTAACTTTATTTAAAATCAATCTATTGAAACCCATAAATTTTAAATTAAGTGATTTTGTATAGCACACTTAGCTATGATGTATCTTTCCACCCATTATCATTGTTCAGACTTGAAGTTGCAAGTACACATGGTGACTATTTTGTGGGTGCATACAATGATACAAGTGCTAATGTATTCATCCAAGCTTGTCATCTACACTTGATCAAATTCCACTCACAATATGTTTTCAAATATTGAATTCAAGAATGTGAATTCTAAGATGAAAACCATATTGATTTTAATTTTTTTAAGGACAATCCCATATTGAGCTCATATTGAGCTTCATTGGGCAGGGACTTTAGCCACATTGTAATGATCGAATGTGCCATTTACTATTGGTATAAATCGTTGTTGTAGTTACTAATATTGAAAAACTGTTTATATTGAAAAGCTGTTTAAATATAACACAATTGTTATTGTAATTTATACCCATTATTTTGTGTTCATTATAATAAGAAGATTGGAAGTTATTTTGTTGTTTGAATGCAATGATATTGTTGATGCATAAACAGTAATGTTAGTCTAAGTTGTCTAAGATATAAGTGTATGCAAGGGCAAAAAGTGTCGTTAATCAAATACTAAGTCTTTATGAAAGATTAAGAATCAGATTTGCATTATTGTTTTGGCCTGAGACATTTCAATGGTATCAGAGCTAGTGATCTTGCCAATCTAGGTATGCATAATTAAACTTTGCATGTTAATGTTTTATGCAATATCACAATAGAACAATCAATTATCACTTAAGGCAGATCAAAAAAGAAAGCCCAATCTGTAGAGCGTGCAAAGACTCAATCGTCTCCTATGAAACTCATTGCATAGCATAGCATTATTAAAGACAAAGAGAGAAGAACAAACACAAAAGACGACTTTGAGCATCAAATAGGAAGAAACTTTGATTGTTATTTGATTTGATGCCACAATTGCTGACAACATGGCAAATAATATGAATACCCCTATACAGCCAACAGGTGAAGGAAGCTCTTTTAAGCTTAACAATTTGGATGCCACTTAGAGCCACACAGAGGAGAGTTCTTGTTCCAAATGCAAGACCAAGCCAACCTACCTATTTGAATTAGGACATTAAGAATCCAAAACTTGAAGCCTAGAGTTCATTGTTTAATGATATTAGGGCTTGTCGTGCAAAATACAAACTCTCTCCATGGAGATTTGAAGTGAAATGTCACTAACCAATTATATAAACACGAAGAAGTTAATTGAATTTCTCAACTAGGGTTAAAGGGTTCAATGAGCATTGGGATTAGGGTTAGAGTTCTATTAGGATAAGTATCCACTTTAAATGAGGGTTATGGTTCAATTTAGGTTAGAGTTAAGATTAATATTCTATAATAAAGCCTAAGGTTAGGGTCAGAGTTGGGGTTCAAATAAGCATAGGGTCATGGGTTCAATTAGGGCTATTATTAGGGTTCAATTAGAGTTGAAATTCAATAAGGGTCAAGGTTAGGATTAGATTTTCATAAGGTTTCAAGTTAGGGTTTAATTAGAGTTAGGATTTAATAAGGGTTCATATTTAGAGTTAGAGTTCATTATGTTAAGATTCAATCAACACTTAATTAGGATTAGGGTTAGGGTTTAATTAGAGCTAGGGCTTGTTGTGAGGTTTCCACACCATCGCCCCACAATTTTGGGGCCCCCCTATTTTAATTTCCTTGAGTTTTTTGTTTTCTCAGATCAAAGATTGAAGGTAAAATTTGGAACGAGTTTGAAAAGTCAAGAAATAAGGTTCAAGAGGATGAATGGTGGATTCAAAACGATAAAGGCCGAGTTTTATCAAGTTTATAGCTTGATTTCCCAAAACATACTAATTTTGCTTGTCAATCCAAATTAAAGATATGGATTCGATAATTCAATTTATGAGCAATCTTGGTTTGGCATTTTAAGCAAAATTTGGATTTTGTGGACTTGGACAATTTTGGGAAATTAGGCGAAATTTTGCAAATTGTGGAAATTGAAAAAATGGAATTGAGCAATTTTAATAAAATAATTTTTGAAAAATCCAAATTTTAAGTGTCAAAATTGCAATTTTAATGTTCCCTTTTCACAAGTTGGGAAGCAAACCTTTGCAAGTTGGGAAGCAAGTCTTTACAAGTTGGGAGAAGTGGTATTGCAAGTTGGGAGAGTTAATTGTGCAAGATGGAGAGATCAACTTGACAATTTGGCAATTTCAATGGAAAAATCCTTATGCTTGGCAAATTTTCCTTTTAAAATGGCCCATTAAATGTTTTATTTCAAATGATAATTTGGGCTGGATTTCATATTTAATTTTCCAAGGAAAATTTAATGCCAATTTATAATTTAAAATCAATGCCATTTAAAAAAATCAAGATAAATCAATGCAATTGAAAAACCAATTTACAATTTAAAAAAACCAAATGCCAAATAAAGACCAAAAATCTGAGAGACCATTTTTATAAGTTCAATCCCAAGCAAAAAATAAAAAATTAAGGTGGGCCATTTTACCATTAAAATGGATGCCATTTTATAACTTTAAAAAATCGAAAACATGGGGGGGGGGGCTGTTTTGTTTCAAAATTACTATCAAAAGGCAGATTCATTTAAAGGACCAAAACTTTTAGAGGCCCCACCTTAGACTTAAGTTTAAATTTAAAAACAATACCCAATGAAGGTCGGCCTCTATGTGGATTATTTATCTCAATTTCAAAGGGCAGGTCGTCCCTCCTTGGGAACAGTTTTTTTGTACTGAATGGGGGGGGGGCATATAAATATGAGCCAGCCGTTTCATTTGGCAAATAAAACCAAATTCGTCATCTGCTCCTTGGTTGCAATTTTTTTTAATCTGCCTTCGTATTATGCGAATTGCCTCCTTATCTTGGCTGTGACTTGCCTCCAGCTCACATACGAATTGCATCCTTTCTTTGGGGTGTGATTTATCTCCTTCATGGGACTGCGATTTGCCCTAGCTTAAGACTGAATTGCCGCTGATTTTGACATCGAATAATCTCATACATTAGGTGCAAATTGTTTCTGTTTCAACTGCGAACTATCTCTACTAATTAGCAGCGAATTGCCTCCTCTAGTTGGCCATAATTTACCCTGCGAGTTGGGAGAGCTATATCAACAGGTTATAACAGCAAACTCTTCATATTGGCAGCGATTGTGTACATTGCAAATTGTAAAGCAACTCTTGGCCATTTGAAGACAACTACTCGGCAATTCAATTCCATCAAGTTGGCAACTTGAAGGGTCTTTGTTGCCAACTTGGGAGGCGATCTCAGCGATTTGGATGGCAACTTCTTGCATCTTGGCGAGCTAAATTTGAACTCTTGAGGTTTGGGTAGTTTTAGTTGTATCATGGATGAAATATATTATGTGATCATTATGGCATGGCAGCTAAAGCTTTATTTTTGCACATTTACATGTTGATTAGATTAATAAATTGAAATATGGAATCTCAAGACGAACAGTAATGATACACCAAAATGTGAAGTAGAAACCAGAAGCCAATGTGGGAACCCATGCACCAAAACAAACAAACTTATGTATAGAAGTCCCAAAAACTATCTCACAACTCTGGAAAGATTCCCAGAGCACCAAAAATACCTTATTTATGCAACTCCAATAATCTCCACTAATCTATGAAATCATATATGTGCACTGTTGATAATATGCTTCCTCTACTAAAAAGTTTGACATCAATGATAACAAAACGTGTATATGTGCAACAATTTCCCCTATTGTCATTGATGGCAACACTTGTGATCCTTCGCAGCCTAAATATTCTCTCCCTTTGACATCAAGGACAAAGTGTGCATGCCAAAATTTGTCTGTACAAAATCATTTCTGCACAAATACATTCACATGTATCTTTGCTACTTATATAAAACCTTTGTGACTCCCCCTTACTCAAACTACTCCCTTATCAATATTAACTCCCCCTTAGATAACAAATTATGAACAACTTAAATGAAAGATAAAAGGATTATACAAGGTTAAAGTGTCTTACAAGCACAAGAATCTATTTGGGTTGCAAGATAAAATGGAAGCTATTCTGTAGCCTCACCCAAAGATTTTTCCTTGCATCAATTGTCGAGGTTGGGAAAGTGCTTTGACATGTTAATTTCATGAGAAGTTCTACAACACTAATATTTTCTAGAATCTTAAATTCTTTATCCAACAGTTAATTTCCTTTAGAGCTTATTATCATTGAATTAAGAGTCAAATCCACAATATCTTTAAGATGACCATACATCTTTCTTATATGTGTTCTTTCATCGTATAACTAATATAATTGCTCATAAAGATTCCTTGTTTTCACCCTTTCATTACCATCTTCATCACTTCGATAATCTAGCATTTTTTACAAAGTAATACTTTGAGATTCAAAGGACAATCCGATCTTGAATATTTTTTACAGCCATATGCCACCTTTGTAATGTCCCCTTTTGGGGGGGGGCATTAGATGTCAATCAAACAATTAAGTTTTAAAGCTGTCAAAATCATATCAAATTAAATGACAACTTAATAAAGTATTAAAATGACTTTATTGGAGCTCAATGAAGATTAGTAAAGTCATTTTAATTTAAAAGAGGGGAATAATAAAGAGACAAAAAAGGAATCACAAGAGACAAGCAGAGGGAAAAGAAGAGAGAGTCACAGGGATGTGGTATTAAAGAACATGGAGAAGCTCAATTTCAGTATGTTGGGTTTATGTTTGGTTTTGGTTTTCTCTTGGAGAATTTGGGGAAGCTTTGGCTTTCAGCAGGTTTGAAGACGGAAACCCTCAAGCTTGGAGGCAGTGGACGGAAACCAATTATATGTTGGAGATATCACTCAGGTGTCTCACTTTGTGCTTCAAATTCATATTTCTGGTTATCCAATCTAACTATTAGTTTTGAGGCTATGATTGGATATTTTTTTGTTGCTCTACTGAAGATTTAAAGGAAATATTCATATTTCATTTCAGAATCTCTATTTCAGTTTGATATTATTTTCAGTATAATGTTTTGGATAAATTGAAATCAATTGCACGCAAAGTAATTGTTTAAATTTATGTGGTTAAATCCGGAACAAATACCCTAGGGGAGATACTACAACCTTTTACAAAATTGATTTATGGCAATCACATCATTAGGACATTTCTCAAAATCTCAGAGAATACCTTGCATATTAGCATGGGCTACAACACATTTATTGATTAGATCTTCAAACCTTGTGTCATCTATTTCTTTCTGAATGTCTTTATGAATGATAGCTTCCACGATGGATTTGTGATGCTTAAAGCCTTCTAATAGCACTGTCAATCAATCTGTTTCGAATGCCTTCATGAAGTACTTTAACTGCAATATCAACGATCATAGAACTATCTTTATATAACAACAGAAATTCCCTATGAGTAGTCTGATGAAAGATTGCACCAAGGTAGTCTTTGGAAGGGAGGCACTTGATCAATATCTACTTTACCTTAAGACATGGGCACATAGAGATACTCTGATGATACTACTGGTTGAAATTCCATTTGCCAGTTTAGAAAATCTAAAGCAAAATCTCAGATGCTCCGAGGGCCTCACCAATTAGCACTTCATTCTTCTCACTACATCTTATTTCTTCCATTCTTTTCTCAAATGCAATTTCTTCTGCAGAAGTCTCTTTTCTTTTCTCTCCTTTTGTTCTTATTTCTTCTTGGTTCCTTTCCAAGCATTGTTCTAAAACCAGGGTCTTCTCTACATTAGATGAGCTGAAAGTGTCCACATGCTTTTATAAATTCGGAATAGTGTCTTGTGCACCTAAAGTTTGCACATTTACTCTTTCCTCAAAAGCAAACTCAATTCCAATTTCATGTCTTCTTCATTTGGACCAATGTTTGTCTTCTCCGGAGAAGACAAATTCTTCTTTTCTCCTTCATTCAAGGTTTCAATAAGAGTTTCTTATATATCAAGGAGATCCTCATTTTGGTAGTTGCCAATAGGTGTACTAACTTCTAGAATGGAAGATCTTCTATATTTCTTTGCAGCTTCGGCAATAACATCCTTAGTTTGTTTATGAAATCTCTAGTAATCGTCTTATGCTTTGCTTTATCCTCTTTTGACCACACTTCACAAATTTTGTCCAATGCATGATATCTAAGATTTGATGTGTCGTACATCTTCTTTCAATCAAGGCATCAAATAGGCTTTGAGTCAGCTTAAGCCAAATATCATTCATGCCCAAGTAATAGACCATCATGTGTCTCATTGTAGCCTTTTTAATAGTAACTTTATCTACCAAAGAAGCATCATCGTAGAGGTTGACAAATATATCTAATCCTTCATATTCACTTACAAAGTTTATTAACACATTCAAGTCTAAGGCTTTTGTACTTATCGAAGACTTTTCTCCTATTTTTGTCTTCCCTTTTACTCTCTTTTTCTTCTGCACACTTCTTTTACTACTTGTTTCTCCAATTCCTTTTTCAAAGAGGTTCAAGTTCTTTTCTTTCGTTCAAGAGGAGGATCCATTTCTTCTTCTTCACTCTCATCCACATTGATTGCCCTCACACCTTCATCCTTCTTTTCTACTCTCAATTGTTTAATGTCTTCATCTATGTCACTGTTGTTGCTATCCTTCTTAGGTACCCTAGTAGCTTTCTATTTAGGCCTTCGTCTTTTCTACTCACTGCTAGTACTTCTGATAGGTACTCCAGAGGAACCATGCTTTACTAGAGGCGAGGCAAAAGCAAATCTGGTCTTCTTTTGAGATGTACATGATGGATCTTGATACTGAAAAGCAAAACCAAAGGTCTCTAGCATTAGTCGCATACCAAGCCTAGCAAATAGCTTTTTGCTTCCTTCTTCTTTCCCCTTCTCACATCTCTTCAGGAGACTATTGTTCAAGATTTTTGCACATGTTATGAACCTTTTCTCTTTAGGATCAATTGGTAAACCTAATATTACCTTGATATTCTTTTCAACTTCATCTTCATTAATCTCATATGGTAGCTTTGGCAACCAACCAATTCTGGGCTACACTGCTTCAATTAAGCAATTATCTTCATTGACTAAGAAAGTGATGTCATCCTTGTATTTCCCTGACTAGGGATCTAGGGATCCTATCTCTTAGTTGCTTTCTTTCCTGAAAAGCTTTGAACAATACCCAAAAAATATTTATATACCTTTCTGGATCATGACTTACACTCTTAACATATTGTTTAATCTAAAATTCGATGGGTAAAGACTTTTGCCAAATTTTATTCTTTATGGCAAGAAGTTCATTCAAAAACAAGAATGCCAAGCATTTGATCAATGATCTATACATGAAAGGTTATTTATTGTCTCTTGTTTTCTTCATATTCTCGAGCAATTGTAGACGAAGCATCTCACACAAATCAAAACTTTAACCATTGTCTACCATTTGGTGGGCGGTATAGATTGCAGTTCCAGTAGCCAAATCCTTGTTGTTTTGAAAGTAGATTTTGTTACCAATTCCAATCACTACAAACTTAACCCTGAGGTTAATGATGTCATTTATAGTCAAAGCTCTTCAATCAAATATGATGCGAGTAAGATTTGTTACCACATCTGTTTTTACAATTCTTAAGGCAAGAAGTGTACCATTAGAGCATAATCCTGTCAAAACCCTAAGTGCATCCTTTGTGATTTTGTATGGCTTGTCCAAGTACATCATGTCCTTGTGAATTCTTCTTAGAATAATTCGTAACCACTCGTCATTTTGACTAAGATCAAGAAAATTTTACCATATGTCTAGACCAAATTCTAGAACACAACGAAAATTTGTTTTGTGTGCAGACATGTCTTTTTAAACCAATTCCTTCCAGACATCTTCAAAATTTAAATGACTAATTTCAGACATAGGTGCATGAATGTAAGCTCTCGTGTCCTTTATATAGACTACAACCACAGGAACACTAAAAAATGCACTAGCGAGATCTGTCTCTCTCACCACATAAGGATAAGGCTTGAGAACAAGTTGTGGCTTTAATGCAATCTCAACTATGATGTGAGTTGCCATTGCAAATTCTTGTCTCAACACACACAGAGCAAGGACACAAAGAAAATGTTTTCGCACAAGGAGCTTAGATTTGCACAAGGATAAGTGTGAGAAATAAAACCAGAAGATGCATTATATCCTTTTGCCAGCTCACATCATTACTTTGTAATAAATGCTACTTCTGCCAAGAAGTGATTCCCAAAAAGCAGATACCCTATTTTTATTTTGATAATACTAGTGAGTTTAGAAACCTCCCCAAACCTCTGAAAAAACTATAGACTGCTCTAGAAATTCATTTGAATGTTCTACCATGCTAAGGAACATTCAACACTAGATTATTGAAAGAGAGGTTCTTAAGATCTTCAAATTCTCCACCCTATGATAATGCTTTCCTTTAGTTTTGGAAAGAAACATTTGTACCACCAAGGGGCACAAATAATTATGTCGATTTCTCTTCAACTTTTTCAATGGATTTCTTTACCCAGATCTTCATCTTCTCTCTTTACTCATGTATATTGACTTATTTCCTTTTAGGTACTGAGGCCTTTCCACTCTTTCCCTTGCAAAAATGAACAATATGCCTTGTTTTACTACAGTTATAGCATGTAGCCCCTTGCCACATGACATTCCTACCCCTTTTCATATTAGATATACAGTTAACAGCCTTGTGTCCATATTTGTTACATGCATAGCAATATCTGTTGAAGGGTTGAACATTGTATGCATTCAATTTAACCATCCTACTTCTGCATCCATTTGCCTTATGACCATACTTATTACACACATCATTTGCCATTGACAGATTGAGTTCTGATTTGACTTCTACACTCACTAGCTTTACAACCAAATTTATTGCATGATAAACATTTTCCATAAAAGAATGTAGAGTACCTGGACTGAACAGGAATGGATCCTCTGAAGTTCTTGCTTCGGACAAGGATGAAAGCCTATTGATCATCAATGTTTCTTTCGAGTCCCTTTTTTACCTTTTCCATCCCGTTGTCAATCTTGTCTGTAGAATTAGAGCATTCTCCTTTGTCAAAGCCAAGTCCACCTTTGTCTCTTGAGTGTTTTTGGAAATTGAGCATTCCATCTAGAAAAATCACCTGCCACTTTTGAATTTCAAGCTCTTCTCAATCTGTTCCTTTGCCGCTTCTGTGAAGAGCCGGACTGGCTCTTCCTGTATATATTTCCCTTAATTTGAAATTGATTCAATTCTTTGTAATAATAACGTAAAAATAACAATCTCAATGAATTTTCCACTTATTTTTCAAGTAATCAAACCAGTACAATTGGGAATTTTCTGTAATACTTTAATTATTTCTCTATCCAACCATAACAAACAACTAGACCATAAATTAATATAAAATGCTGTCACCTGTTAATTCTGCCACCTCTTTGTATTTACAATATTCACCAAAAATGTCGTGATACAATCTAGAGGAAATTGAAATCTGCTTGTACACAGTCACGTGGCAGCAAAATGAATGTGTCTGGTCTGTGTTGTGTAGCAGACTTGTGCAGCGCCCAGATCACTTCCTCACACCTGCCGTGAGCTGACAACAGTGATGTAGGAGCCAGCCAAACTCTAACGCAGCAAGCTGGAGTCACAAAATGCTTACGCAGGAGGCTGGAAGTGTTATAAAAATCCCTGCGTAGCCATTAGGAATCAATAACGGTTCCCTAAAGTGAACCGTGTCTGCAGGAGAGGTAAATCGAACCTCCTCTCACTATTTGCGGCTGCAAGAATTTCACATACACAGTGCTAATGTAATAAGCCAGGTCTCAGAATATTAATTTCGAATCATTCCTAGATTCTCAGATTAAAGAATAATTCAATCTTCTTAGCAAATTAAAAAAAAACTTCCACAATTTCGCAATCCAACACTCAATGGGCGAACACAACCAATTCCACCAACTTTCAGAATTCCAGTATGAAGATAATTCAGAACTTCTAGAACAATGCTTGCCTGTAGAATAAAATTCGAAACAAATCCAGTATACCTCAACACTGGAAAGAAATGATCTCAGTAATAGAATGAAATGCTCACAGATCAACAACTGCGAAATTCACCATTCACCGGAAATGGCTCAAATCACGAGATGAGGAATCAATCCTCGAAACCCTAGCCAAGTTTGTCTTCTTCACAAACTTCGATAAAAAATGATTTTAAATAATGGATGAGTAGAGTGCTTTTTCGAGTAGAATATATAGGCTTTTTTGGAAAAAGCATTTTACTTTATTTTTTCACTTAATTGGCTTTTAATATATTCCCACTTTATAACATAAGTTATAAAGTCATAAGTTATTAAATTAAATCAAAATAATTTAATTTAATAACTTTTAAAATAAAGCCACTAAACTGTCCAACTGAGATCAATGAACTTCTAACAAAGCCTAGGTCCAACTGCCCAACCAGGAATAGGCACTACCCTGCCATAAATAGACCTGCTAAAATTAGACTTACTAAAAATAGTAAATCTCTCAAACTGGAGATTCTCTAAAACTCGATCCTGAGACATCTGACACTCCGTGCAGACACCCCTGCTAATCCTGGCCATACCCAAAATACCACTTACTAAAAATAGTAAGTTGACCAAAATGATTTGAACGAAGAGCAGACCTGATAAGTCAAACCTCCATAATGGAATCCCAATGCTGGCTCCACCATCTGACCCCCTCTGATCCCTGATTGGCCTGTGACGGTCATCAAACCAAGCTAATCCCATAAGTCTAAAAACGGGGACATTACAGTCCTCCCTTCCCAAGATTGTTTGTCCTCAAGCAATCAGGAAAAACAAGCAACCTCATAAACCACCCGGATCCAAAGGATGGTCACAAGTAATATCCCGATCCTCACCAAACTCTTGTGAAAAAAGAACCAATATCAACAAAACAAGCACCACTGAAAACAACATCTGTAAACCAACTGTAAATGTCGATGCTGAAAGAAACCCAACGGAACTCAACCCATCTGAAATAACAACTCTGTCAAAACCTGAGTCCCTGTCTATCCAGCACTCACACCCAACTGCAATTGGAAAACAACAGTGACCAAATGTGCCTGAATCATTGTTATCAACTCTGCCCTCTGATAAACAGTCCTGAGTGTGTGGATACTGCAAGTAATCTAACTTGCAACTGCCAAATCCATCTGCAAACGATGGTGTTAATCCATCCCATAATGGATGGTAGGATACTGGAGCCAGTTTACCCCTGCGTGAGATCAAATCTTCCACCTGAGGGTCAAAAGAAAAATGATGAGCATACCCCACCGTGAAATGCCGGTCAGAAACCCCAATCTCTGTCAATAGCCCCTCATGCCCAAATTGGGAATCAAGAGATGGCTCCAATCTAACTGCAGGCTAAGTAGGAACCTAAACAATCCTCTCAACAAACCCAACCTCGAAATCCCTATGGGGAAGCATAGTAGAAAGAGTCTCCACAATCTTCCCAACCAACCTCCGAATAGCACAGGAGCCTCGGATGACAGTACCCTTAGACACTCTATAAGAATCTTGTCGCACATCTGCACTCTCAAGTAAATACTCCATAAAAAACTCGGTGCAGTAGAAATTATACGTGGAAGCGTCAACTTGCTCCCCCACAATCCACAACTGATCCCTCTAAAAATGTGGCACAACCAACTGTCCCATGCTATTAGCTATGTGAGATGATGAAATGGATTCACTCCCAGCTAAGGGAAGCAAATCAACCTGAGAGCTCGACACCAACTCCTACCTCAACCATACCAAGTGCCCCCATATCATGAACAGATGTGTCTGCCACAACATCATGTTCCTCAATACCGACTGTAGGAGCAAACTCACCACCAACGACCTCAATGTGCAATCGAACTGGGTCTAGGGCTGGTGTGGACCGTAAATACTCCAACTCCACGGTCACCTCCTCCAACTGTAACTGTGACTCCTAAAGAGCCCGCTGAGTGTCCTCTAAAACCTCAGTAGTCGTTGTGAGCTCCTGAGTAAGCTCACTCACCTCCTCTCTATCCATCAATGCCTCATAAGTTGTACTCCCCCACTCAACCAAGTGATCTCAGTCGGCTACTCTGTAAGTAATTCTGTCTCAAAATCTTGACAGCCTCACGCAAAGAATGAATCTCCGTCAATGAAAGGTAACCACCACTGGGCTCATCTGTCATAGGAGCACCCCAACCATAAATAGCCAACAACTGACGAGCGGCATCAAAATGCTTGAGAGTAAAAGAAATATCCCTCTCATCAACTCGCAATTGGCTAGTCACATGATGACTTTGCACAACAAGCCTCCTATGAACAACCCCAACCGCACTGTCGACACTGTGAGAGGAAGCTGTAACCAACAAACTCCCCTCAAGATCACCCTCTCTCTATGTACTTACATCTGAGTACACCTCTACAAACTGAGTACAGGCATCAGACACATCCTCATCTAAATCCAGGGAAGCTGCTGCTGAAACTAACTCAAAACAATCTCCAGCTCCCTCATCCTCTGCAACTATCTGATAATCTAGACCCTGAGGCACATCCTCATGAGTTACTGAAGAAGTAACCCTGTCTCTAAAAGTGGAAGCCCTGGCTGTAAAAAACTCCTGCCACTCATAAGCTTCCTTGTCCTCACCTGTGAGTCCTTGTAACACAGAATCCTCGAACCCACCATCACCAACTGACAACGTTGAATCAACGCCCAAAGTCAAATATAGAAAGCCAAAAACACTACAGCACTCATCGTTCTCGCTCTCAGCATCGGAGATATCTGCAATGCTAGTGTACACATCATCTATCTGCATCTCCTCTACTAACTTTGGCTGCATACATGACTCAATGTTGTCATGTGAATCAACTAAACTGTGGCATGAAACTACGTCGCCCAAATCAACTGCAACACTCCCAACCTGAGTGTCATCACTAGAAAGCTCCATGCTCACATCCTCAACACAAGAATAAACCACTATCTCCAGTACTGATCCCACAATGCAACTGCTATCATAAATCTCTGAGCTGTCAGAGCTCATATGCTCCTCGCAGTCAGCACCCAACATCTCACAGGGGGTGTCATCTCCAATGCAACTCACAGCATCCTCAAAAGTGTCATTAGATGTGTCTATACTATCAGCTCCCACATCTCCTACTGAAATCTCATCTACGGACACGTGTCTCTACACACATGACTCAACGTCAAGCTGTGCACCAATAATGCTAGAGCACGAACTGTCATCAACTGACCCCGCTGAAATGCTCAGATCTCTAACTTCACCACTAGGAGACTGCGTACATGCCTCGGTCCTATCTAAGGAAGCAACTGCCTCCTGAACTGGAGCAACACTACTACAGCTGACATAAACATCTCCAATAATAACTCCCTCCATGAAAGAGTTTGAACACTCAGTGATAACTGCAACATCAGTTGCCTCTGTACAATTTGTAGTGACAGCTCTGGGAGCCTCAACCTAGTGATGTTCAACGCTGCTATCAACCAATGGCACTGAAACAACCACTGGCTCTGGTGCAATAAATCCATCATCAGCACTGCGAATGGGAATAGCAGGTGCTGAACTAGATGTAGGAACATCAGCATCATGGACTACTGTCGGAGAAAACTCCAGTCTTCTCCCCTGCAAACTAGATGTCGGCCTTCTAAAGGCAGAGACCATATATCTCACTGCCCTATCTACTGTATTTGGATTCGACAAACTCTCTGCCAATCTCTACTAATGCAGTCTAAGTCTCTCCATGCTTTCTACTAAAGCATTTAATTCCGCTCTATTTCCCTTACTGCTATGACGACTTCTGGAACTGGATCTCCTGTATTTATCCATGGCTAGAGAAACTAGAAGTGTTGATCACTTTTTAAAACTTCTGAATAAAAATGAATCCAGACCCCACAGGATGGTAGGATTAAAGCTCTGATACCACTATGAAGAGCCGGACTGGCTCTCCCTGTATATATTTCCCTCAATTTGAAATTGATGCAATTCTTTGTAATAATAATGTAAAAATAACAATCTCAATGAATTTTCCACTTATTTTTCAAGTAATCAAACCAGTACAATTGGGAATTTTCTGTAATACTTTAATTATTTCTCTATCCAACCATAACAAACAACTAGACCATAAATTAATATAAAATGTTGTCACCTGGTAATTCTGCCACCTCTTTGTATTTACAATATTCACCAAAAATGTCGTGATACAATCTAGAGGAAATTGAAATCTGCTTGTACACAGTCACGTGGCAGCAAAATGAATGTGTCGGGTGTGTAGCAAACTTGTGCAGCGCCCAGATCACTTCCTCACACCTATCGTGAGATCACAACAGTGATGTAGGAGCCAACCAAACTCTAACGCAGTAAGCTGGAGTCACAAAATGCTTATGCGGGAGGCTGGAAGTGTTATAAAAATCCTTGCGTAGCCCTTAGGAATCAATAACAGTTCCCTAAAGTGAACCGTGTCTGCAGGAGAGGTAAATCGAACCTCCTCTCACTATTTGCGGCTGCAAGAATTTCACATACACAGTGCTAACGTAATAAGCCAGGTCTCAGAATATTAATTTCGAATCATTCCTGGATTCTCAAATTAAAGAATAATTCAATCTTCTTAGCAAATTAAAAAAAAACTTCCACAATTTCGCAATCCAACACTCAATGGGCGAACACAACCAATTCCACCAACTCTCAGAATTCCAGTATGAAGATAATTCAAAACTTCTAGAACAATGCTTGCTTGTAGAATAAAATTTGAAACAAATCCAGTATACCTCAGCACTGGAAAGAAATGATCTCAGTAACAGAATGAAATGCTCACAGATCAACAGCTACGAAATTCACCATTCACCGGAAATGGCTCAAATCACGAGATGAGGAATCAGTCCTTGAAACCCTAGCCAGGTTTGTCTTCTTCACAAACTTCGATAAAAAACGATTTCAAATAATGGATGAGTAAAGTGCTTTTTCGAGTAGAATATATAGGCTTTTTTGGAAAAAGCATTTTACTTTATTTTTTCACTTAATTGGCTTTTAATATATTCCCACTTTATAACATAAGTTATAAAGTCATAAGTAATTAAATTAAATCAAAATAATTTAATTTAATAACTTTTAAAATAAAGCCACTAAATTGTCCAACTGAGATCAACGAACTTCTGACGAAGCCCAGGTCCAACTGCCCAACCAGGAATAGGCACTGCCCTGCCAGAAATAGCCCTGCTAAAATTAGACTTACTAAAAAAAGTAAATCTCTCAAACTGGAGATTCTCTGAAACTCAATCCTGAGACATCTGACACTCCATGCAGACACCCCTGCTAATCCTAGCCATACCCAAAATACCACTTACTAAAAATAGTAAGTTGACCAAAATTATCCGAACGAAGAGCAAACTTGATAAGTTGAACCTCCAGAATGGAATCCCAACGCTGGCTCCACCATCTGACCCCCTTTGATCGCCTGATTAGCCTGTGACGGTCGTCAAACCAAGCTAATCCCATAAGTCTAAAAACAGGGACATTACAACTTCAAGCTCTTTTCCTAGTCTTACTACTTCCTCTTCAAATTTGATGTAGACGATAACTATGCTTTGTCTTTTGACTTCTTCGAATTCCCCTTTTAACATAGAAACGTCTTCTTCCTTAAGTTTACAACATTCATGAGTTTTAACTTGTAGTTTTGTCTCAAGATCATTTGTGGTTCTTCTTTCTTCATGAAGTTGCATTTTCAACTAGAAGATGAATTTTTCAACTTTCTTCCATTTACCTTCATATTCATCAATCTCATCAAGGGCACACTTCAATTCTCCTTCAAAGACTATAGAAACATCAATGTCCAATTTTTGTGTCTCTATAGCATCTAAATCCTTCTCAGTTTCGGCCATGGTGTTCAAATCCAAGATCTACCTCAGTTGTAAGGTTGTCTTCACAGGAACCTTGCTCTAATACCAATCGTTGAACACAACCGGATGTTGTGAGGGCGGTGAATCAATTGGTACTTAAAATTAAACTATTTATTCCACTTATGTCATATGCAAAAGTAAATGAGTGAAAGAAAAAATAAAACAACACATAACACACGGATTTTTACGTGGAAAACCCAAAATGGGAAAAACCACGTTGAGAATAACACTCAATATATCATATAACAATTTACAAAGTTTTGGGCTCAAGGCCAAGGAACCCAATTTTCCTAGTTGAGTTACAAAAGTGGCTCACTGCTTTATGGACAATAAAGACTTTCAAAACTCTTTCCGAAGCAGATATTGAACTAATTATTTGAACATTCTCCAAAATGCAAATCTCAATTCGCAATTATATATTTGTCTCTAACTTTATCTCTAACAGTTTGCTAATCTTCAAATTGCTCATTCATATCTTTTTCCTTTTACATATCTATCATCTATATTTTTTGAATGGCATCCATCAATTCATATTAACTGCATCACTAAAATCATTCATCAAGTCAGCCAGCATAACAAAATGTGTGGTCTATAGACTCTCGGCCTAAAACTCCTCCAATGCATGCATAGGGAACACGAAATGTATGACGCATTATAACCAGATTATAGGCCCTCCTTAAGATCCTAAAACTATGCCATAGATACTGCATCTTACCTCCAAGATCAAAAAGCCATAGGTCAGCCCTAAAAAGAATGAGACCGTTGATTATGTTGGCTAAGCAAGCACAAAAAGAAATGTGATGCCCAAATATTGTTGTTGATATCAACATAGCATCACCTAACCTTCATATAATCATATCCACGAACCACAGAATTAAAATGTTGAGAGTGGAAAAATGCAAAGCATTCCTACAAGTAGATGCACCATATTTTGAAACTCCGAAATTCCTATCTCTTACAACGGAGCATATCAAGACATAAAAGATGAAATGTAGAGTCACCGAAGACCAAGTACCACCATGTCTCAATCGCAAGATGAGTAGTAATGATACACCAAAATGCGAAGTAGAAACCAAAAGCCAATCTAAGAACTTGTGCACCAAAACTGACAAACTTATGTACAAAAGTCCCAAAAACCATGTCATAGCTTTGAAAAGATTCGCAGAGCACCAGAAATACCTTATTTGTGCAACTCCACTAATCTCCACTAATCTGTGAAATCATATATGTACACTGTTGATAATATGCTTGCTCTAGAGAAAACCTTCAAAACCCAACTTTGAAGAACAATAACATGTTTAGCATCAATGACAACAACCTTCAAAACCCAACTTTGAAGAACAATAACATGTTTAGCATCAATGACAACAAAACATGTATATGTGCAACAAGAGTTAGGGTTTAATTAGGGTTAGGTTTCAATTAGGTTTAGGATTTAATTGGAGTTCAAATTTGGAGTTAGAGTTCTATTAGGGTTAGGGTTCAATCAATGTTCAATGAGGATTTGGATTAGGATTTATTTAGGGTTAGTTTATAGAGCTTAGTAAGGGTGTGTTCAATTGGGGTTAGGGTTAGCATTAGGGTTGGGGTTCAAATAGGATTCAGGTTTAAATAGCGTTATGGTTAAGGTTAGGGTTCTATTAGGGTTAGAATTATGATTGAAGTTCAATTATGATAAGGATTAGTGTTAGGGCTAGTTTTAGCATTCAATTAGGATAAGGGTTAGTGTTAGGGTTAGGGTAAAGGTAAATGAATGAACTATTTAAACTTTTTTGAATAAAACATGTATTGTTGAATTTTTTCAGAAATACAGATGATTTTCCTATACTAACAATGGTGATGAGTTTCTATGCACATCAAAGGGTTAATTGAATCTCTCAAGAAGTTGGTCAAGGCTTTTGAATCACCTACTATACAAGAGGCCATTAAGTGAACTTTGGTGTTGGAAACTTCCATGCTAAAGAAGCCCTTTCACAAAAATGTATAACAACCAAGAGTTTACCATAAGGACCTAACATTGAGGCAATGAATAAATTAAGAATGAAGATGTGTTTTAAGTCCAAGGAGCCATGTTCACCTGGACATGAATATCTCGAAAAGTACAAATGCACTACATTGATGTAAGGTATGACGATGAATCAAGATTTGAGTAACTTGAACCACAAAATGAAGAACCCGAACAAAAGATTAGATAAGAAGAAAATCAACCAAAACAAGAAGAGGTCATCTCAAGAGGTACTCTTGCCGCACTCTCTAATACTCTGACGGACAACCCATTTCAAATTCATGAGGTTGTACAACGTTAAAGGGTTACTATACCCATTTCACATTCATGAGATTCACACATTTATCAAGATATTTGTCATGGGCAATAAGCACATCCTTGACTTGATGAATCCATTTATTTGAGAGAAATTATCAATTACTCTATACAAGATACTAACAAGTACCACCAAATTTTGGGGGAGCGTAGGCAATGTGCAAGATGTTTTGCAATGACAAATATTTTTCCAAAGATGGTTATTCAGATATGCAAGGTGACAATTAAGATGAATGCAAGAGAACTAGGCATTATTAGAATATTTCTAATATTTATTAATGCTCTATCTCTATCGGTTTTAGATAGTTTCTATTTTCTGTATATTTGTTGTGTATATATGAGCTTGTAAGCTCTTTGTATTCATTCATTCTTTCAATAAAAATATTTCGTTAATATTTTATATGGTATCAAAGCGTGAGTTATTATTTTTGAATAAAGCTCTGCATAATTTTGAAAACGAAATTATCTGTGCTGCAATTTTTATTCGAAGTTCTGGCAGAAGAAACCGCGCGTCCTTTTGCCTCCGTTCGTGAAAGTTCTCTTGGGTCGGATTGCTAAGTGCTCTCTCTTGTTTTACCCCCACGTGACTGTGTCTGGTATTTGTGCGTGAGTGTACCTGGTGCGACGGGATTCTTTTTCGGCGACTGGTATCTGTTCTTTCTTTCCGCACGACGAAAGGACTTCAGATCCCTTCGTGCCTCCGTCCGCAGAGTTTTGCTAGGGCTTTGCGACTACCATCCACGATTGGTGTTTCTCGTCCACTGGTCAACTGGTATTGCTCGCCCACGACCTGTGGCTTGAATTCACGATGGTTTAGAAGAAGAGTTGTGTCTGTTGGTTTCCTTCACGTCGCTGCATATTTTTATTTTTATTTTTTGGCACCTGTTTGTAGTTCTCCTTTCACCAAAGCCGTTTTTCCTTCGAAACCATAATTTTCAAGATCCGAAAATTCTTTTGATAACATATTTATGATGGGTTTCTCGAAATCTTATCTGGGTCTTCGTCAGAATTTTCTGGGTACCTCATTTTCCGTATCAATTTTCGGACCAGCGGATTTGAATTCTGACCTCAGATTCTTTCTGGGTTCTCTTTACTCTTCTGGGTACTTGTCGGAGCTTTCTGGGTCAATTTAAAATTTACCT
This sequence comes from Chamaecyparis obtusa, assembly GCA_027943335.1. NCBI lineage: Eukaryota > Viridiplantae > Streptophyta > Pinopsida > Cupressales > Cupressaceae > Chamaecyparis > Chamaecyparis obtusa. The sequence goes on from BSBK01003597.1 coordinate 1,212,359, forward strand.
TGAAATCCGTGCAAATGGCATCTTTGACCAACCTAATTTTGGAAAACAATCAGCGATTTAATGGCAGCAATTACAACAGCTAGAAGCAGCGCATGTTAACCATTTTCAAGTACCGTCGTCTGGATGCGCTTGTTCTAGGCACAGAATCACGTCCTACCTCCACTGGCACGCCCGGTGGGACCTCCATTCAAACAGATCAGGATAAGTTTGATGATCGGAATCGAGAAGTTGTTATGCTTCTCAAGCTATCAGTCACAAATGATCAGTTACCTCAAATTCCATCTGGCAAATCAGCTGCAAACATCTAGAAATATTTGAAGGAGCTGCATGAAACATCCAACAAGAGTCGTGCGTTCTTTCTAAAGAACCAGTTGTTCTCCATCATGATGGATGAACGTGTGTCCTTACAGGAGCATCTCACGAAGATTAAGGACATTCGTGATCAACTTGAAGCCATCGGTCGGAAAATGGAGGAAGAAGATATGGTAGTTATTACCCTGAAAAGCTTGCCAACATCTTATGAGCATTTCATAGAGACTCTCAACATTACCTCAACTAATGTTGATCTGAAATTCCCAGAATTGTGCACCAAACTTCTACAGCAGGATCGCTGGAAGCAGCAATTTGGCAGCCGTGCTTCCTCACCCTCGTCAGAACAAGCCTTTGCAGCTAAGTTTCAGCCATCTCAGTCATCTCCACAGGGTAGTTCACATCAATCCTCAGGCAGTTTTCAGCAAAAGAGTGTTCAGTGTCATTACTACCGTAAGTACAGCCACATGAAGAAAGATTGTCGTCAACGACTCGCCTCCAAACAGAAGAAGCTGGGAGGGTCCAATCAGCAGGCCAATGTTGATGAACATTCTGAGACAAAGGAGTCTGTGTTCTACGCCTTTATGGCTAAAAGCCCTTCTGATTTAGCCTGGTCATCTGCTTGGTATATCGACTCTGGTGCTTCACGTCATTTCTCTCATCGGCGTGACTGGTTTATGGATTTCTATCCATACAGCGATTCAGTTGTGTTTGGCGGAGGAGAGGAGTTCAACATTATTGGCAAAGGAAATGTTCAGATACAGTCTGGTGGGTGTCAACTCATCTTTCTCAATGTCTGCTACGTTCCTGGTATGGCACTCAATCTTCTCTCTGTAAGTCAAATCATGAGAAATTCTCCTCAGTTGGATGTGGTGTTCAGTGCCCACAAATGCTCCATTATTGATCGAGCGACTCGTCTTACTATTGCTACTGGTCTAGAGGATCATGGCCTATATCGGCTTACTGACACTGGTGATTCTCCTGAAATAGCTCTGGCAACACGTGATTTATCTCTCAGTACTTTGTGGCATCAGCAATATGGACATCTAAACATCCAGTATCTATCTTAGCTGTCTCGGGAGGAACTTGTCTCTGGTCTACCTTCAATTCAAACGCAGCATCTTGGAGTATGTGACGCTTGTCAAGCTGGCAAACAACATCGAACTCCCTTCAAAGATGGCGATTCTTGGCGTGCATCTCAGGTACTTCAATTACTTCATGCTAATATTTGTGGTTCTATGAATACATCGTCAGTAATTGGTTGCAAATATCTTTTGCTTATTGTTGATGATTTTAGTAGAAAAATGTGGGTATACTTTCTTAAACAAAAATCAGATGCACTTAGTACATTTCAGAATTTTAAGTCGTTGGTTGAAAACGAGTCTGGCTGCAGTATCATTTCTCTTAGAACAGATAATGGGGGGGAATTTTGTTCTCGTGCATTCTCAGGTTTTTGTGTTGAACATGGCATCAAGCGCCAATTCACCACACCTTACACTCCTCAACAAAACAGTGTTGTTGAGCGTCGCAATCGTACGATTGTTGAGATGGCTCGTTCCTAATAAGTATTGGGCAGAAGCAATGTTTACTGTCGTTTACCTTCTAAATCGTTCCCCTACTCAGGCTGTCAAAAACAAAACTCCCAAAGAATTGTGGTCTGGTCGTAAGCCCAAGATCAGCCACCTAAAGATTTTTGGCTCTCTTGCCTATGTCTAGATTCCTGATGCTAAACGTTCCAAATTAGATTCCAAGACTCAGAGACTCATGATGACTGGGTACAGTGACAACCATAAGGCCTACAGATTGATAGATATCGACACTGATCATCTTATCTTTAGTTGTGATGTTTTTGATGAAACTCAAGGACCATTTCTGTCCTTTTCTGAGTAATGTTCTGAGGAACAGCCTCACAGTGTTCCCCTTCCTTTAGCACCACCTGATGGGAAGAATGATACAGATAATGCTTGCCCTGGGACACCTGATATTGATCCTGTTGAGGCTCCTAAGAATGATCCTCCTCCTGTTGTTGCTCCTGAACCTCTTCCAGCTCCTCCATAGGTTAGCTCTTCTACTCTCCGACCCAAATGGTGGGTTAAAACTATTAGTGATCTAAGGGATGATGAGCTCATCGAAGGTAGAGTTTCTCGAAATAAGAGCAAACAAACAGTTAATTTTGCTCTTATGGCTAACATTCATAGTGTTTATGAGCCCCAGACTTATTCCGAGGCTAAAGGTATTCCTGAATGGGAACAAGCTATCGAAGCTAAACTTCAAAGTATTCAGAAAAATCAAACTTGGGTTCTTTCTGATCTTCCTGCAGGGAAGAAGCCCATTAGCTGCAAATGGGTATACAAGGTAAAATATAAAGTCGATGGCACCTTAGACAAGTATAAGGCTCGTCTTGTTGCTCAAGGGTTCTCACAAAGGGAAGGTATGACTATGAGGAGACTTTTGCTCCGACAGCTAAAATGAGTACCATACAGCTTGTTCTTGCCCTAGCAGCTCAGTTTGGTTGGAAAGTTCATCAGATGGATGTCAAGAGTGCTTTTTTGAATGGTGACTTACAGGAAGAGATCTACATGACGCAACCTTCTGGATTTAAGGTTGCTGGTCAGGAACACAGTCTGTAAACTTGTCAAAGCTCTCTATGGTCTGAAACAAGCTCCTCGGGCTTGGTATATGAAAATTGATAAATATTTAACCGACCATGGTTTTCAGATTAGTCCATCGGATTCAAACCTATAAATCAAACATGTAGGTGATGATGTCTTGTTTATCGTTGTTTATGTGGATCATTTGATCATCACTGGAAGTTCAGCACATTTGATCACTGAGATCAAATAGGATTTGTGCAGCACTTTTGATATGACAGATTTGGGACTCTTGCACTATTGTCTCGGAATTGAGGTTTGGCAGACTGAACAAAGTATCTTTCTTTCTCAGTCCAAGTATGCTAGAAGTCTTCTGGACAGGTTCAGAATGCAGGATTGCAAACCTGCTCTCACTCCTATGGAACCCGGGCTCAAATTATCAGCTCAGTCTGATTCACCTGTTGTGGATGAATCATTGTTTAGACAACTAGTGGGTAGTCTCATTTTTCTTACTGCCACCAGACCTGACATTAGTTTTGCCAGAAGCTGTCTCCCGCTTTATGACAGCACCCAAGACTGATCATTGGATAGTTGCAAAGCATGTCCTACGCTATGTGAGTGGTACTCTTGATTATGGTCTTCTATACACTCAGAAGTCTAATTCTACACTGTGGCTACACAGATTCAGACTGGGCCGGTTCTGTTGATGATCGTAAGTCTACCGCTGGATATGTGTTTAATTTAGGATCTGCTACTGTGACATGGACTAGTAAGAAGCAACAGGCGGTGGCTCTGTCTTCGACTGAAGCAGAGTATCGGGGAGCAGTTAAGGCAGCTTGTGAGGCAGTTTGGCTTCGGCGGATGCTTGCAGATATGCATGTTCCTCAATCAGGACGGACTCCTATATTCTGTGATAATCAGGGAGTACTCAAATTGGCAAAGAATCCGATCTTCCATGAACAAACCAAGCATGTCGAAACACATTGTCATTACATTCTTCAGCTGGTTGAAGACAAATCTATTCAGTTGTTGTATGTTCCCACCTTAGAGCAGTCTGCTGATATCTTCACCAAGTCTCTTGGTTCTGATAAATTTGTAAAATTCAGGGAGGCTATTGGTGTTATTAATAGATTGAGCATTATGTGAGGGTATTAGAATATTTCTAATATTTATTAATGCTCTATCTCTATCGGTTTTAGATAGTTTCTATTTTCTGTATATTCATTGTGTATATATGAGCTTGTAAGCTCTTTGTATTCATTCATTCTTTCAATACAAATATTTCGTTAATATTTTATAGGCATGCCTTATGCATGACCACCTATTACTAAAGAGAACATTATGTACATAGAAAGGAAAGATGCTTAGCAAATGCAATCGGAATGCTTATCCTAGAAAATCAAGATGTTTAATAGATATTTCTTTTGTCAATGGTCAATGTATTGATGTATGAGCACATAGTAACACTTGAGCTTGAGCTTTATGGAGAGCTTTGGAATCCTCTATTCTTTTCAATTGGAAGCATATAAGTTTTATGTACTCAACAAGCTTTATGGATAGATGATTACAAAAGCAAATGAAACAAACGAAGACAAAGAAATACCTCGAAACTCAAATGTTGTTAGTTTCTAGTCATCTTTGTAAGAGTGACTCGTGTCATTTAACATTATAAATATCATAACCAGATAAGCTTTAGTGTTTTCAAAATCAAGAAAGTAGTAGAGGTAGTTTCTTAGTTACTAATAGTTATCAAGATGAGGCCTATAAATACAAGGCTAATTCAAATGTAAGGGGACTTTTCACAAAGAGGAAACTTTGGAGAAATTTTCAAAGAAACTTTTAATGACTTTTGGCATTACACTATGTACAAATGGGTTTTTGGAATCGTATAATTTCAAAAATATAATGAAGAATGCGGTTGACAGGTTCTAAATGTACTCTTGTGTTATTTGTGCAAACATGCTAATAATCCCTATGTGTATTTATGCAAACCATTGGTAATCTATGCAATTGATGTAAAGAAATGTAGTCATTTCCTGGTGTCTTGATTTGAAAGTGTCAAAGTAACTTGTCTCTTCATATGTTGAGGTCTACTATCCTTCTTTCATCATCATTGTACATCAAAACATGCATTGTTGTAAAACCCCGTTATATTCTATCATTAGTTGTGAAGCCTTGTTTGGAATGTGTATGTCTGCCAGTAGGGTTTTTGTTATTCACTTTCATTTAGTTTTTTCCTTCTCCGTTTTATACTTTCAGGTTAACAAGTACCCAAAAAAACTGAAAAACCCCATGATATGAAGGAGCTGCCCCTCTCGTAAGGAGAGGAATCTTGTAAGTCTAGTTACAATTTATCTAACTGTTGGGATATTTGTCACTGCCCATTGGGCGAGTCACTTTGAAATCTGCTGCGACAAAATCTGTTTACCAACACAGCTACTAAAAGCAATTTTTAAGTGTTTCTCCCAACTAGCCACACCTACTACTACCTAATAAGGAAGAGAGTTTTCTCATGGACTAAGGATGCATTGCAAGCATTTAACAAACTAAAAGAGATAATTGACTCATGTCTTGTGTTAGCAATTCTGAATTTCACTCTTCCTTTCCCACTTAAATGTAATGCATTAGGAGAAGGATTTAGCATCATGCTCATGCAGAGCAAGCACCCGATTGCATTTGAGAGTCAAAAACTCATAGAGATGAAAAGATGATTGTCCATCTATGATAACAAAATGTTGGCCATTATGCACACATTGATCAACTTCAAGCAATAGTTGGTGGGTGCCAATTTGTGGTCAAATATGATCAACAATCTGAGATATTTTCTCAATCAAAAGGATCTAAATGAGCAATAACAGAGGTGGCTAAGCAAAATCCAAGCATATAATTTTGATGATGAGTATGTCAAAGGAAAGAAGAATTTTGTTAAAGTGCTATCCAAGAGGTTGAATCTATGTTCCATGTCTTAGATCTCCACAAATTGGAAGAATGAAGTCACATTGGCAGTTGACGTGTTGAAAGGGAGGTTCTCGGATGACAAATACACCATCTAGAATGAACTCATTCTCTACAAGAGAATAGTTTACATGGTGCTGGAATCAAAGATGAAAGGAAAGATTTTGCAGGTAGTGAATTACACTCCCTCAGCAGGCCACCACAAGTATTTCAAGACCTACAAACAAATCAATGAAAGGTTCACCTAGAAGGGACTCAAGAATGGCATCATCACCCATATCCAAGAATGCATCAGTGGTCGATAGAATAAACCAGAACAAGCATTTCTAACAGATCTTTTGCAGTCATTGCCTATTCCAAAGTACAAATGAGAAAGTGTTTAGATGAATTTCATCACGAAGATTCCTAAAGTCCGATGTAAGGACTGTATAATGTTGTCGTGGACAGACTAATGAAGTATGCACATTTATTTCATTTGTCATCTCTTCATATTTATTTTAAGGCACCAAAAGTGCCTGATATGTTCTTCAAAGAAATGATGAGACACGTGGACTACCCAAGAACATCGTGAAAGATAGAGATATTTGCTTCATAAGTTTGCTTTGGCCCTAGATCTTCTTTTTGGTAAGAACTAAGCTCACCCTAAACAGAAACTACCACCCACAAACAGATGGCTAAACCAAGATAGTGAACAAATGGGTGGAAGGTTACTTGAGAAATTATGTTGATCAGCAAACAGCTCAGATCAAGTGGCTTTACATGGGAGAACATTGTTAGAAGTTAGAACACCACATACCACATGTCAATCAAGATGACACCATTCATGGTTTTGTATAGGCATAGAGCTCAAAGCTTAAATCATCTCATTCTGGTGGATAATGGGTTACCAGGTACAATTGATGTGATCAAAGAAAGCCAAGACATTCTGAAATCACGCAAGAATGATCTCCAACAAGCTCAAGACCAACAAAAGATGTATGTAGACTATTATAGGATCGAGAGAACATTTGAGATCCAAAACATGGTTTTTGTGAGATTGCAATCGTACAAGCAATATTCTTTCATGGCAAGTGGGGCAGTAAAACTAAAAATGTGATTCTACGAGCCTATTTTGAGAACTACAAAAGTGGCATATGGGTTGAAGCTGCTGGAGGGAAGCAAGATATAATATTTTTTCGTATGTATTGCCTCCAAAAGGGTACTACGCAAATATATAGAACCCTCAAATAAGTTGAAATCTAGTTGATGAAGATGGAGTGGTCAAGGATGTAAGATAGAGGAAGCGGAGAAACAAAGTACCTAATTCAATGAAAAGATCTTCCAATAGAAGATGAAATGTGGGATGGCCCACAAATTTTAGAACATCTGGACCTATAAATGCTTGAGGACAATGTCATGACCCCCGTTACAAGAAGCATGTGGTAAATCATTAAGGCCCAAGGCCACTAATCGATAAACATGTTGGTAACATACAAGGCCAAGCAAAATCAGATTACAAGTATAAATTGATGAAGTTAATGATATAAGAGTAATATGCATGATCAATTGAATACTGATAATGATGATAGGTCAGCACCAAAAATGATGAATGTTTTGTTATTAGGAATGAAGAAATTAGGGTAATGTGTTCCTATTATGGCAGACCTTAATTGAAAATGGATTAAATTAATGATGGTTGATCCTCATTAAGCTGGCCAACTCATGTGCTGGCCGGCCCCTATGTTTGGTGCCAAGCAAAAAGAATATATAAAAGAAATTATGATGGTTAATATATAGAAGAAATGAAGGTAATGTGTTCCAATTATGGCAGACATTAATTGAAAATGGATTAAATCCATGATGGTTGATCCTAATTAAGCTGGCCGACCCCTATGTTTGGTGCCAAGCAAAAATAATGTATAAAAGAAATTATAAATCTCCAAGGCTGGAGGAAAAAGATTAATCCAGGGGCAGTGATTGATCTGTTGCAATTCATCTATAAAAATCTAGTTATATAAATGGAGCAGAGATGGAAGATAAAGAAGACACAAGTTTAAAAGTAATGAATCCTTGCATATATCAGCAATTATAAAAGGTGAGATTATGTTTGATTAATATGCAGCGATTTTAAAATAGAAGACTGATAATAAATAAGGGGCAATAATTATAAAACAACGATTAAGTGTTGTTGATACACTTTTACAGGCAATGCTTATAATTAAAAGGCAAGGATTTTGATTAGAAGATCACTAAGAAAGGTACACCTCCTTTGGATAACAATGCCCCCTTTTGAAGGAGTTCACACCCTTCATGAAGGGGTATATGGAGGGTATTAAAAGAGGTGAGTGGAGAGAAGGCAGTTGTTGGGAATGAGAAATCTTTACATGTGCAATCAGAATTAATCAAACAAGAAAAATAAGGCATTCGATCAAGTATCGACTTTCAGTATTACAATTAATAAACTAGAGAGCAGACTTCATCAAGTATTTGGTATGATGCATAATGCATGGAGCTCTGATCCTGCTGATTTGTTATTTTGTCTTCCACTTGATAGAATGTAGGAATGATAACCAGTTAACATATTGTTGCTGATATATATTTGTATGATGCTATTCTCGCCATTATGATGTTTATGCATAATAGAATATATAAGACTATTTAATACTTCAATCAACAAACTGTCTCACTATGTGGGATAGAATGGAATGCACAATAAGGGATGCAAGTAGCACATTAGTTCCATTCAAGTATGCCAACCTTGGGCAGGGCCAGAAGGCCAAATGGCAGGTATCATTCCATACCTCTGTAACTTGACCATGCTGTTATAGCTGAGGACCTTTTTGTTATGGATGATCAAAAACTTGAAGAGTAGATGATAGGTTTCTGATTTTTGTTTTTTGTTTGCATATCAACATCAAACTATCTTTGAATTTCAATATGTAATGATAATCTGATGTGAAATATGTGGTGTGAGCTTTGGACCTATGCTCCACGAAGTTTTGGGGACGGGGACTTGTTTCCAGTACAGGTACGGTTCATCGCTAATTTTTTCAGGACAGAAGGGGGGCGGGTATTTAAAAAATAGGGGAACTTATATATATATATATATAGAGAGAGAGAGAGAGAGAGAAAGAGAGAGAGAGATTTCAAATATGCATATCATAACATTGATAAACCATTCACCATAGACATTTAAGAAGCTCAACACATAACAAATTAACAAAATTCAAATACTTTCATTGTAAAGCTATGGTGTACCGTGTACATATAGCAAAAATGCCCAAAGGCTCCAAGTTTCATGCATGAAATGACATAAATTATTGAAATGTAAACGATAGACATACTATTATAAATTTATAAGTCTATAACTAAAATACTAAACATTAAACAATAACATAGAAGTCCAACTCCATAATCAATTGTCCATAATAATCAAAATCAATAATGTATTTGCAAATATATGGCTGTCCATAAACAGCACATGGTAGGTCTAGGAATCTAAATCCAAATCATCATCAAAATCAGCCACTAAGTCACTAGTAGGATGAGAGTCTTCCTCGTCAAATGGAGCCCCAAGCAATCCTGGAGGCGTGTCATCCTCCACCTACATAGCATCCTCGAGAGAGTCAGGAGTCTGACGATACTCAATACTCTGTTGATCTTGTAGCCACAATGCACTATGGACAGCCACTAACTTCTCCAATCGTCTAGAGGTAAGATTGTTCCTCTTGACTGATTGGATGAAGCCATGGTTGAAAATCTTGGCGGTATATCACGCGTATCATGATATATTGCTTGTTTTTTTAGCAAGCGATTTAATTGTGATTTATATCGGCCACAATTTTTTTAGAATATCACAGCGATTTTGCTCCAATAAATTGCCTAAAAATCGCAAAATCTCGGTCAAAAACACAGACAACAAGAATGTAATTTTTTTGGGCATTTTTACTACTCCTGAGTTGCAATAGAGCGTGTTTTTCCTAGACGCTAGGTCATTTCGTGAATAGTAGTGAATAGTAGGGCACATTGTTCAAATTTCCAGCACGACGTTCAGATACCTGTGAAACACATTAATATGCCTTCTTGAATCCGTTAATATAGCATATTTATATATCAATATTAATATTTTGGACCAAGTTGTTCAAAGTTTTATACTATGGTATATTTTCGACTGATTTTTTTTATTGACCAAACTATAGCAGTATTAATATATATGATTTTTAAAAGTTTCAACTATGATTTTATATATATGAATTGTTTTTCTATATTTTTTATTTTTTTCATATATATGATTGATATCATATGATTTTTAATATATATTAATATATGTATTAATACATATTTTATTTTTAATTTTTAATTAATCTTTTAAATATTTGAAAATTAATAAGATGTTGATAATATATAAGTAATATATGTATATATTAGATATTAGAAATTTAGATGTGCTAAGTAATATATGTAGTTTTTAATAAATTTATATATTAAAAATTTAGATGTATTAATAAATCTATATAAGTTTCATAAATTTATGTATTTATTAATTTTATTATATAGGTTTATGAATGGTGAACCTATATTTAGGTTTATAAATTTATATTTATTATTATTAATTTATTCATAATAGTTTTTATAAAAATATTTTAAGAAATTATATATTTTCAAATGTTCGATAAAAATGCCAATTTATTGTCAATTTTTTCGCCTAGTTTTTGGCGATTCTGAGTTTTGCAAAAATTTTGGGTTGGTCGAGTTATTGTCAAGTCCTAGTTTTTCAACTATGGATGAAGTTATATGTGGACCAATTCCTCTCTGTGGCAGAGGAACTGGCAACCTGTGAAAGAAGACGAACGGCAAGTATTCTCAGCTTAGGTGCATCCCTACCATGCCACATCCACCATCCAATAGGATCAGTTTGAGCTAATGTAGCTTCTATCCGTCCTTGCCTCTGGTCTACCAAAGGTTGGACCACAAAGATTGCCAAATGCAAGCCACTGACCCCAAAGTTTAGTAGCATCATCTCCATTATACATTTTAGCAAGGGCCTTAAAGAAGCCCTCCTTCACCTAAGTTGAACGCAAAAAAATAACATATTAAATAATGTTAAAACAAAATGAAGAGATAATCATAAGAGATCTACTTTGCTATTTTAAATTTAAATTCAAAACATGAGATTTCAGATTTGAGACTCACCTCCTCATCAATAGATGTAGCCACTCCCAGGTCTTGGTGCATACCATTTCAGATTGAGAGCTTAGGCTGCCAAGTGAAGCAGGGTATTCATAATGTTCCACCGTCGCGTCACAATGGGCCTAAGATGCTCCTCATAAAATGCCAAAATAAGGTCCTTGCTATGAGTAGCTTGCTTGATTTGCCCAAGCATGCTATCAAAGGTCTCATAAATCTGTCCAAGTTTAGGCGAGTCAATATCAGCATGTCTAATGACCCGGAAAATAGGCTCCATGAAGGAGCAAATGTATCTGCAAGTACAAGCAAGCTACAAGTTAGAAACATTTTAAAATTTAAAATTCTTAATTCTTAAATAATAAAATCAACAAATGCCAAAATCAGAAATAATTTTATTAAATCAACAATAACAATTTTCTTACCTCATTGTGGACCACCAGGCATCATCAAGGACTCTTTGCTTCACACTTCTTCCCTCTAGTGTGCTGGACTCATGCCATCTACTCCACTCTTCATTAACCACCATGGATTGTAGGCTCTCCTAAACCTCAAGCATCCCCTCCAGCAAAATAAAGTAGCTAGCATATCTAGTCTCCACAAGCTTGAGGAATTCCTTCTTGGAAAATGTCCTAAACAACCCAAGAGATGTGTGATGGTTGCAAATAAACATTTGCGCATCTCTAACCTCAGACACCATTGCCTTTATCCAATCACTTTTCCCAATGTCCTTCAAGGTGTTGTTCAATGCATGTACACAACATGGGGTCCAAAAAATGTGCTTATAAGCACCCTCCACCATCAATCCAGCTAACTTACTCACCCGGGTTGAATCAGTGAGTACTTGCACAACATTAGCAAGTCCAACCTCTTCTATAGCATCTCTCAAAACTCGAAATTGAAAGGCTGCATCTTTCCTTTTCCTTGAACAATCTATAGCTCTAAGAAAATAAGAGCTTGTTGTGCTAGTGACAATAAGATTGATGAGTGGTTGATGTTTGATATTGGTCCAGCCATCCATGATGATGGAGCATCCATCCCTCAACCATGTTTGTCTCATATCCTCCATCAAAATGCTCGCTTTGAGTACTCTCTATCAAGAATGTTGGTGCGTAGTTTTCTTTGTTCAGGTGGTACAAATGAGGGACCCGCAGCATAGATATCTTTGCACATTTGTTTAAAATATGAGGAATGTGACACATGGAATGGTATAGCATGAGCAAAAAGAAATTTGCCAATAGATGATTCAACCACCTATTTTGCTTGCAAATTAAACAAATCAGCAACATTTGTTTCTCTTTTAGTCTTCTTTCCCTTTCCTTTTTTAGAAGTAGGAGTGGGTGTGCTACTTTCTTCCCTATGAGAAGGACAAGTCAAAGCCATACTAGCTTGCTCATTCTCTACTGAAGTCCCTGATTTTAATGCCTCCCCCTCCATGTGCAATCTAGTTGCCTCAAGTTTTTGTTCTTTTGTTATTTTATTTGCAACCTTTGAGCCCTTGACCACCTATTCACAAAGATGGCAATAGACTCTAGTATAGCTCCCAAAATAATGTTTCTAGCACAAATGACACTCCCTTCCCTTCTACCCCTAGAATTTTTTTTCTTATCCTTGTCTACTCTTATGGAAAATTGGAGAGGTTTCTTCGGGTTGAATGGGCCTTTTGCAAACTCTTTGAGAGCTTGGGAAGAGCACTCAAATGGGTTAGAGGTTGTTGTCCCTGATTCATACACATTACTTGAAGACCCTATGGTTGCCCTAGTACTAGGTCTTTTTCTTTGAGTTTCTTGCATTACAACATCCATACTACCTCTACTCCCCTCACTCTCATTGCTGCTCATAATTATGCAATGTAATATAGTGCTGCAAGTTTGTTTTTTTTTAAATCACTTGAAATGCCCTCCCTATGCGTTGCAAAACAAATGAAAAATGGAAAAAAAAACGGCCACAAAGTTCAAATAAACATATGGAAAATGAAAAATATACCTGGAATGAAGAAGATTTCCTCTTGCAACTCTAAAATGAACACTTTCTTCCCTAGTTGCTGCTCCTCAAATAGGGTTTCCTATTTTTTAATACCTTTTTCTACCCACGTGGGGCCCATGCAGTCAAGCTAAAACCAAAAACAATGTTTTTTTTAATGTTCGGCAAATATGTTTTTTAGTTAGGCTATCCGAATGACAATCCGTCCCAGGGATGGTCGAGGGACAGCTAGGATGTCCCCGAGTCCCCTTCCGGCTTTAGATTACCTTTTCAAGGACAGTTCCCTTTTCGACAAAAAAGAAATGCTTTTGGGGACAAGAAATTCTTGTACCCGGGATGGATGCAGGTGGAATTTCACAGAGGACATGTCCTCGTGGAGCATAGCTTTGGACTCTTTGACTCTTTCAACACAATGACATTTCACAATTTGATTTGTATATTTAAACTTTAAAGTTAATGTTAAACTTTACCACCATTCTTGTTTTCAAAGTTCTATGTCATGATATTTTTAGGAAATTATTAAATTATACTTTAAAAAGATCGTTGTTTCCAGGTACCCAATCTATTTTTCAAAATTAGCCATATTGGTACCAGTACCGGTCTCCAAAGTCCAAGTACCCCCGTCTCTTGGTGACCTTGTTCCGTACTCATGGGCTTGATGGAAATGAATAAGGTTAAGGAACCTTATATGATTTTCCAAGGGACTCCATAATGAGAATAGGTAAATTACAATGAAGATTAGAATTATATTTATAATACAGTTGTTTGTATGTTTCTTCATCTTTCATAACGATAACAAATCTAGTTGCATGCTCTAAATCAACATTCGCAATTTACATTCCTAAATATACTTCATACCTTATTTGGGAATTCTAGGGCAAAATAGAGTTAAGTACCAATAGGGAGCATTACAGACAAGCAATTTGATTGAGGTGCAATTATCATGTCCCATTTCCAATCAATCTAAGTTAGTACATATTAAGTCTCTTCTTGTGTTTTCTCTTCCCTCCTTTTGTCAAACTTTCAAGCTTTCCCTCAACAACATGCCCATTGCTTGACACTCGATGCCTCATCCTATAGTTTGGGTCTTACATTATGATCAACCCTCCATCCTTGATATTTCTTCCTATGTTTCCATTCCCCTCCTAACTTCCCATCATGTGTATTGTTTCCATTAGTTTGGTTTAGTGCCATCACTTTCAAAAAGAAATATTTTTGCCCATGATCACTATTCAAATTTGAAGCTGCCAATATGAATGGTTACACTTACAAACCTATTATATTTGTGTAGGATATCTAAGAGATAATGATTTTATCCAAGATCATCATCTTCACTTAATCAAATTCCTCTTAGAATCCATTTTGAGCACTTGTTCGGGTGTGGGAATCCTAAGATGAAAACCCTTGTAATCTCGGATGGCAATCTCATAAAGAGTCATGTTTTAGCTCGATTGGACGTGAACTATAGCTGCATTGCACTGATCTAATTCACCATTGCTATTGGCATGAATAGATGTTATAATTACTGATTAGAATTTACCTACCATAGTATGTTAACTTGGTGCTCAAGTTGCTTGAGCAATCCCATTTCTTTTAATTTCAACAATTTTGCTACCTAGCATCTTGAATCAAAGAAACTTTCACAGTAGCTAAGACTGCTTATAAACTCAGAGGAAGAATAAACAAAGCCTACACTCTTGATATGATCAAACCAAGAAGATATGCTCCTCACTTTAGAATACCAAACAAGCAAGCTAATATAAAACAACACATCAGGTCCTGTAGAAATAGGCATGCAAAAAGTATTGTACCCCATCTTCACAATCAATTAGTAGCAAACCACTCATGGAAAGATCATGTATGAAAAAGAAAAAGGAGGAAAGTTAAAAAAAACCTTGAAAGCACACACATTTCAAGAACTGACTGAGTTCATACCACAATTGTATATTACTAAATTGCATGCACATTTAGTATATTAGCAAAGACATAACATGCGGTTAGTTTCATACATTAGTTATTAAAACCATTTGTTTGAAAACGAACATTTTAAAACCGAGAAGCATGGAATACCAAAAATTACAAAGCGGTCATAGAAATATTGCCCTAGATTCTATATAAAATGCAAAAGATAATGAAAACATGAATGTACAAACATCATTTGATGCTGAGCTTAAGCATTAATATAAGAGTCAAACCAATTTGTGCCATATCAAGAAAGATACAACAAAATCACACCGAGACGTTATGAAACATTTAATAATAGTAAAACTAAGTTGCCAATTCGGGTGCAGATGCGGATGAGGATGCGAGATGCGGATGCATGAAAAAAAAATTTTGAAGGGATGCGGATGCGTGTGTTTATATGTGTGTGTATATATATATATATATGCAAAGAAGTGCAAGAAATCTGAAATATACAAAAATAAATCATTTGATAGTATGAATCAGATTATCAGAATAATGATACTTCACCATTGATCAAGATTCAAGATATTTCATATTCGATAGTTCAACAACTTCAACTTAAAACTTCATAGACACAAATATTCAAATTGAAATAAGTTCAATAACTAATTACAAACTCAAAACTTAGTTCATCATTCAATGTTTCATTGTTTATCAATCAAGGATTCAAGACTCAAGATTCACTAATCAGATTGAGAATCATAAGGATTCTCAAGAAAATCCGCATTCTCATTATTCTCCAACTGCTGCAAGTTCAAGATCATTTGAACCAAGAATGGTTCCACTTGTGCTAGATGCACCATGTGTCGTGGTATCATCACCATCATATGTGACTGTAGTAAGATCATGAAGCGTTGCATCCAAGTTTGCACACTCAGGGGCTACATCCCAAAGCTTGGTTGACCCTTCCTTGTATTCATTCTGGTCACATGACAAAAGACGCAAGTTGGTATGAATGTAAACTAAGTCCTCAGCTTTCTTTGAGCCCAATCGGTTGCGCTTCACTGAATGGATATAGGAGTATGTACTCCAATTCCTTTCAGCAGCAGAAGAACTTGAAACCTGGATAGTGTTCACAAAATTAAACATACAAATGAAAAACAATTTAAAGAATGTTAAACACTAAATTGTAGAATACATGTGATAAACAAAAAAAAAAAAACCTTGTGATAGGATCTTGATTGCAAGACCTTGTAGATGCTTGTATGGTTGACCATACATGTACCACCAAGTGATAGCTCCCATTTTATATTGGTCCTTTATTGCAAATGGAGACATTTTTAAACCTGAAGCAAATAAGCCAAATTCTTGCCTCATTGTGTCATGCATTTCATCATCTAGGAAGAGCCTTGTAAAAGCTTTGTAGCACCCATTAGCAACTTCTTCATCTGCATATGGTGCAACTCTTCTTGGCATACCAAGTACTTGCTCACTATAGTACCTTGGAGATAAGGCGTATGCGAGGAGGTGCAATGGGGTAGTCATCTTCTCCCAACGATGATGAATGATTGCCTCCACCTTCTTGCATAAGGCTTCACATTCTGTGGGGTCATTCTCATGTTTTTGTATGGAAACTTTTACCTTCTCAACCATGGTGTCCATGCCATCATACACATCCCCCAAGCAAGGTGTATCTATATCGCAAAAGCGGAGCATGGTCATGATAGGGTCAGTGAAATCCAATACAAATTGTGCACAAGCCCAATAACTGTCATCCAAGACCAAAGCCTTGACCTTTTGGGCTCTTTCTGAATTCGAAGCCTTCCATATACCCCACTAGTTAGAAATAACCATTTGGCTTAATGTTGTTTGCACCTTGACAAGTCGTCTCATAACAATAGTATGAGATGCAAAACGGGTCTCAGCAACCTAAGCATAAAGCAAGTTAACAATATGTCAATAAATATTAAGCAAAGTTATATACAATTTGATAATTGAACATGAACATAAAATTTATTCAAATTAAATAAATAAATGAAATTTAGTAATTTAGTAATTACAATTTGAATTTACCTTCAGCAACTCCAATTTGGAGAATGATCTAAATATGGATTGTAACATGTGGTGGTTCGTCACAAACATTTGTATCTCCTCCCCCTCTTGGTAAATTTGCTTCACCCAATCTATTTGAGTGACAATTTGTTGCATGATCAAGTTTAGGGAGTGTACTGTGCATGGTGTCCAAAAAATATGGTCATACCGACCCTCAATCAAAGCACCTGCACCCCTACAATTTTTGGCATTATCTGTAACCACCTTTACCACATTCTCACTACCCACCATCTCTATGGCCTCAATGAGAATTTAGAAATGAACTTTGAATCCTTCACCTGCCCTTCACAATCAACAGCCCTCAAAAACATTGACCCTTTGGGGGACATTGCAATCACATTAATCAATGGTCGATTTCTTGTATCTTTCCATCCATCAAACACAATACTTATAACCGAAGTTTTCCAAGAATGTTTAATTGGTTGAAGAGCCCTCTCTATAGAAGTCCTCTCTTTTTGCAACAGAGTGGTACGCACCTTTTCATACCCAGGACTTACATAATCAGCTGGGGCTTTATTGATGGCTTCCACCATTTCCTTCCAATATGGTGATCTTACCAAATTGAAAGGAAGACTATTGGCATAGAGACAACGTGCAATGGCTTCATCAGCAAGCTCTCTTGCCTCCATTTTAAATGCACTATCCGATGGGCCTCTTTTGTGGGCTGTAATTTCTACTTCTTCCTCTTCCTCTCCCGGTACAAGTACTTGCAAGAATGGATGTTTGGAGGAGACAATTGGTTCATTGGGTAATTGCATTTTGTTCTTTCCGGATGAAGGTTGATAAAAACTTTTTTTTGATCTTTTAACCAAACTATTAGCCTCTTCTTGTTCTTTTACAAATGAAGCTATTTGTGCATTAGAAATCCCCTTCCCACTTGTGCCTTTGCACATTGCAATAACTTTTCCAGCAGGGCCCATAAAATGAAGTTTGACCCGGGAATATGAACTATTGAATGGTTTGCCTTTGTTACTTTGACACGAATTGCACTTCCAAAGATACGAGCCACCTCCTGAAACCTGTGATACTCTTGTGCTATGTCTCCATAAAGGAGATCCTACATCAATATTAAAATTAGCAGTACTTTGCCCTCCCACTGAACTTTGACTACCGGTGGTGGCCATTCTTGCACAATACAATCGATTTCCTTGCTATAATAAGAAAATAAATAAATATAATTTAGAAAAAAACTATGAACATCAAGCTTACAAGTGCAAAACAATGATACAAAAATAGTCTAAAATAAATAGCTAAACTTGTTTCATTATTTCTTTAAAAAAAAATTTAAAAAACTTGAAATATTTTTTCTCAAACTTGAAAAAATTCATCAAAACCTCAAAAAAATCCATTAAAGAACTCAAGAATGGGATCAAATGCTTAACTTTGATGCTGAAAACTCCTTTGTAGAGCTATCTCTCACCCCATGAACGATCCTCTTCGAAAACAATCACCTTAGCTTCAAAATCGAAAATGGAGAGAAAATGAGAAGAGAGCCAAGCTGCATACAAAATGAGAAGAAAAATGTTTGAATGACCTCTTTTAGGGCCATTTTAGGGTTTAGGAGACAAAGAATGGTTTAAAAAATTGTTTTTAACACATGTTTTATTGTGTTTTTAAGTTACTTTTTTGCCCAAAAAGACGTCTGGGCCTGCGATTTTTGTTTGATGCGCCTGGGCGCCCAGGATGCACTTCCGGGTGGCATCCACAAGGCACCCGGCTCCGCACCAGCTCTCGAACGCATCGGTATCTAAGTAGTAAAATTGAATTGGATTACTTTCAGTGTAAAAACTTTATATGCAAACAAGCAGTTCATGATTCCATCATAATAACTGACAAATATAGAATAGAATGAAGCTTATTCCTCAGCTAAGAAAAACTCAATCTCATAGTGAACAAACAACTTTTCCAACATATGCAACACACAGGCGAAAACCGTGACACTACCAAACAAATACTCTTGGAATTTCAACTACTAGAAATAGGCACAGGTAAAATAGGCACAGGTACAAAAGGGCCACAAAATATGGCTACGATAAAGTGTGTAAATCATATGTTTTCATTCGGAAAGTAGCAAACAGCCCTCTTTAAGTAGTGCATAATTTTTTATTCTGTGCTACTGATATTGAAAATATATAGCATATTTTTAAACAGAAAGAAACATGGTAACAATAGAGAAGCATACACTATAGAACTTTGACTGCAATTTGAAAATAATTTTCCTATGACAGCTTCATAATGATTTTATCAACTCATGTAATGAAGCACCACATTAAACAAAAATTTAGTATAACCACCCAAGACTATATGAAAGAGCCTGAAGATAACAAAAATTCAGAATTTCTGCAAGTAATTGCAGTTATCCAAGACAACATATATTACCTCCTTGCAGAAATATTCAATCTCGTCATGAAGCAGATTATGCAACTTAGAAACTGATGCCTGAAGAGCAGGGTTGTTCTGTATCGCTGCTGACTGCAATGGAAGTGCAATGTCTGGCTGTAGAAAGAAAAAATATATATTCTTATTGAAAATACCAAACATAATGAAAGAAATTCCATTTAAAATATTTAGGGGACTCAAAACATTGAGCATTACATGTTCTTGCTCCAATGCCAATTGAGGAATGGCAACCAAACAATCACGTAGCAAAGCACTGGGAAGAGAGTGCATTGGTGGTGTGGCTGGGATGCATTTCCTTCTCCATGCAAAACTTACCACTTCTTGGTTGCCTGCAGATAAACAAAATTCATCAGGATTCATTTCTGCCTCATTTGGCCACCCACTTATCCCCCAATTCCTTGGACTGGAGCTTCCTGATCTGACAGTTGAGAACCGCCTCTGTTTCCTGAGTCCCCCAACAGGAGAAGGTGGAGGTGGTGGTGGAGCTGGTGGAACACAAAGCACTATTGGTGATGGTGGACGTTTTAATCTGGGCAGTTCCCTTCGGTTACAGGGTACGCATGGACTTCTGGATTCTCGGACACGTAAATCATTCCTTGCTCTTTGATTAGACATGTTCGGGATAATTATTGGCCGAAGAATCGGGTGGGGAAGTACTTCCCCTTTTATTCCATCCATCACACCAATGGTACACTTGTTTGTTGACCTATTATCTTGTTCTTCTGATGTGGTAATTGATCCTACAGGGGGAGTAGAAGCAGCTGGGACTGCTGAAATCCCAGAACATAATGAATCAAAAGAAGGACCTGGCACTGAAGTAAGATCCTCTATAACCAACTTTAATTCATCTTCGTGTCGGGCCCAGGAACTATCTTCAGAACTCAGAGATGGAGGCCTTGAGTAACCAGTACCAGCATAATCAGCAGTGTTCCAATACATTACTCCACCCCCAAAGACATGGTTGTAATCAGAACTGTGGCACGCAATATCCGGAGGAAGTTTCTCAGCTTCATCTTCAGATATAAAATAGCCATCAAAGTTATCAGCATCTCCAGATAAATATCTTAAATCGTCGCAAGTGGAGTCATCTGTCCCTTCACTCCTAGAACCCTCCCTTATTGTCATGCTTCCATTCAATTCAATATTACAGGGTACACGTCTTGTCTGAAAGGATGACTGAAAAAATGGTGTGAAACCTGGTTCAAGGGAATAACCTATAGGAGTCAAATTACAGCCAGTCTGGACCACTGGTGATGAATCTGAGCCTTTTCTAGCTGATTGAGGTTTTGTGTTCCTTTTTGGGTAGCCTGCCTGCCCTAGTGAATTTCGAACTGTTGGCCGTCTCAATGTTACATATGATGGTTGAGATTGATGTCGCCAGTTCCAGTCTACATCCAAGTGCAACCTATCTGTAGCAGCTGGAAGATGACGAGTGGTAGAGGGATAACAAATATGTAGTGACCCAGGCCACTCGTATGATGTGGGCGGTATAACATTAGTTGCCCCTTGGATTGAGTAATCTGGCTTTTTTAACCTTTGTTGCTTCCATGGCTCATCTGCAGGTGTAGTCTGTGCACCAACCTGGTCCATAGAATCTCGACTGCAGATTTCGGAACAAGCTGTGGGAAGCTTGACAGAACATTGTGAACTTTCATGATCCAGTTCTTTGCTTTGTTTCCCATGATGCACATGATAACTGAGGTCAGTAGCAGAAGTAAGCATTCTTCCACAATGACTATTATTTTTCAATGGTTCAACAAAACCAGATGAGCTTTTACAGTCTCTCAAAAGAAAAATTGCATCCTCCTTGCCCCTCTGATAAATAATAGACTTTGGAGAAGAACCCATTTGTTTCCCATCTTCCTCAATGCTCGATGAATCAGATTTGCACAATGCATGACTATTATGCACCGAGATCAAACATTCTGTTTCATTAGATGAACCACACTTTGAATCATGATTGACCCAGAAATCGCCTTTTGATAAAGCTATATCAGCATTTATCTTATCACAACACATAATTGATTGTTCAGACAAACAAGCCCTCTCATTATCAACTGAGCACAAATTTGTGCTACTGACAAGAGAGCTTGCAATATTTATATTTTGGGAACATAAATCCTCACCCAAACTATCAATAAGTTCACCACATTCAGCATACTGAAGGGAGGAACTCTGTTGAATCTTGGCAATTTGCTGTTTTGGCTGATCACAACAATCTGCAAGTGTTCTCTCCTTGTCATCTGATAAAATTGCAGTATCCAAGTTTGCAGTGCCCTTCTTCTTTACCTTGGACCTGCCCCTTCCCTGTTTGGTGCTTTTTACTTGACTCTTGCCCATTCCTGATACTGAACATTCTGATTCTGATTTATTTCGCAGCCTACATGGACTCATTTTGTTCTCTCCTTGACATGTCAAGTTATACAAATTTTCCTGAGAAGAAAACTCACATAAAAGACATGCTTATAACAATAAATTATTGACAAATGCAGAGAAAAACATTATTGCAGTCAGAGAAATTGATAAGTATACCTTCTTTATCTTGATTTTTGCCATTCCTAGATCTTTCAGTGAATTGATGTTGCCCTTTCTGCTAACTTCTTCAGTGTTCATCATTTTTACTTGTTCCTGAAAGATTGAATACTTGTCTTATTAGCAAACAGATTTGAGAAAAAAATATAATAAGTAAAATTAATGGACAAGAAGAATACCTCACATGGCATTTGCTTTACAGAGGCATCCTCTGTAAGCTGCTTTGGAGGATCATTTGAACTTTGTTTGGACATGGGGAATTTTTTCTTCTTAGTGCGCCCTTTTCTCCTTTTTTCTCTTTTTTGTACTTCAGCATCCTTTGCCTGCTGTTGATTCAAATGATTCCTTGTGTTCTCTTCACCAAGTAGATCGAGTTCTACAGAATCTTTTGAGACCTTTGCAAATACTTGTCTAACTCTCCTCATGACATTATCTAACACTGTATGAGCAGAACTCAATGATGTAAAGAACAGCTTGTCATCTTCAGGAACTCCTGATGTACATGTTATTGCTAATGATGAAACTTCTTGAAGAATATATAAACCACTCAAGACGTTGCAACTGCAAGAATGTTTCTTGCATATATTACTACAAAAAGTGTGACTCTCAAAGTGACTTTCAAGAGAAGGAACATTTGGATTGCTGCTTACTTTACACAGAACATTACAATCATCAGCAAATATGCCTTTATTGCCAACACAGTTACCCTGCCTTTTTGTCTGCAAAAGATCCTTAGAATTTCGAACAAGTTGATTTGCCTGAAAAATGAAACCATCCAATTCAAAAAAAGAAAGCACTCCTCTTGGATTTTACTTAGAAGTTAGAATACAAAACCACTTCTTTCACCTTTTACTAGTGTTGTAGCATTGTATTATTCATAACTCGTGCTATTCCTCTAAATGATAAATTAGTATTATTGAATATTTTACATTTATTTAAATACTTCCCAAATATTAGGTCAAAAAACAAATCGATAAACACTCCTAGCATAATGTCTCCATCTATGCATTGAATGAACTTAAAAGAGTCTAGTTGGGTGGGGAGTTCGAGGGGTTGTCTGTTAGATTTTCAAACCAGAATATATAACTTGACATAAACTGAAATGCAAAATACAAATGACAGAGAACACAAAACTTACCCTGGGAAAATCCTCCTACTTGAGGGTGAAAAACCCAGCCCGCAAAAGATGATGCCTTTATTGAGTTCTCAAAACAACTACAAATATCATGCTTATGATTGAAGTCTTCAACAATCAATCAATAAGCCTGCCTTCTCCAAATATCACAGTCTCTAATATAATAAACACTTTACTAATAAAAGTAATTCACAGAATAAGTATGTAGATCT
Organism: Chamaecyparis obtusa; assembly: GCA_027943335.1. Taxonomy (NCBI): domain Eukaryota; kingdom Viridiplantae; phylum Streptophyta; class Pinopsida; order Cupressales; family Cupressaceae; genus Chamaecyparis; species Chamaecyparis obtusa. The sequence continues at coordinate 1,235,656 of BSBK01003597.1, forward strand.
ATACACAGATCAAATACACACTAATCAAATGTACTTTCAATATCACAGTCTTACTCGTACGCATTCAATAGAAATACCAATCAAACTATTCTCACATGTCTCTGAGAATATATCCATGCTGTAACAAAAGAAACTCAACACACATTCACATTCACTGAAACTCCATGATAATCTTCAGAAATATTCAACTGCATATACACTGCAGAATTATGATGACCACTGGCCATTGCCTCACACAAAGCTACAGTTAGGGTAGAAGATGAATCTGCACTTAGAACTCTACAACTGACCATGACAGGGAAGCAGAAGTGAATAACTCTGAAACAATAATATATATCATTGATACAAGACCAGCATAATGCATATCACATGAAAGAGGCTCAGAAAAGAAAGCCGATCATCTCTTCTTGAAACTGCCCGAACAAATAACATGGAATGACGGTGATTCATCTCACAGGAAAATAAGAGTGCCGTTCCCATGGAAGATCAGTTGACGGCAGTTAGCATACAAGGAGTCGTCTATCGTTAAGGTGCCAGATGTAATACGGCACTTACAATCTCAAAAACAGAATCATCATAACACCATTACAGACAGAATGATAGAGTCAAAACAGAGATTTGTTTCACATGTACGTAACTGAATCAACCACCTCGTGCATAGGCTGAGAGTTACTCAATGAAGATGAAGAGACTAAGCGTTATGAAATCCAAGTGGCATATTCAAAACATGACCCAACGTCTCCCAGCATGAACGAACAGCATCCCAAACATGAACTGACGAATCATAGACACACGGCATGTCTTAGCTGACAAATCATCATTAGAACTATGCCATGTCAATAACCGCACCATGTAAGAGCGCCCATTCCGTAGGAATGAGGATGTGGTGAACATCTCGAAGCTCAAACACATTATGGAACATAGGAATGAGGATGTGGTGAACAGCTCGAAGCTCAAACACATTATGGAACAGCTGGGTTAACAGCAACGCTCGAACATGAAGAGAGTCAATAACCAAAATACTAGAATCCATAGTTCAAACACAATAAGATAAACTTGAAGATAACAAGAGACGACTACCACACGGGCCTGGCAGTGATTTAGATGCGATCAACAATAAACATATAATATCATATTTGAAGGAAGTAGCTCCAGAATCAAGTAGTGACATAGGAACAAGAAAGAGCATCAGATAAATAGAAAGCACAGTCCAATATATGAGATGATTCATGGCAGGTCATCACAGGTAATTGAACTCTCTCACAGCTACACTATCTCTTGTCATGCACGGGAACATGAGAGAAATTTTAGGGATTATTCCCATAACACTAATGCCTTGAGACATTGCAGAAAACAAGTAGGGAAAGTGAAAGCCATGGCAGACATGAACCAAAGAAAGGTAAGACGGCCCATCAAATCCGATGCTTTTATTGCCTTCCTAGGTGGCTATGTAACTATTGAAGAATTACTGGAGATAAAATGTTAAAAAAACTCAAGTCTTAGGGATCAACCTGCACAATGGGAAGGATGCAATAATCTCATCAAATAAATAAACCTTAAAGACGCAATAATCTCATCAAATAGAAGCTACTTTGAACACATACACAAGTTTACATTGATCGCATAAGCATAAATGCAAATTTTAGGCTTTAGCTGAAGGAAATAAGTAAAACTAAATAAAGCACTAGAAATGTCTACAAAATAAAATCCATGGCTTCGAAAGTTCAAAACATATATCAAAATAAAAGCTAGAGCCTAGAAGTCTAAGGCTCAGAGGAGCCTATATCAGTGATCACTCAACCCCGCAACCGTTCTAAGTGTGCACCTAAGATAGGTCCTAGATGATGTTGCAACCATGATATGTGTCTATGTCTCAATCTCAACCTCAGTGACATCCAGATCCTCATCCACATCATCCTCGGGGTCCTTCAATGGGTCTCCTCGTGCTCTAGCCTCCTCTACCATCACTGCCGCCTCTGCCTCTCAATCCACCTAATCAACCCATTCCATGTCTTCATCGCTAATGACATGATCATCAACCTTAGTGATTACAAACTGTAAAAGATGATAAACTTCTATAGATATTAGTATTGAATATCGAATGTATTGTTGTTGTAAGTGAATATATATTTATTGTTGCAAGACACTTAGATACTTATCGATTTTTGTACTTTGGTGTCTTCAAATGATCGAATGATATTGATTATATATCATATTGGGCAGCCATGACTTGATGAATCATGACTCATTAATGAGTCATGACCCATCAAGTCGTGACTGTCCAAATTATAGCCAACGATCATAACACTTACTGTTTCACATAATACACCGATAACTATCGGGTAACATAAACGATGTTTGGTGTTTGATAATAGTCGATAACTATCGACTTGGTGCATGATTCATCACCGATAACTATCAGTTAAGGTAGACGATAGCAGTCGATACTTATAAGAACCGATACTCATCGGTATTTGACATTTGCTATGAAAGTATTAATAAACCGATGTAATCGGTATTTGATAAATCATTTCAAATATATTCAATAATATATGTATATATTAATGTGTATGTAATAGCAATTACATATACATTAATATGTACATATTGATAGATCATTTCAAATATATTAAAATATATATGTATATATTAATGTGTATGTAATAGTAATTACATATACATTAATATGTACATATATGTATTCTTTATATATTCAAGTTAATTATCTGAATGATGCTATCAATTTCCAACACAAACAATAAAATAGACTTTTTAGGGTTGGGAGGCAAATTTAAACATAAAATGGATAAGTAAAATGTTGAAATCTAACCAGAAAGATGAACAGAATGAAGGAGAGAAAATTAAAATGACTACACAATGATATATCCTACGAAAAACCCCCTTCGCAGAGGGAAACAACCCAGCACACAAATCAATATCCCTTTTATTTATGTTCTATGCAAAACTACATTACAGCTAGGATGATCAAGGGATCATCATAATCTTGAATGCGATGTTACATGCAATATATATGTAACACATTGGTATGAATGGCTTAGATGAACACAACATGCTGATGATACCTGAAGTTGAACACAGCTTACTGATGATCGAAAGTCTGCCCGATGATAATGTCTGATATCAAATGCGACACATTGATGATGCCCGATATACAACACAGCTCGTTAATAATCCCTGATGCCAAACACAGCACGCTAATGATGTCTGATATAGAACACAGCTCACTGATGATCAAGACTGTGCCCGATGATAACGTCTAATGCTAAACACGGCACACTGATGATGTCCGATATCGAACACAGCTCGTTGATAATACCTCAATTAAGACACAGCTCACTGATATCAAAATACGGCTCGCGAATGATGCTAGATGCAAAGTCCGAATGATTTTGGACAGAGTCGAGCTGAAAAACACTAACGCTCAGAATTGAAATTCCCCTAAACATATGCAACAAAACACTCACTGCAATGTTACGTCTCTCGTGCTCAAGATCGGTCGTAATGATTGGAGAGACATTACCAAGTATGAACGAATCTCATAAAGGAATTTGCGCGCCAAGGCAGGTGACGCTTCACCTTACTTGGCAATCCGCCCAGTAAGGTGAAGTGCCACCACCACACACCTTACATATGGTGGAAAGGTGAAACACCGAGCAACGGATGCCTTAGGCGTTACCAAATGAAATTGCACATAGTGAATGGCATCCGTGTAATGGAGTTAATCAACGCACAAGGTAATCAATAGTCATAACAGATGTAGGTAGTTACAACTGTATTTAATCGTCAATGACAGTTGTATAAACAGGAAGTGTACAAAATACAAATTTATCAATAGGAGCACAATTGTGGTGGCGGGGAGAAACCAGTTAGGTCTCTATTGCCGCTACAAAATTCAACACTCCCTCTTAGCAAGAGAGAGACCTTATGAAGAATTCACCTGGACAAATACATTCAGCTACAAAAGAATCAACATCAATAGACAACCTCAATATATTTAAATTCCATTATTTCATACAAAAGAGTTCACCATAGCTAATCTAGAGGGCGATAATGAAAATAACAAACCATCCATTATAGTTGCATCTAGAGCAAGGATATAAAGGATCACAAAAAAATATTCAACATGATTATTTAAAGATCACAACAAAATCATGGAGTTCACATGAACAACTTCCACCATGGCTGCTCCCAGAGGGTGGATCAAGGGCTTTCACCTCAAACTTCTCTCTGAGAAGAATGCATTATCACCTTGCCTACTCGCAGAGGATGATCCCACCATACCTACTCGTAGAGGGTGGGTCAAGGGCTTTCATCTCAAACTTCTCCCAGAGAAGAATGCACTAATCACCTTGACTTACTTGCAGAGGGTGAGTCAAGGGCTTTCACCTCAAACTTCTCCCAGAGAAGAATGCATATAAGAGATGGAACACTTCGCCTGAGTTGCCTTCTCAACAAGAGCCTCATTTTCCACTAGACCAAGTTGTTCTCCAAAGAAGCAAAACTTCACTCTCAAAAGTGGCTTGGTAAGGATGTCCGCAGTTTGCTCTTCAGTAGAAATGTATTTCAGTTCAACTGCATTTCTCTGCACCATGTCTCTCAAGTAATGAAACTTGATTTCCACGTATTTGGATCTGTCATGAAACACTGGGTTGACTGAAAGCTTTATGCAACTTTGGTTATCACACATGATCACGGAGGGCTCAAGAGGCTGTCCAAACAATCCTCCAAGTAATTTGCGAAGCCATACAACTTCTTTGGCAGCCATACATGCTGCTACATATTCCGCCTCAGCTATGCTTTGAGCTACACAGGATTGTTTCCTGCTGCTTCAGGAAATCAAGGCGGAACCAAGGTTGAAACAGCTACCTGAAGTGCTCTTCCTATCAAATACACAACCTGCCCAATCAGAATCAGAGAATCCCTGCAACTTCAGCTTGGTGTAAGAAGGGTACTTAAGTCCATATCCAATAGTACCACGAATGTATCTCAATACATGCTTGCCTGCCACAAGGTGAATATGTCTTGGTTCACACATGAATTAACTTAAGGTATTGATGGCAAAACATATGTCAGGCCTTGTGTCGACCAAGTACATTAAGGAACCAATGAGTTGACTATACATGGAAGGATCAACCAAATCTGAATTGATCGAATCATCATGAAGCCTTTTCAAATTCACTTCCATGGGAGTCACCATGGATTTATAGTCCAACATACCAAACCTTTTCAGGATATCAATAGTGTACTTCCCTTGACTTAGGATGATGTCATTTGAGTTCTACCATACTTCAAGGCCAAGGAAATAGTGTAACATGCCAAGGTCTTTCATCTCAAATTCTGAAGTTAACTCCTTGCATGTGATGATGAGATCATCATTGCCTGTGAGAAACAAATCATCTACATAAAGGATCAAGATCAGAATTTCATCATCATTGTTAGTGAACAGTTTTTCCCTTTCTTAAAATTGATCTAAAGACTTTTATCAATCATGAAAGAAGAAAATTAAGACACAGCACTAACAATTGAGTTTCTATAATAGCAAACTCTCTGCATATTCTCAAGGTGCAGCTACCTTGCTAGTAGATTTTCAATACAATCTTATTTGGCAAAGAATTTAAACATGTGTGCTTTTAACCAGAAAACACAAAAGGCAAAACATTCAATTCATCAAAATGAAAAGAATGTGCAGATTTTTAAAGAAACATTCACTTCTGACACTATCTAAAATTTCAAATACTTAAAACTGAAACTTTTGTACTGATTCTCTCTGTTACTCTAAGCACAAAATCAACTCATATCACAGTTAAGCTTCATTCAATATAACTCATTTTCATAGGAAAACAAACTATATATTGATAAACAATAGTATTTATCGCTTCAGAAGCTCAAACATATATATAACACCATAAGATATTGTATATATTCTATCATATCAATATTCAGAAAAGCTTAAAGCATAGACTTTCGAAAAGTAGTTTCCAAAATCTCAGAGAGCCGACCCGAAATAAGTCTTAAGTTCTTGAATATATAGCCACGCAGGGCTTTTAAAACTAACTCGATAAAAACTGTCTTTTACCAGAGGTAAATTGTTTTAAGCTAAATAATTGTCTTAAGCATAAAGCAATAAAAATGGAAACTAGGCGTAAAGCGCCTCCAAAATAGAGCCAGGTATCTCCGAGAACTATGGTGTCGAGGTTGATGCCAGTTGAGCTGCCTTCCAGTCTTCAAATGTTGCAATGAATGAGGAAATCACCTATTGATGTGGCAGACTAAGATAGTTAATTCTTTGTTTCCACCCCTCCTCTTTTTTGACTCGAACTACCTTCTCATTGTGCCTCTCTAGGTGATTTTGTTGAAGTAGGAGCATTGATTCTACTCGTGTGACCTTTGAAAAATCTTGTACAGTTGGTGCTTTCATCTCTCGAAGCTCATCAAACCGGGCTTTAACACTCTTAATTATCTGATCACTTGATCTATCTGATTCTTCTTTGGCTTCGAAACATTGCTTATCTACCCAATCCATGTCACTCGAAATAATGTCTTTGATTATCCCCAATCCTTTTAGGAGATCCTTTACTTCGGAGATTCCTTGTGCTATGGCCTCATTCCTCCAATCTATGCATTCTTTTAAAACATACAGAGTTTTATCATCTAACCCTGGGACTGGCTTTTCTGCAAGAAACTTTTGCAGACCATACTCCTTAACTTCTTCCATCCACTGGAGTTCCCTTATCCAAGTAGCCCTTTCTGTTTTCCATTCATCAATATTTGCTTCAACTTTCTTTATTAGGTTGTTGGCTTCAATCTGAGATTGATTCAGGCAGGTTAATTGTTTGATTGCTTCAAATTTTACATGCTCAACCCATTCCTCGAATGCTCTGGTGATGACCTTATTCCTCTGTATCTGGTCTAGAAATTTCTGATTATCTGGAGATTTGATGTCAATAGAAGCTGGCATCTCACTTAACGGGAAGGGTTCTGGATGTTGAATGGCGTCAATATATTGAGCCATTGCTTCTTTCATCTCCTATTTATCTTTTGCATCTTTCCAGACTCTGTTAGCAATTTTCTTATTTGAAACCTCAAAGAACTTCATAACGGCGGCTCTGCTATCTCTTCCCAGATCAACTTGAGACACTTGAAAATCCTGAGTAGAAACTTCCCCATCTCCTTTATCACTCACTGGTTTCGCATCTTCTGCCACCCAACGGCCAATGTTTTCATCAAATTCAATTCTAGACTCAGTCTTTGGTTTTTTAGCCTTTGGAGTCTTACCCAAACACTTACTACATCTTCAATGGGCAAGGACAGAGGAACAATATTTCTTCTTTTAGCAACCGAATTTTCCAACCATTGTGGGGCTACAGTGGATTTCTTCTGAGTATCATAGTTGCTTAGGAGGGCCAGAGAATCCTTTGGAGAATTTTCAGTAACATCTTGCACCTGCTAACTGTCTGAAATGTTGGGCAAACCAGAATCTGCAACTGGATCTTCTTGTGGTTCTGCTTCGGGAGGATCCAAATCTACAACAACACTAGGAGTCACCTCTGGCTACTTAACTTTGTTCTTTATTTTGGAGCTCGATCGAGTGACCCATGCAGCAAGTTCATCTTGAAGTTGAACTTGAACCTCAACCTCAGGGCTGGTTGGTTCACCTTCAGGTTCAATATTACCTGCAAGAGATTCATCAACAACTATGTTAGTTAAAACAGAAGCCTTCCTTGATGAATTTCTCTTCCTCGGTTTCACTTGCTTTTTAGAAGACTGTGAAGCAATCTTAGGGGTCTTCTTTTCAAACAGCCAAGTTTCTGTTCTCTTGATCACACCAGTCATTCTCACTTGCAGGTCATCTTCTTCCGGTTTTGTCCAATCCAATTCTGGAATAGGGAGAGCTTCAACTCTCTCCAGAAACTGGGAATCAAGCACATCAACTTCCTCATCTTCTTCAACTCCACTTGTATCTAAATCCAATCTTAAGGTGATAATTTGTCTTAGAGTCAATCTAGACCATAGCCTCTTCCTGACCTCAAGCTCATCTGAACAGTTAGCCCAAAAGTCTTCCTATTCGGGAATGTGCATAAATGTGACAGGAACATTGAGGTTCAGTTTAGCAAAACCCCTATAATCAAAATTAGTCCTGGAAGTGTAAGATTTCAACCTCAGAGCCAACAGCTCGCCTTCCATAGCTAGAGTGTCCTAAAAACTTTTACACCTATAATGGCCTAGCTCAATAGGAAACAAAACACCTGAAGACTTTTTAGGACTACCAGATTTTCGCTCAACAATGACCAACTGCTTGCAAATCTCCATTAAAACCACATTATCCAAGCAAAGTCTGGGCAATCTTAGAGGCTCTGCATCAAAAGCCCCAACTCCAAGATATGTGAATTTGGGAAACTGGATAAAATGACACCCATATACATTTATTACTTGTTTTGCTTCCTCGGAGAGTCTATTGTTATCTCTTCCGCGTAATTCAAAAACTAGCTTAGCTGAAAACATATCATTAACTGTCTTGAATTCATTAGGAAAACTTTCATTCTGCAAGCATGTAAAATAATCATAGATTTTCATATCATTAGTCCACAGTTCATGAGGAAGACCCTCCCAATTTCTACAACAGGCAAGAACATAAATGAGATAGGATGACATGTAGAAGGGAGTCAGGTTGGTCACATTCAGAAGTTCTCGGTGAAGTCTTTCTGCAATTAGGTCAGCCCAATCAATAAATTTCTCCCCTTCCAGAATCTTTTGAATAAAACAGTACATCCAATCCTCCCAGTGGAAGGCGTGTGGATTCCCTTTAACTTTGTTTAAAAGGAACACGATATCTGCAATTTCCTTACGGAAATGCTTAATTGTTAGGGGTTTAGGTAACCTTGATCCTCTTTTCTCTGGTTTCGCCAACCATACTTGAGTTATCGAGGAACTATATCTTTTCTTGTCCTCTTCAAACACGCGAGCCGCTTCTGCATAGATGTGTCAAGGATGCTTCTCCCAAAGAATCCTTGACACATCTATTTTTGGTATCATATCTATTGGCACATTCTAATACAAGCTCGGGGCAAACTAAGCCTGGAGGAAAAGCAACAGCCTCCATTAACCCACTTCCTGCTAGTTTCTTGGAGAAAGAACCTTCAAAGGCGTTGTTGACCCTACTACATAACTCTTTTAAAAACTAAAGAAGTATCACAGATGTCTGGAGAGAGATCAACAAACAGGTTCTACTTTCTGTTAAGTTTTAGAACCAGAATAACATAACTGAAATGCAAAACACAAGTAACATATAACACAAGTACTTATCCTGGGAAACCCTACTCACCGAGGGAAAAACCTAGCCACGCCAAAAGATCTCCTTTATTGAGATTTGCATAAACAATTACAAGAGACTCTGCTCCTTATGATGTCTTCAACATGGAATGATCACTCAATGATCAATATCAAATAATCAACAGAGTGTTGATGTAAGGAATCATGATACATAGATAGAAAATCAAGACACAACTGCTCATGCACAGAGCATAGAAAACTTCATACAGTTGCTCATACATGGAGCTCTACAAAACTCACGGTGCAATAGAGATTTGATAATTACACTCGAAGTTCATACACGGAACTGAATATGATCACACGGCTCACATACAGAGCCAATAAATAATGACTAATTGCAGCCGCCATACTCCGTTTCAATGAATATATATCAACTCCGATTGCTGCTGAGAAATGAATAAATGCGGCATCCGAGAGGAAGAGACATGGCACATGAACAGACTTGTCCGTTACAAACTTGGAATACAAGGAGTCTTTGTTATTGCATACGAAGAGGCAAGACTGATATCAATAAGCTGGAAGACATCAATACATGCTGTCAAGGAACCATGTCAGATTATAAGAGACACATCACCATCTCTATTGGTGCCACGTCAAGCAACTCGACAATATTAATGGTGCAAATAATATATAAAAGAAATCTCTTCCGGAGATGAATATAAGAGGGCGTGAGCACGTTGCTAAAGACTATATACGAAGAAAGCTATAACACATGGCATTATAATATTAACCGTTGTCATCAATATGACAATGATAGACACAACAATGCCTCCACATAGTCACGATGAATAGCCATAACTTCTACGGTGGTATGAGACAGTTGGGTCATCATAATGACACAACCTGAACATGAAAAGAATCAACACTCGAATATAATGGAGGAGCACCTCGAACACGGTAGATAGCTTATGAAGACTCCTCGCCGAGCAATGTTAATAACAGTAGGGAACAACAGGCCCGAAAATTCATATTAAGAAGACTTAGGACAGAAGAAGAAACAGCTCCCGAATAACACAAGTGAGAATGATCTCTCACGCAACTACAAATACATTAACACTCCCTCTTAGCAAGAGAGAGATCATACAAATGTCATCGTGTGTCTCAACCTGACACGCACAATGAAGTTGCAACAAAACATGTCAATAACAAAATCTCATCACAAATTTTCTTAAAAATTGTTATCTCAGCATGACAATATTCACCATAGCTACTTCTAGAGGGTGAAGCAAAACATATAACAATATTCACCATAGCTACTCCTAGAGTGAATCAAAATCACAAAAATAAGTAATGAAGTCACACACATGACTTCCACCATGGCTACTCCCAGAGGGTGGAACAAGGGCTTTCACCTCAAACTTCTCCCAGAGAAGAATGCATTACCACCTTGCCTACTCGCAAAGGGTGGAACAAGGGCTTTCACCTCAAACTTCTCCCAGAGAAGAATGCATTACCACCTTGCCTACTCACAGAGGGTGGATCAAGGGCTTTCACCTCAAACTTCTCCAAGAGAAGAATGCATTACCACCTTGCCTACTCGCAGAGGGTGGAACAAGGGCTTTCACCTCAAACTTCTCCCAGAGAAGAATGCATTGTCACCTTGCCTACTCGTAGAGGGTGGAACAAGGGCTTTCACCTCAAACTTCTCCCAAAGAAGAATGCATTAATCACAAAAGATTACCTGAATGTTGAGACTTCCTCTCAACAGGGACAGCATACTCACTGCTTTGATTATCACAATAAATTAGAGCTGATTCCAATGTTTGACCAAACAAGGAGCATTGGCAGTCACACTGCTACACGAGCTTGCTAATGTTCTGCAAAAGATTTGGCACTCTCCCTCTGCTGCTCAAGCTCCCTCTGAATCTTCAAGCACTTGCATCAACTTCCTCGTTCAAGGTTGCCTACAATGCTTGCCTTAGACGAATGATTACAACACACATCTCTGAAACTTCTGACATGCTAAATTCCAGGACTGTCCTCGACCTCATCCTACATCACTCAGTTTGGTAGCGGGAATTAGCCTGGAATTGGCATTTGTTATTTCTCATTCCGTCGAATCCTTAGTTTGGGAGTGCAATATGAAAATAGAATAGGAATATGTAAATGCTCATTTTGCCAAAAATGAGCATTTACATCTTCCATCCGAAAAGGTGGAATTGGAATTTGAATGGAGGGAAACCAAATTTTTAAATTTTTCATGTTTACACTTAATTTTTTAATTTTTTATTTGTATGGGGAGGGATTTAATTTTTTTTTTATTTGTCTGGGTGGTTTGTAACTTTGTTATTTATTCGAATTTTTTCGAAAAAAATTCAAATTTTTTGCCGAAATTTTTTGGTTGAATTTTTTTCAAATTTTTTTTTTTTTAAATTGATTTTTTATTTTTTTGAATTTTTTCTCGAATTTATTTTCCAAACTTTTTGTCGAATTTTTTTCGAATTTTGGTTGCAGTGATTGTAACTTGGTTGCCTGCCACCAACTTTGGCTGCCTAAAACAGTTTGCGATTCCATTTTAAATTCAATTCCATTAATAAAAATGAATTATTAAATTCAAAAACATTAAAACAATTCAAAAAAAAAAAATTTAAAAATCATACTCAAATTCCAATTCCAGTTTCAAAAAGTGGAACCAAACGGTCCAAAAATAATCCAGAAATGAAAAACCGGATTATCAAATCCATGATTTGACCATTTCCAACATTTGATCAAATCCATCATTTCCTAATTCCCGCTACCAAACGGGCCCTCATGGAATTTAGCACCTGGCCTTGCAAAAATGCAACCATCTTAGCTGACATAAAGACTTCTTCACAAAGCTCTCTTTTGATCCTTGCTGTCTAAGATTGCAAAGAAGCTCCCTCTGAGTGTCATCTCCTCCTCTTAGAAGAAATTGTTCACAAGACAGTTTGAGTCTTCAACTTTAGCCTGCATAACTTCCTCATAGATTGCATCAAGTTCTACCTCCCTTGAATGCAGTCTCTGATCATCCTTAAACACTTTTGATTTCAGATTGACAATTAAATAAGCTTAGTGCACACTTGTTGCAAGCTCAATAATGAAGAATGACCTTTACAAGCAATGACTTGTGTCCTCTTATAATAGAAAGAAAACCACCAACCATGATGGCTAAGAAGACACTTCTAAAAATGAACTTTGAAATCGCTGAAATCTGATAATTCACTCTATGAGACTAATATCAGTCGCTAAAAAATTTGAAAGATCATTAATACATCTGCTGCAGCAACCTACAAAGTTTACAATTTCTCATCACCATCCCGTGATAAGATTGATCCCTCACAAAAGTACACAGAATGGATCTTTTATCAATTCAGTCCCATGGCTGCGAGTGGGTCTCCATGATTGTTTTTTTTTTTTTAATCTCGTCCTATTTATGTGTGTCGGCACACCAATGAGCTAGACCTATAGCTGTGTCTCATCTTTGACATCTTCAGATTTGAAGAGATCATCTCTACTCACTGAAATAACTCAGAAGATACCAATATGGATGATCCAAACTCCACTAAGTCGACAAGTATACAAAATGCCACCCAAATCTATCATCATAAATGATCTCGAGCAAGCTGGGCTAATAAGGTTAGGATATAAGTGAGAAACGAACAATACTGAGAGGGGGAGGGGGTGAATCAGTATTTAAAATGACTTCAATGAAAGCTTAAAAACACACACAATCAAGAAGACATGACACAGAGAAATTATCACGTGGAAAACCCAACTGGGTTAAAAAACCACGGCTCCATTATCGATAGGGCTACTACCCTTTACACAAGAGCTACAACTCTTTCAGTTACACATCGGAACAGGCTCCAACCTGCCTTATAAGGCTACAACCTTATAAGATTGAAGATATCTGGGTTACAACAAAAGCCAAGTATCTATGTCTTTTACTGATACGTAAAGACCCGTGATTGCAATAAACTCCAAGCTCATATGTGTTTACAATTTCCTCTTAAGACTTCTGATGCTGAAGAACTCATACAGCTGGTACTTCAATTTTTTGCGTCACTTGCCTGTTGGAGGTCCAAATACACAGTCACTGTCAAAACTGATTACACTTCGTTCGGTCTTCCCTATTATTTCTTCAACTGTGACTGCTCTGCTCTTCAATAGTTATATATTTTTACTCACAGAACCACTCCCCTTTCTTGAAGCTGCGTGTATCCTTGCAACAGTGTATATGGATATCTTCCGTATTCAGCAGCAACTAGTTTTTCGGTTCACTGCTCTTTTTGAGCACACCCCAAAAATTTCTTGTAGCACCCGCTCAAAGATTGAACTCCAAAAATGCCTCTGTTCATTACACAAGAACGTGTCCCCCTTTTTTTAACTCTCGACACCTCATGAAAAGACTTCCAAACTGTCGTTATGGCTCCCGTATTAAAAAACAAGAAGGCCTAAAGATGTGTTCCTTTTTTCATGAAAGCGGTATCTAGACTGTGTAATCGAAAGCTACTTCTTTTATCTCATTCCCTCTCCCACTTCGCAGCACACTCTCAGAATCCTGTAGCCATCAGAGATACCCGACACACTGGCTGTGTACTTTCCTTTTACACGCTACCTCTGCAATGGTACACACACACAGAAGGAACCTGCTTCTCAATGCTCACACTTCTCCCTATCAAGACGACTCACCCTGCTCACCAGACTTAGCTCGTTTTGTAAATATGTTCCACTTACACAATACTCTAGAAAGCACGTCACCTGTAGAGTTTCATTGAACCTCCCTTTTGGACTACACACGTTCGAAAAAAACTGTCTCTCTCTCCTGCAAAACAGTCGCACTGCCTTATTTTTATGGCATCATCCTCTAGCATAATATCAATGTTGCCACTTTGTTTCTTTTCATTGTCGTTTCTTATTTCCACAGTTCTGGAAATTAAAACATCAGCTCACGTTTTCCAACAGCAGCCCGGGGTTCTATCTTCCAAAGATTTTTATCGCATATGCTTCAAAAAATGGCGTATTTTTGTTTTGTCCATTCCTACATCTTTTTTCGGTGCACTCAAAAGACGTTTTCTTACATCCCAATCTATTGATTACTATCACAGCCGTGACAGTTACACTTCCTGCAGAAGACGTTTTCTCTTGTTGCCATCAGAGACATCTTGAAGCCTACAGACGAATAGAGCACTTCCAGCAACTACACTACGGTTCTGTTGATACTCAAAATTGTAATAATGAAGGCGCCACCTGTAGCAGAGTTCCTATGCACACACAGACATAATTGAACCGTAAGGCAACATGTTATCGTTTTTTGTTTTTCACGCCAGGAATTCAGTTTAGCTCCTCATGAGCATATGAAACGCACAGCACAATTGTATCACCTACAAGTGTATAAGACACAGCCCAAACTGATTGTAACCAGAAAGGACAAAAAAGGTATAAGACAGTTTCAATACAGCGCTGAAGGCCAGATGTCAGTTCTTCACATACAAGGAAGAAGACTTGTCACATAAGGAACTAACAGCATTCTGTTAACTGCGGATGGCACTGGCAAGCCCGAAGAAATACAGAGAATGTATTGCTCACCAGAATCAAATGACAGTCTGAAATGACACGTAAGTATCTGGTGCTCACAGCAGACACCAGCATACACCAGCAGCGATAAGATCATCAATGACATAAAACTAACAATAAGAAGTCACGAAACAGAAGGAAGAACTTAGAATCCATCAATATATTGAATTCGTTTCAATCTTAAAAAATTTCACAACAATCATGAGCCAAGGCAAATCTACTCAACATCTTTAATGCTCCTTGGTCTTATCTGCAACCAGTAATAGTGATTACTAATAGTTTATAGGATCAATATACAAAGAGAAGTACAAATGCTAGAAGCATACATAATTCATAAAAGATTCATGAACAAAATTTAAAAGGTATGAAATACTTATCTCTTGATTGTTAATCTTCCCCCCAATTCACCCGTGCTTTTCTGATCTTTAAACCTTCCATGGAAGAGAAAACGTATCCATCACAATAAAAGTGTCTAAGAAGTTGTCCTTCAAAGTCTGCAATCTAAGAAGAATCTTCTACATGCATGTTCTCTTTGTGCACAACTCGTCCCATCCATGCACAACCATGAAGATATTGAGCAGGGTGCAATCAACACTCAAAAATATCAGGAGCATATTCACACATGTCCTCATGCCTGCAAGCCCCCCTTTCTAAAATCTGGGCAAGGAACACAGATGTAATGGTATCTCATTGGGTCACACCTTCCAGCATTATCACCAGGATGCACAGAAGGACATTCAGACCGGTTGTGGGAGTAAGCTCGTGAACAAGGTCATACTTTGAAGG
The DNA here is from genome assembly GCA_027943335.1 of Chamaecyparis obtusa. NCBI lineage: Eukaryota > Viridiplantae > Streptophyta > Pinopsida > Cupressales > Cupressaceae > Chamaecyparis > Chamaecyparis obtusa. Next base: position 1,251,331 of record BSBK01003597.1, read on the forward strand.
AAAACATATGGAACTCATCTGAAGTAAGGTACTGTACTTGATGTCTGGCAGTGATGGATCCACAGGGAATTCCTTTTATCTTATTACCATCAGTAAACATCTTTGATGCCTCCAGAAACTTCAGTGAAGATGTTGTTGACTGTGGTGATCCTGATGACAGACTCAATGTTCCTGAATGTGCAGAAATGGACAAGATTGGATTGATATAGAGATTCTGTCCTATATGAATTCTTCTCCATGTTGTCCAACTAACCTGTTCGCCACCAACATTGGTGAACTTGAAAACGTAACAGCCGAGTGCAGCATTTCATCAAGTTAGCCTTGACTTGAGTTAGTCTCGGGGAAACCATTACCACATCTGCAGATCTTCTCCCTTAAGGATCTACACAATTTATATCACCTCTAAATCCCCAAGGCAGATACTAAATCCCCAAGGTAGAAATTGATCAACCACAATTGCCATTGATAAAGACAGAACAAGAGTCCACAAGATGTTACAACAGGATCCCTCATAATCTCAGAAGCAATACCCTTGATACACCTTGAATGGTCATAATTGCAAAAAGAAAGACTCTAAATGCTCAGATTGGCACATAGAGAAACTCAAGCCAGGAGACAAGCAAGGAAATTTCAAAGCTTAAGAGTTCTGGTTCTGGATCCTTTTTTTCTAACTTGGCTCTGATACCATGTTAAGTTTTAGAACCAGAATAACATAACTGAAATGCAAAACACAAGTAACAAATAACACAAGTACTTATCCTAGGAAACCCTCCTCACCGAGGGAAAAACCTAGCCACGCCAAAAGATCTCCTTTATTGAGATTTGCATAAACAATTACAAGAGACTCTGCTCCTTATGATGTCTTCAACATGGAATGATCACTCGATGATCAATATCAAATAATCAACAGAGTGTTGCTGTAAAGAATCATGATACATAGATAGAAAAATCAAGACACGACTGCTCATGCACAGAGCATAGAAAACTTCATACAGTTGCTCATACACGGAGCTTTACAAAACTCACAGTGCAATAGAGATCTAATAATTACACTTGAAGTTCATACACGGAACTGAATATGATCACACGGCTCACATACAAAGCCAATAAATAATGACTAATTGCAGCCGCCATACACTGTTTCAATGAATATATATCAACTCCGATTGCTGCTGAGAAATGAATAAATGCGGCATCCGAGAGGAAGAGACATGGCACACGAACAAACTTGTCCGTTACAAACTTGGAATACAAGGAGTCTCCATTATTGCATACGAAGAGGCAAGACCGATATCAATAAGCTGGAAGACATCAATACATGTCGTCAAGGAACCATGTCAGATTATAAGAGACACATCACCATCTTTGTCGATGCCACGTCAAGCAACTCGACAATATTAATGGTGCAAATAATATATAAAAGAAATCTCTTTTGCAGATGACTATAAGATGGCATAAACACGTTGCTAAAGACTATATACGAAGAAAGCTATAACACATGGCATTATAATATTAACCGTTGTCATCAATACGACAATGATAGACACGACAACGCCTCCACATAGTCACGGTGAATAGCCATAACTTCTACGGTGGTATGAGACAGCTGGGTCATCATAATGACAACCTGAACATGAAAAGAATCAACGCTTGAATATAATGGAGGAGCACCTCGAACACGGTAGATAGCTTATGAAGACTCCTCGCCGAGCAATGTTAATAACAGTAGGGAACAACAGGCCCAAAAATTCATATTAAGAAGACTTAGAACATAAGAAGAAACAGCTCTTGAATAACACAGGTGAGAATGATCTCTCACGCAGCTACAAATACATTAACACTTTCATCTTTCGGAAGTTTAGGACGAAACATAGGCATCTTAACTGGGAAATAAGAGAAAATTTCACAATACAGTAACGACCTGCGTCAACAAACTGAAAGCTGCAAGGAAGAAGATGACTCACTGATTATCTGTGCACCAATTTTTCTGTGATTTTCTTATGGCCAACTTTGTTGCTCCTCCTTTCTCCTCAAGCAAAGATCAACATTATGCTTAACAGTTCTTCATTTATTAATATGGCCGATAAAATCCTGGATAAATCTTCGCAGGACGGTTATAATAAATGTATTGATGAAGAAGCAATTGATAAGACACATTAAGTCATTCCTCATTTATTTTCAGGTTAAATCGGCATGAGTTTCTCGATTCCCCAAAACATCCACTGATTACCATACTTTTGCAATAATATCCCCCCTGTTTCATCGCACCGCCAACTGTCACATCTATAATTTACATGCATGAATTGTCTCATCAAATTTGGTAACTCCGTACGGCAGCTTCCCATTATTGATTTAAAACCTGCGTTTCTTGAAAAGGCAACTTTCCACGGGGCAAAAGAACAAACCTGCAGAATATTCCATGTGTTGGGAGTTGCACTTTGAACTTGAACTTGAACTTGACAAAATTCAAAGTTCAGGTTCGACTTCAAAAGACTGACATACTGACCAAAGAAACCGGCAAACATTGATGCTCTATAACTTATAACGGCTTATGAACTTGAAATTGAACTCGACAAAGTTCAAGTTCAGCTTCAACTTAGGACTTTTATTGACCTTTAATTAGAACCAAGAGTAAGAAAAAGTCGAGGGTAACAATCATGAAGCTTAAGGTATAAATTAGGATCAGCAACATTCTTTTGAAAGCCTAATCTCAAAAGATATTTGTCAATTCTCTCATACCAAGCACGTGACGCTTGTTTGAGTCCATACAAAGCTCTTTTTAGCTTACACACATGAGATGCCTTGTCATGGATAATGAACCTTTCTGGCTGTTCCAAATAGACTTCTTCTTCAATGACTCCATTCAGGAACATTGTTTTCACATCCATCTGGTGGATTTTCCAGCCTTTAATCGCAACTATGGCAATAATGGTTCTGATGGAGGTGTAGCGCGCCACTGGTGCAAAGGTCTCATCATAGTCTACACCTTCTCTTTGGGAAAAGCCTCTAGCTACAAATCGTGCCTTGTACTTGTCTATGCTCCCATCAGCTGCATGCTTAATCTTGAATAACCATTTGGATGAGACAACCGATTTGTCTTGAGGTCTAGGGACAATGTCCCATACGTCATTCTGGATGATGGATTGGTATTCCTCCACCATGGCGTCTCTCCATACTTGATGTTTGGAGGCCTCCTCAACATTAGGAGGTTCAAAAGAAATTATGTGACTCATCAATTCAACATAACCAGCAAACTTGTGAGGCCGTTTGCTTTCTCTAAAGGTCCCTTGAGAAGCTACGAAAGGTGTGGCTTCTTCCACGATGTTTCTAGCCTAAAGGGGTCTCTCTTGTTGGAGGAAGAAGAGTTGGGACCTATGGGATCAACTGGTGCATGAAGAGGAGCAGGATCAACAGGGTCTTCATACTCCCTCTCAATCTCTGAAGGAGAGTTCAGATCAGCCATGGTGAGATCTTGCGAGAGTTCAAGATTTTCCTCATCAACCACAATGTCAGATTCTTTAGGAAGCTTGCAAGCCATGTCTTCAGCAAAGATGACATCTCTACTGATCTCAATCTACCTTTGACCAGGCACATAAATTCTAAAGGCTTTAGAAGAATCATTGTAACCAACAAAGAATCCTTTCTTGCCTGAAGGTTTTAATTTTGACCTTTTCTCTTTAGGAATGTGAATCACTACTGGGCAGCCAAAAATTCTGAAGAAGCTAACGTCTGGTTTTGATCCCGAGAAGGCCTGTTCAGGAGACATGTTTCCAAGAATCTAATGGGGGCTGCGATTCTGAATGAAGACAGCTGTACTGCATGCCTCAGCCCATAAGAAGGTAGGAATATTCTGATCATGACTCATTGCTTTCTCTGCTTCAACAATGGTCTTGTTCTTTCTTTCAGCCACACCATTTTGTTGAGGGTTATAGGGAACACAAAGCTCCCTCTTGATTCCAGCATCAACACAAAAGTTAAGAAAGACTCCAAATACAAATTCTCCACCGTTATCAAATCTCAAGGTCTTGATCCTTTTCTCAGTAGTGTTTTCAACCAAGGCCTTGAATGTTTTAAAATGGGACAGCACCTCTTCTAATTCCTTTGACTTAAGGAAGTAGATCCAACACTTGCAGGAGAAGTCATCAATAAAAGTAATGTAATACCAAAAACCACTAAGAGATGCAACAGACATGGGGCCACATAAATCTAAGTGAATCAAATCTAAAATGCATTTAGCTCTAGATTCACTACTATGAAATGTACTCTTAGTATTCTTACCTAGAGCGCAACCCTTGCAGATTCCTTCATGATCTTTATTCAACTTAGGAAGACCTATGACAGCCTTGTCCATAGAGGTCGGGGTTCTGAAATTTAAGTGTCCAAATCTCTTCTGCCAAAGAATGTTTGGATTTGAGGAACAAAGAGAAAGAGCCTGAATAGGACGGGCTGAGAGCTTGTAGAGACTGTCATGACGAACTCCAATCTCACGGGTTGAAAGGAAATTTGAGTTCTTCTTCCATGCAAGGACTTTACCATCAACGAAAGATACATGATATCCTTTGTCTTCAAGAGCTGAAATTGATATCAGGTTTCTCTTAATGCCACAAACAAAGAGGACATCACTTAAGTGAAGGGATATGCCTGAATCAAGTTGGAAGGAAGTGGAACCAGCCCCTTTCACTGAATAGCTAGCATCATCTCCAATTATCACTTGAAGGTGTGAATCCTTTTGTTTAAGATTGAAAAGGTGATCACGGTAACCGGTGATGTGACGAGAGGCTCCACTATCAATCAGCCAGGTGTCACTGTTGGTAGGAATGTTGATGGATAAAGAAGAGATGAAACAAAACCCCTTAGATTCATCACATGATTCCCTCTTAGGAGAAGAGTCTTCAATAAGTGCAGTAAAGGCTTGAGGCTTAGGCCTCAAAGTGCAATCCCTAGCATAGTGGCCAAACTTGTCACATCTGAAGCGCTAAACTTTTGAGATATCAATCTTCTTTCTTTTGTGGGAAGAGGCTGGATGAGAGTTGTTATCTCTAGATCGCTTGAAGTAAGGTTTCTTTCCTTTTCCCTTAGAGGCTCCACTATCAATCAGCCAGGTGTCACTGTTGGTAGGAATGTTGCTGGATAAAGCAGAGATGAAACAAAACCCCTCAGGTTCATCACAGGATTCCCTCTTAGGAGAAGAGTCTTCAATAAGCGCAATAGAGGCTTGAGGCTTCGGCCTCAAAGTGCAATCCCTAGCATAGTGGCCAAACTTGTCGCATTTGAAGCACTGAACTTTGAGATATCAATCTTCTTTCTTTTGTGGGAAGAGGCTGGATGAGAGTTGTTATCTCTAGATCGCTTGAAGTATGGTTTCTTTCCTTTTCCCTTAGAGGTGTGGGCTGCCAGCACTTGATCATCTTCATGATGACTTTTGCGACCATTACCTCTAGCTTCAAGTCTGCATTCTTCTTGAATACAGTCAGCTCTCAATCTGTCAAACTTAGGGAGATCGTCCCGTCCACTGATGCCTTGGATAAATGATTCCCAAGAGAAGGGGAGACCATTCGTGGCAAGCATAACCAGGTCTTTGTCCGAGATAGAGTCACCAATAGTACTTAGCTGGTCCTTGAGTTCTGTGATTTTCATGAAGTAGGATATCACAAATTCTCCTCGAGCCATCTTAATGTGAAGGATCTAACGTCTCAAGGCTAACGCTCTGCTTGTATTATTGAACTCATACAGATCTTTCAAGGTTTGGAACATCTCACTTGCTAATGACAATTTGGAAATAAAGGGAACTAGATGATCCTTTACTGAATCAATCAGAACTTTCTTTGCCATCACTCTGTTCTTTTTCCACAGTGTTTTCTCAGCATCATCGGAAGGTTCTTCCGGGTCAGAATTTACATAAGCAAGAAGATCGTTCTCCTCTAGAGCGATCAGAATTCTACACTTCCACAAGGAGAAGTTGGATGAACCGTCAAGTCTGTCCTCGACCTTTAAACCGTTAACCATGATGGAGCGAGGAGAATGAAGGATAGTGAAGAAGGAGGCCTTTCTGGTTCTGGATCGAAATGCTTAAATCCACTCTGATACCATGTTGAAATCTAACCAGAAAGATGAACAAAATGAAGGAGAGAAAATTAAAATGACTACACAATGATATATCCTGCGAAAAACCCCCTTCGCAAAGGTAAACAACCCAGCTCACAAATCAATATCCCTTTTATTGACGTTCTATGCAAAATTACAATACAACCAGGATGATCATGGGATCATCATAATCTTAAATGCGATGTTACATGCAATATATATGTAACACAGTGGTATGAATGACTTAGATGAACACAACACGCTGATGATACCTAAAGTTGAACACAGCTTACTGATGATCGAAAGTATGCCCGATTATAATGTCTGATATCAAATGCAACACACTAATGATGCCCGATATACAACACAGCTCGTTAATAATCCTTGATGCCAAACACGGCACACTAATGATGTCCGATATAGAACACAGCTCGCTGATGATCAAGACTGTGCCCGATGATAACGTCTAATGCCAAACACGGCACGCTGATGATGTCTGATATCGAACACAGCTTGTTGATAATACCTCAAGTAAGACACAGTTCACTGATATCAAAATACGGCTCGCGAATGATGCTAGATACAAAGTCCGAATGATTTTGGACGGAGTCGAGCTGAAAAACACTAACGCTCAAAATTGAAATTCCCCTAAACATATGCAACAAAACGCTCACTGCAATGTTACGTCTCTTGTGCTCAGGATCGGTCGTAATGATTGGAGAGACGTTACCAAGTATGAACGCATCTCATAAAGGAATTTGCACACCAAGGCAGGTGATGCTTCACCTTACTTGGCAATCCGCCCAGTAAGGTGAAGCACCACCACCACACACATTACATATGGTGGAAGGGCGAAACACCGAGCAACGGATGCCTTAGGCATTACCAGATGAGATCACACATAGTGAATGGCATCCGTGTAATGGAGTTAATCAACAGTCATAACAAACGTAGGTAGTTACAACTGCATTTAACTGTCAGTGACAGTTGTATAAACAGGAAGTGTACAAAATGCAAATTCATCAATAGGAGCACAATTGCGGTGGCGGGGAGAAACCAGTTAGGTCTCTATTGCCGCTACAAAATTCAACATAAAAAGCATTAAAAACAATTCACTTTACGGCATATGCACATGCTCCCATGGCAAAGTCCCGGGCTAAGGACTCTACGAGTCTGTCGAGTTTGCCAAACTCGACAGAGTTTGAGTCCCAAGCTCCCCAGACCCGACAAGGCTGACTTGGCTTTGGACTTGCCGAATCCAACCCAAATTCTCCGAGTCCTCGAACTATGGTATAATAAAGTGGAAGAATATTCCTTAAATTTTGATACAAATTTGCACCCTAAGGAATGTTACAAAGGACGTCATCCTTGTTGTTTGTCAAATCACTAAACTCAAGGAACTTTTGAAACCTCTGTTTGACACAATACTACCAAACAATGCATCTACTGTCAACAATCTACATTACCACATGTCATATATCCCCAGCCAGATTTCTTCCCAACAGCATATCTCACAATTTGATTTGTCATGGTAAAGCATGTAGCAAACTCAAATGATTTATCTAGCAGACATCATCAGGAAGTATGTAACACTAGAGTGCGCAACTATTGGCAGGTCCCAACACACAGTTATCCCTCACAATACTGCATTACAACTATCCTTCATCATATGATCATCCTTTGACATATGGCAATCCAGAGTTCAAACGTGTACAGTCCTACTCCCTCATGCAATGGCCTGCAAATCTCACTATACAATCAGTTACCAACTAACACCCTAACTTCCCAATGAAACCAAAAGAATTTAAGTGGAAGAAGTTAATGAACAAGCAACATCAAATAATGCATCCAACCTAAAACCCTCCCCTACGACAAACTCCGCATCAACCAAAAACATTTATTTAATTTTCAATAAGGGCTAATGCAAGCTATCATATGTCTCCATGTGAAGTGTCCAAAGGGACATTGGGGATAAAATTATTTATTATTTGTGGCCTATTTGAAAAGGCAATTGTAATTTTCAAGAAATGAGACATTTTCCTATCATTTATAATGCAAAAATCAAGAAAATCCCTATCTTGGTGTGGAACTAAGAAAGGGGAAGTGTCGTGCACGCACAAGTTTTGAATTGTTACATAGAAAATGGGAAAAGACACCTCTTTAGGCGCCCACTTTGGAAAATTGAAAACGTGCCTCTTTAGACACCCTCTCGGGGAAGTTGAAAGGTCATCTAATGGCTATGTGTTGCTTTTCTTGATAGCCATGTGTTGTTCATCAAGCGGGCAATTGGGAGGTCATCTAATGCCGATGTGTTGCTTTTCTTGATAGCCATCTGTTGTTCATCAAGTGGGCAATTGGGATTTCCAATAGGCACGAGAATACTAGAAAGGGGAGGCTTGGGTTAGTGTTTAGGTATCCAGAGTTGAGTGATCATCTAGAGGGAGCGATCATTTGAAGTTGAGAAGAATTCTCCTTCATTTGGGAGTTGAGTAGTAGTTTTAACTTGTTGGAGTGCTAAAGCCCATGAGGCTAAGCATTGTAATTTCTGAATATTTGTGTTTCATTGTATTGAAGTAATAGAAAATCAGATATTTTTATTTTTCTATGCAATTTTCTTTGTTATACTATGCATGGATCTTGGGTAGAGTAACCCTCATATTGTGTAAAAGAGCAAGTCTTTTGGGTGTGTTAAGAGAGTCCCTTGTATCATGGTATCAGAGTGGAGGCTCCTAAGTGTGTAGAGAGTGTCGAACGTGAGTCAGTTTGCACCAAGACCTGAGGAAGGAGTGTGATAGAGTTTACTTGTAGATGTATGTGCAAGCTGAAAGCAGAGAAACTTAAGAGGATTTGTTGAGCAGAGGTTCCTAGCGTTGTAAACAGACCATTGAGTGAGGCAGTTTGCAATGGAATTTGTAAGTGTTGGTAAGAGGATTGTAAATAGATTACCGAATGTGAGGCAGTTTACAACAAACCCTAAGGATTTTGATAAGAAGATTTGTGTTGAATCTTCTTGATGCTTTGAAGATGGAAAAGAGAAAGAGGAAAAAGACATTTGTCATTGCATAGATTCTAATATTCCTGTGCTTGAGAAAATCAAAGAGAGAATAAGAAATGAAATTAGAGAAAGAATGACAAAGTTGTAGCAGCAGGTGAAAGAAATAGAAGTAGAGTTGAAAAGGAGAATAGCCCTTCATAAGCCAAGAGGTGATGGTAATTTTGATTAATTTCCTAATGATGATTTGATTGTAGGAAAGAAAAAAGATGCAAAAGAGTGTCATGCATGTGGCACTGAAGAAGAAAAGGATTAATATGAAGAAGTTGATGAATTTGAAATTGAGGCATGTCGGATGGAAGACAAGGAGAATGAAATTAAAGAGATTGCAGCAACAACAAAAGAGATGAGTGAAATGGAGGGCATAAAAGAAGAGGATAACAAAGTTGCAGTAGTAAATGAAGAGATAAAACTTGCATTTTGTGAGTTAATTGGTGATTGTGATTTACATGTGAATCATCTGAATGAAATGGATGGATATGAGGAAGATGAAAAGTATGTTGCAGCAATAAAGGAAAAGAAGATTTTCAGATTTTTATGAAATTGAAATTAAAGCTGATTTGTGTTTGAGTGAAAAGGTAAGTGAAAGTGAAAGCGGAGTTGTAACAATGGATGAAACAGGGGTAAAATTTAAAATTATTGAGAATTGTTATGAAGATGGATGTGAGAGTAATGAGGTTGTAGCAAAAGTGGATCCTTTAGAGGACATATATGAAAGTGAAAAAGATGGTTTACTAACACAAATTGAAGGAGAATGGAATGAATTAATTGCAGGTGGAGCAAACGTTTCAGCAGAAAGTGATGAGGTAAAATCTGTTTTTTATGAATGTTTTGATGACGCTGATCTGCTTAAAAATGTGGGAACAAAGAAGGATATTGCAGTACTAGAGGCAGAGTGGAATGCATTGATTGCATATAAAAGAGATGATACAGTTGCTTGTCTTGTTGAAGGCTTGAAAGAAAAGAACAAAGATGCAGTTGTAGCAGGTGATGAGTAGGTAAAATATTTTCTTATTGAATTTAAGAAAGAAGATTTGCATGTTGAGATGGATGAGTTAGGGAATACAGATGAAACGGATCAAATGGATGTTGTTAGTGTTGACTGGTACGCAGAGGAGGATCTATATGATGTTGCAGAGTTTAGTGCAAATGCATTTAAGAGGAGGTTGTCAGACTATGGTGGATTGGATCCCACAATATTGGAGAAGAGTAAAAGTTGCATTTGGAGGAGGAGGTCAGATAATGGTGGAACAAATTCCAAATTAAGGAAGAGATGCGCAGAGCAAATATGGTGGAGGTTGTGTTTTGATGGAGCCGATTCCACATTGATGAAGAAAAGTCTGGAGCGGAGTTGTCAGAGGAGGGGGATGCTTGTTCCAGCTAGGTGCTGGAAGAGGAGAAAGAAAACCAATCGGAGGTACCTGGTACAGTGATGGGTTCACTGAAGGTTGTTTGCACCTTGAAAGGGTGGCTCTACCATCCAAATCCATTTTGTGAGACCAAGCTCACAGAATTTTCCTACCCCAGGGTGTCTGATGCAGGAGTATCCAAGGGTGTAAGAGCAACTTTTATTGACCAAAAATATTTATTTGATTTAGTTAAGTTTGGTATTTTCAATAGGGGCTAATTGCAAGCTATCATATGTCTCCATGTACCTAGGAAAGTGTCCAAAGGGGGCATATGGGCTAAAATTATTTAACATTTGTGGCTTAAGTGTAAAGGAAATTGTAATTTTCAAGAAAAGACACATTTTCCTATCATTTATAATACAAAAATCAAGAAAATCCCTATCTTGGCGTGGAGATGGGGAAGGGGAAGAGTTATCCACTTACATGTATTGAGTGGTTGCATAGAAAATTGGAAAAGTTCAAAAGACACATCTTTAGGCACCCACTTTGGAAAATGAAAAAATGCCTCTTTAGGCGCCCTCCTAGGGAAATTGAAAGGTCATCTATTGGCAATGCATTGCTTTTCTTGATAGCCATGTGCTGTTCATCAAGAGGAGTGGGATTTCCAGTAGGCATAAGAATGCTATAAAAGGGAGGCTTGGGCTACTGTTTAGGCATCCAAATTTGAGTAGATCATCTAGAGATGAGTGGATTATCCAATGAGGAGTTGATCATTCAGAGGGAGAGATCACTTGAAGTTGAGAAGGATTCTCCTTCGTTTGGGAGTTGAGTAGTAGTTTTAGCTTTTTGGATCGGTAAAGCCCACAAGGCTAAGCATTGTAATTTCTAAATATTTGTGTTTCATTATATTGAAGTAAATAGAAAATCAGTTATTTCCTAAGTTACTGGATCCTTCAATTTAGCCTCGGATCCTGGTTCCGGTGCGAGTCGGACTCTGATTTCTTCTGGATGCCCTTCCAGAATCTTGTCAAAATCCAAGCGGAATCCGAAAGAATACATGGGCACCCAAGGCTGTGGGCCCCCAAAAACGGACCCCACATGCCATATTTTATTTTATTTTAAATCTAAAAAGCATCTAATTTCAACCATAAAACATGCATTTGGTCATTTGATGATGATTCATTCATTTCTCAAGCATTTTTCACCATTTTTGCTTTGTTCTACAGCTGTAGCTTTTTTCTATGAATACACATGAACCAATGATGAGTGAACCAATTATATGTTTGAAGTTTTGAACCAATGATGAATGAACATTGAACATGTTACATGTATGAATCTATGAATATGCATACATACATACATACATACACGCACACGCACACGCGCACACACACACATATATATTTGAATGAATGAACCAATTATTGAACCAATAATAAGCGATCATTGAATATGCTACATGTATGGATCTATAAAAATACATACATACATATACATATACATAAATAGTAAATACATACATACATATGTGTGTGTGTGTGTGTGTGTGTGTGTGAAAATATATATATATATATATATATATATATATAAACCTGCAGTACCAGAATGCACCCAAAAAATAAATTTGCCGAATCCACGAATCCGAATCCAAACCCGAATCCGTATCAGTACCAGGATCGGCAACTTAGGTTATTTCTTTTCTTGCAATTTCTATGCAATTTTCTTTGTTATGCTATGCATGAATCTTGGGTGAGGTGACCCTCATATAGGGTAAAAGAGCATATGTTTTGGGTGTGTTAGGAGAGTCCCCTACATGAGTCACAACCATTCAATCAAATTTCTTTCCCACCATACAACTGTTTGCAGTACAATCTGCAATACTGCCTATTGTACAGCTTGCAGTGCAACCACCTGCAACACAGCACCTATTCGTCTACTTAAACAATTGTAGAAACAGCTGGCACCTAGCACTCTTCTTCAATCAATTGCAGAAGTCATAGAGCTTGAGACAGAAATATTTGCAGCTCTATGTAGTTTCTACAGTCAACAGAGCTGCAAACAATCCTACAGCACAAATTTCAATATTTGACCTACAACAGTGCATCAAACTATAGCAACTGTACAATGCTTCCAACCAGCAACAAATTCCTCCACCATAGTCTTTGGGAAGCATGCAGAATAGTGACAACTATTTTGGGCAGTCAGTTGATTCTATTGTACACCAGCCCCATGAATATTAATGATTCTGCTTATTTTTTAACCGTCAAATTAAAATTATTTTTTTCAATTATAAAATTTCTTTTTTAATTATTAATAATTTCTAAATATCCTAGTTTCAAATATTCTGAAATAGCTAGAATATACATTACAGTGTAGTTCCTAACAAACAGAGTATGGACATCCATTAAAGTATGCTTTAACGGATGTCTGATTCCATGAGGTCTTATAAAAGAACAGTGACTATATTTTTGAAGATACCATTGATGCAAAACGATGTCAACCTTTACCAGGAACATCCTCTTAAGGGAATCACAAGCTGGGAGATATAAAGCAGCAAATGACATGCACTTGAAACAATAATTGAAACCAGATTTATGCCTGCAGATTCAAAACCCTTGATAGATGTGCATACAACATTTTCCAAATGGATATCTATGAGGTCTTTTTTCATGATTCTTTTCAAAACCTTCACATTGTGAATCCCTATATTGGGAGTTAGAACCATGTGTCTGAACAAATCATAGAAATTTTCTCAAAAGCTGAAAGGTCGAATGGTGTTCAACAAACTAAAAAATGCAGTGTCAAACCAGAGTGGCTCACTGTGATTGAATGATGCTCAATGTACTTGAAAAATATTTTGGTCCAAATAAAATATAAGTTTAAATTTCAGAATTCCAATATAGAGACAAGTAATTCAAAGAAAAGGCATATAGAAAACTAGTAATCGCACCTTGGTGTGCAATAGGTACACCGAAGATATATTGAAGATCAATTCCGAAAAAATATATATAAAGAGGAGAGAGGTAGACATATAAATTTAAGTATATTTCTTTACTGTTCTTTACTATCTAATTTACATTTATGCATAGACCCGAAGTATGTCTACCTTCCCTTCCATATCTCTTTGACATACTTATTATAAAGGTTTATCTACCAAGAACAAATTTAAATAACCCTTTTAAACCATTAGTGTTCAATTCACATAATGGAGTCTAATTGTTGGTATTTTAGCTTCTTTTGCAGAATGCAATGGACAGAAATTAGTTCAGGAAATGTTTTATAATCTCATTGTTATAGACAAATTGGTACTCAAATCTTTGAGAAGTGGGTAAAGTTAATCCATCTCACAGATACAGCATGTAGGGAACGGAGACGAGTAGAACATAAGAAACATAACATACCTACAGGGGCTAGCAATAAGATATCTCCATTTGATAGAATATTCACAATCCATATGTTGGGGAATGTGCACACCTATGAACAATATACACCTATGATAATGTTATTTGTAGCTTTCACAAGACAAGAATACACATATATGGCCTCAAAAAAGAAATTAAGCACACCAAAATTTCATTAGCTGTTTTTCATTGAAGGGTCACAGTTTTCCAGTTTGTGTACAGTATCACATGTTAATCATTGATGTGCACGAATGCTTCCATAAAACTTTGTTAATTGAAAGTTCTAAGTTTTATGTGTGCTAAATCCATGATTATTTGATGGCTTACCTAAAGTAAAGAATTCTCCTCCTCAATTAATTGCATATTTATATTCTTTTGGTTTATTATTTATACTTCAAACTCAAAGCAATGTTTTAACTTCAACCACTACATACCAACTGAATTAATTGGTTTGCATATTCAAATGAATACATTTATTTCTTAACATTATGCAATGAGCTGAGGCTGACATAGTCATTCTGGTTGGCATTAATATTTACTTCTTAGAAATCACCCAAGTTTACACCCAGAACTGCGCAACTCTGAATATATCTGATATCATATCCAAAAAAATGTTTATTACTCGCATAAGGAATTGAGCATACCGAAATTGTATTAACAGTTTTTCATTGACGAGTCGTTATTTCTGAGTTTGTGTACTGCTTCCATTGACTTTGTTATTTTGAAGTTCAATATGTGATGAATCCAAGATTATTTAATAACTTGCCTTTAACTAATAATTTTCCTACTATTAATGCGCTGGACGCCTGGTTAGGATTTGCCATGAATTATGATTGCATGTCCATTTGCAGCTCGATACATCAAACAGATAAAAAATATACCTTGTCATTGAGCTTACTAATTGAATTCATTTCCTTGGTGACCTTTCACAGAATTATAAAAAAGAAAAGGAATCTCCTTGAAAAGTCCAAATTGAATTGAAAATAAAAGAAATATATTTTTCCTGGAGCTGAAAATATTCTTCACAATACAATGCAAAATACGATTGAGCATCAGCAAAGGAAGATTCCTCCTCTGAGACTACATTTCCTCACTGAGATTTGGTTAAACACGAAGCAATCCCCTCGTTTCCACAAGTGGACTTCATTTAATAACAAATTGATAGGCTCCTGGGCCATGATCCAGAAGAAAACCTTCCACGACTTGTATTTTTTTCTTCCATCCCCGGAAAATAAATCAATACATCATTTTAAAATTAAATATGTTGCGATTTCGAGGCATGGAAAGCCTATTTCTCAAGATAGTGTGGAAAGCTTTCGTGATCCCTCTTCAGTTCTCAGATTGTAGAGAAATAATAAGGCAAATAATTAATTGGGACCCCAACAGCTAAGATACATGACTTGTCGCAGTGACTCCTCGGACTGCTTTCTTCTTTGGCAATGTTGATGGGTGGCTTCTTCAGCTTGAGATGGAGGTTTGTGTAAGGAGAAGAATTGAAGCGCTACAGCAGAAGATTGCGCAGCAAATGATAAAGACAACAGCTTCAACTTCAAACCCCCTTCCCCATCCCCTTCTAAAGACAAAGCAAGTTGTAATACACAGTGACATTTTCAAGCTAACAAGGGCATACATAAGGCAGCAGTGGCTCAAGAAAATGATCAGAAGATCCTGCTGCGCCAAAAATGAGCCTCATGTCAGAGAAACCCTTAGGGCAGTACCCCGGATATCACTCCCGCTTTCGCAAATGCCATGACAATTTCTGCCTCAGTTGCTTTGTCTTGGGATTTCAGATCCTGATGCTCTTTGCCATAGCCATTGTCATAGCTGGAGTTATTTTCCACGCCGTCTTCAAGCCCAGGATGCCCAAGTATTCTATCGAGAATTTTCAGATTTTGAGCTTTGCAGTCGGCAAAGATGCCACCGTTGCATGGCAACTTGTGGTAGGGGCGAGGACGGCGAAATCGAACAGAAAGCACCCGTCCAAGAGAAAAAGTAAACTCAAAAAAATCGGACAGCCCAAATTGTTGCAATGGTTGTCCACCGTTCTCCACTCAGGCTTTAGATTTTCAAACAGAGCTTGTCCATTTCATATAGGAAACGCCTTCGGCGTAATTATACTGTAACTATACAAAATCTCCTCTGCAGCACGCACGGAAGGTGAAATGTGAACGGCAAATTATTTTAATTAGTAATAATATATACACACAAATTCTAGAGGGGAAAAAATGGACAAAATGTGAAAATCAAAGGGAAAAAAACTTAGAAGACACCTGGCCCTTTTTTTAGTATGCAGTTGCTGCTTAATTTCAGCCCCTCCTTTTTTAACAGACTATTTTCAATTGTTAAGCAGCAGCTGCTCCATGAAAATAGGAAAAGATTCTAAATTATTCTTTTTTGCTAATTAAAAAATTACATGGGGACACTTCTACTGCTTATTTTTAAGCACAAAACAGACTTAAGCAGCCGCATGGAGAGATGGGGTTAGGGCAGGTCCCTGTGCAGCTGCTTAGCTTATTTTGGCTAGCAGCCACTACTCAAATTTTTTAGCAACAATTTGTGCAGCTGGTGGCCCCATGATTATTAAATTTTGCTACTTATTTTTTAGCAACCATCATAAATAGTATGTTTAAATAAAATTATTAATAATAAATTTTGTACATAAAATTTTGAGAAAAAATAGGAAGCATATAAAAAAGAGGAAAACAAATTTGTGGAGCCATATATCATTGATCTACTTTCAATGAAATCACTATCATTGATCAAGCGTTCAATGTACTGTCCTCTACAATTATCCAGGTACATATTGTTCTTTATTTCTATATTATTGCAATTGGTAGTGCAACTAGATAGTGGTAAACATACCTTTGGCATTCCAAGTCAATTTTCTGTTCTAGGATAATCATTCCTTGAATCCTTGTTGCATATATTCCATATTCTTTTCATCTCTATAATCTGAAAAGAGATGCTGGAATTGATGTGGTAGCTCTTCTACTTGAGTAAATCAACTGGGAGAGATGAAAGAGGTCAGTAGTCCTTTTCTATGGGAATATTGGTCTCATTTTTTCAGCTGCTTTACCTGCTTCCTCAGCTTGTAAGGTAAATTGGAATTGGGGCATCAATGTTCTAAAAACGGTAGGTTTGACAAAGCTTCAGAAAAGACAGATTTGGTATGTGGTTCTCAATTATTTGATTGCATTCTATATCTTAGATCATTGTGTTTGTATAGGCTTCCAGCCTAAATACTTGAGGTTGAAAACTCTTCCCTTTCACAATACCTTCTTTAAGCCTGAATGTTGAAAATCCTCCACTTGCTTTTTGAGGCCCCTACTTGATCAAGGTGTAATATTAATATCTGAAACCATTGTGTTTTAGGCTTTAAACCTGAACGTTGGAAGGTTGAAAACCCTTCACTTGGTTTTTAAGGCCGCAACTTGATCAGAAGTATAACATCTCAGATCATTGTATTTTACAGGCCTTACAATTGAATACTTAAGGTTGAATATCCTTCCATTGTTTTTGAGGTCAAAGCTTGATCAGAGCAAAATATTAATCAATCCTGACACTCAATTTGCTTTTTTGCATGTCTGAAGAAGCTAACTCTAGTCATCTTTCACCAAATATATTAAAAAAATAATAATTTGAAAGACCTTGCAATATCAAGCTTGATCTCATTCAAATTTTGGAAAAGAAATTATGAGAAAAGTCAAAGTTCAAATTCAATAGTTTTAGGTTTATCACAGAAAAGACTTCTAAATAGCAGCCTCCGCAACATCAAAAATAATTTTGTTAAATTTTTTAAAGCATGCATTTGCCACGATCAAAATCAAACTCACTTATTTTGAAGAAAATGTCTCAAAATGGCAATCTTTGCACCACCGAGATTAAACTTCATTTACAGTCTTTGCAGCAAACATGCCTATATTGAATAATTTGGAAAGGCAGCGCGCATCTCAAAATAGAAGCATTGTAGTATAAAGTTCGAAATCCACAAAATCGGAAGAGTTACGATAAGATTTGTAACCTTTGCAAGAACCAGATTTCGAAGAAAACGAGAAAAAATTGTGCAGTTGCCATGCTTAAACTTACTGATAAATGGCGAGAAATGAGTCCATCTTTGCAGACTCCGCAACAAACGACTCAGAATTCAACAGTTTCCACGAAATTGGGAGCTAATTTTTTTTGGTATAAAACGTCCAAATTTCCACGCCTTTCCATCATAATGCTTGAAGACTCAATTGAATATGACGGATATGGCATAGGTGCCTGGCACATTGGTATGTATATTGGCTTTTGACGATATGTGCCAAGTTTGAGTACCCTAGTGACATGCGTTGCTCAAGTATGTGTTTAAAAGTTCAGAGGGCATCGCGTTGTTTAAGAGTAGTGTGTTTAAAAGTATGGGTATGACGTCCTCCGTTTGTGGCATCATCAGTGAGACCGGGTAATCCACAGGGATAGCAATAAAAAACATAACGAAGGATATGCATTAAATATTGCAGCATCAGGGTTAAGGTCAACAACACACACCTCAAATTTAGCAGCTTTTGCAACCGCAAGTTTAAAGGCTGTGGCTTTGGTGTCGCTGTCCACTTTACTCCACCAATGAACACACCCTTTCTTACTCCAGAACGCAGAGGTAGCTGTTTCATTGCCCGCAGAATTATTAACAATACTATTTTTGATCCGTTTCTTGGCGCGAGAAGCGAGCCACGACAACCTGAGCGAGAGCTCGAGCTTATTGACCACGAAAGCCGCGAGGCTGTAATAACCCTTGTCCTTGAGCCACGGCAGCTCCTCCCATTGCCATTTTGAAGAAGAAGAAGGACCTGAGCTTCTCAAAAACTCGCCGTTGGAAATTGCATCCATGACGGAAACAAATTTCTCAACATCCTTCACGAGATCCTCAGTGACCACCAGGGCATCGAACTTAGGGCATTCGGCTCGCGGAATTTGACACTCCGCCGAGCTGAAAAGCCTCACGCTTTCCGTCAAAACTTGCTCGGCCTGATTGCCGGAGTATGCCCTGGCCAAGAGGCCCCTTGCTTTTCTGAAGCAAAGACTCGGCAGCGCATTGGAATCGGATTTGCTGTTCTTGATAGGCACGTCCGGTAGAAGAATGAAAAAGCCGTGGCCATCCTTCTGAATGCGCGCCTGCATTTGCAGGAGAATAGCGACCCACGATTCGTCCACTGTAGTGAGGGCGGCCTGTCTTTGCTCTATGCTCAAGGTCGATATCCATGTCACAATGTTATTACGCAATGGAGACTTTGAAGGCGATGGTGATGGCGCTGAGTGGTAAAGAGCCAGATGATCTACCAGCGAATCCATTAGCTGCTTCGAATCCATCGATGCTTTCGCTCTTTTGCTTGCCTCCCCGCTTATATTTCTCTGTGACAAATCGGAAACACACTTCTGATTTCCTATTGGCATCATTTACTTATGTCACCTATATTTGCTGAATTCAGTTCCTGTACGCGTACTGCACCAGGGGAAACAAACAATTTCTATAATTACGTGCGACGGGTTTACTTTCAGGCAATTCCATGGAAAATTACGAGGATAGCTATATATTTCGTTCACATCTGCTCGCTGGGATCTCTATGGAGATCTTGTCGACAATGTGAATTTGTCATCTGCATGCAAGCTGACATTTGCCAGTCTGAATTTTTAATTTGTGAAGGGGGCAGAGTCAGGATCGATCGCGTAAGAAAACAGTAAACAATTTGCATATCTGATATTATACGGCAGTCTTTATTTTATAGTTACTAGACCATTATAAGAGAAGGGGTGGCTGCATGTGGTCCAATTACTATCATTCTTGATTAATTCAATTTTTTATTAATTATTATTGATTTTAATGAAATCAAAAATTTATAATTTAAAATGTATTAAAATGTTATATATATATATATGTGTGTGTTTGTACTTTTAATTTAGTTAAAATTATAATATTTAATTAAAGCATTTGTGCAAATTTATTGTTGTTCATAGTCTATTGGACATTTATGCATAAGTATAGGTAAAAATAGTTTGAAGAAAATGTATGGAGAATATGGATTGGATTAATTGTGTAAATTTTTGAGGTGGTTCCTATTGTAGTGCAAATTAGTTGTGCAAATTTTTGAGGTGGTTTGGTTGTGGTGGAAGTTATTAGGTCATCTTTGAGGTGGTTCCCTTTGTAGTGCAAGGTATTGAGACATCTTTAAGTAGGTGCTTTGAAATGACCAATATTTTACTCTTCCTTGTATAAGGATTATATGGCATTACTCGAAAGAACAAGAGTGATAAGCACCCAAGTACAAACAAAAAAAGTTAAAATCTAATATACCTTTGCACCCCAAATTAGATATAAAGACTACTATTGTATGTAATTTTTTTAATAAATCTTAAATTCAAAAAAAAAAATCATTCTATTCTTATAGAGCGAATAAAATTAAAAGTAAAAAAAATTATGTTAGCAGTGAAAAAATCAAACATTTATATTCAATCAAGCATTACCCACCAAAATTTGTACAAGGTGGTAATCGCATTCTCGGGAGATATAGGAATGATGGTGGACAAAGTAGTTTTCAGCCCTTATGCAGTTTAAAAAAATCAAAAAGTATGAAAAAATGAGGTAACATTTTGTGAAATGGACATCTCCTCGATAGTTAATCAAGAAGCAATTTTTTCAGAGAAACGTGGAGTCACTGCTAAAGTTATAGGGAAAACCCTAACTGAAGAGATATTAGGGAATGGAGGAAAAAGATTGGAGTGAGAACATGGAAGTATATTCTATTCCCAAAAGAAATTATTTATAGATACATTAGATTCAAAATAAGAGAGGGATAAAATTGTTAACAAAATCACATGGAGGTTCAAAGAGAAATTGGTTTATATCCAAAAATGGGTTCAAAATTTCAATCCCAGAACCAAAACACCATCAAATTATGGATAGTAGACTAGGTTAAATAACCTACCTATAGAATATTGGACAAGTGATTATCTTAGAGCAATCAAATCATAGTTGGGAGTGGTATTAGGCATGGAAATAGAAAGGGGAGACTCGACCCTCTTTGTTCATTTGAAGATCATTATGTAGGGCTATGGGAAGAGGATATTGAAAAAGAAGCAAAATTGTATTACTTAAATTGCAATAATTGTTCACACGCAATAACCAAATGTTCAAAAACTTATGCAAAGAGTTTGAGTCTTCCCTAAATGTCTTGTTTGTTTCTCCTTCTCAAGGTACTTTTAGGTACCATCCAATGGTCCTATACACATTAACCTTCTTTGAGGTTAATTAAGACTTGTCCCAAACCTTCTCCTAAGCTCCCACTCCAAGGAAAATCCAACACAAGAGGAGTTTCAAACTCCTATCTGACTTGGCCTTAACTCCAAGACTTACTCCTAAGCCTCAAGCCCTCTACCAACAAGGATCTTTTCTCAAACTTATAAGGAGATGTGAATAGGCTTGGTTTACTTCTGATTGTTTCAAAAGAACACCAAAGGTTCCTCAGTACCCATCGTTCAATACCCATAAGGAGTTCTGCTTCAAACTATCCTATTAGGAGGCATAATAGAACTTGCCCTTCTCAGTGACCTTATCAATCTTAACTTCTAAACCTTCCACACAACCCAACAATAAATCATAGTTTTGACTACCCTTTTGGACCCTTAAAACAATATTCCAAATTGTGTTAGGATTAAGAAGACGGAAATAGCAGTTACATGCAAATATAACCAATATCAAAAAATAATAAACCACACAAAAAAGAACACAAGACACAAAGATTTAATGTGGTTCACCCAATCCCTAGGCTACATCCACCAATAGTGAGTCCAATATTATTATTATCCAGTTATTACAACCTGATTACAATCTGTAATCCCTTACAGCTCAATACCACTGCAAGTCACCACAAGCCAACAATCTCCCCCTTGGTGACTGATCAAGATCCACACCAAGAAACCTCCCACTTGGAGACTAATCCTATAGTAATACTGCTACCATATGAGGCTCCCACTGGATCGAACCACCCTGGACTCAATTGTTCCTTTATTATGTTCAGTCTAGAAGACCAACTAAAGCTGAACGTGAGTTTAACTTCTCCCTTGTTACTACCTTTGTAAACATATATGTTGGATTATCATCTATATGTATCTTTTCCAGCTTTAACTGCCCATCATCAAAAACTGGCTGAATGAAATGATACCGCAATTGTATGTCTTTTGTCTTTGAGTGCAAAGCAGAATTCTTCGCAAGATGAATGGCACTTTGGCTATCTATATGCAGAAAATTATCCGTTTGTGGATGTCCCAATTCTTCCATGAAGAATTGAAGCCATATCATCTCCTTGGTTGCCTCTGTAGTAGCAACATACTCTGCCTCTGTAGTGGATAAAGTAACCACCTTTTTTAGTTGAGAAATCCAACTCACTGTTGTCCCACCAATAATAAATACATAGCATGTAGTACTCCGCTTGCTATCTATATCTCCTGCCAAATTTGAGTCAACATAGCCTTGTACAGTAGTAGTAGATCCCCCAAAGTGTAAAAACTTACTAGATGTACCTCTCAAATATATGAGAATCCATTTGACTGCATTCCAATGCTCAATACTAGGGTGACTCATATATCGGCTAACGACTCCCACTGCATGTGCAATATCTAGTCTAGTACATACCATAGCATACAGTAAGCTCCCTACAACTGAGGCATAAGGTACCTTAGACATTTTAGCCTCTTCCTTTGGTGTCTTAGGACACAACTCCTTAGTCAATTTCAAATGACTAGGCAAAGGTGTGCTGAAAGCTTTAGCATTTTGCATAGAGAAACATTGCAACACCTTCTCAATATAATCAACCCAAGATAAAGTCAGCTTCCTATTTTTCCTATCTCTACAAATTTTCATACCAAAGATTTGTTTTGTTGCCCCCAAATCCTTCATAGCAAATGAATGTGCTAACTATTGTTTCAATCCCTTAATGTGATTCATGTTAGACCCAGCTACAAGCATATCATCAACATATAAGCATAAAATAATGTAGCTATCATCAACCAACCTCTTAAAATAAACACAATGGTCAGAATGACACTAAGTGTATCCATGCTCATTCATAAAAGTGTCAAATTTAATATACCATTGCCGAGGGGCTTGCTTCAAGCCATATAAACTTTTCTGCAATCTACACACCAAATTCTCCTTACCCTTGACGTCAAATCCTTTTAGTTGTACCATATATATTTTTTCATCCAAATCACCATGAAGAAAAGTTGTTTTAACATCAAGCTTCTCTAAATGGAAATCTTCAGCAACCACAATACTTAAAATAATATGAATAGAAGTCATTTTAACAACTAGAGAAAATATCTCATCAAAATCAATGCCCTTTTTCTATGCAAATCCTTTTACAACTAACCTGGCTATAAATATTTTCTTACCTCCATCCTCTTCTTTCAGCCTGTAAACCCATTTGTTCTATAAAGCCCGTTTACCTACAAGTAACTTGCATAAATCCCAAGTTTGATTTTTCAATAAGGAGTCCATTTCCTTTGTCATTGCAGACTCCCACTAAATCTTTGTATCCACTTGCACAACTTCATTATAATGTATTTAGGTTCACCGACATCTGTTAACAAAATAGAATACAAAGAGGGATAGAATCTTTTTGGG
Organism: Chamaecyparis obtusa; assembly: GCA_027943335.1. Classification (NCBI taxonomy): domain Eukaryota; kingdom Viridiplantae; phylum Streptophyta; class Pinopsida; order Cupressales; family Cupressaceae; genus Chamaecyparis; species Chamaecyparis obtusa. The sequence continues at coordinate 1,274,872 of BSBK01003597.1, forward strand.
GGTCTACTTAGCCTTGTTGACCTTCTAATATTCACTGGGGTGTGTGGTATTTGTTGTTTTTGTTGTTGCGGATTATAAGGAACTACTAGAATATCATCTTTTGGAGTATCATCTAGTACTACATAATCATTTTCTTTCTTCTCATGCTGCTGCAACAGATCTTTGTACAACACTTTCTCATTGAATATGACATTCTTACTTCTTACAATTTTATGATTTTCAAAATCCCAAAGCCTATAACCAAATTCATCAATGTCATATCCAACAAATACACATTTCTTTGACTTAGCTTCCATCTTGGTTCTATTTTCAGAATCTATATATGCAAAAGCTTCATAGCTGAAGGTTTTGAGAAAAGAATAACTCACCTTCTTACCACTCCATGCTTCCTCTGGAATACCACAATCCAAAGAAGTAGAGGGACCTCTATTGATTAAATAAACAATAGTGTTTACAACCTCTGCCCACATGTTTAAGGGTAGCCTAGCATGCAACCTCATACTCCTTGCACGCTCCATTATTGTCATGTTCATGCGTTCAGCCACTCCATTTTCTTGGAGAGTCCTGGGTACAGTTTTCTGCCTACGAATACCATTAGAGGAGAAATAATATTCAAATTTTGTGCTGCAATACTCACCACCATTATCAAATCAGAGACATTTTAACCTTTTACCAGTCTCATTCTCAACCAAGCATTTCCATTTCTTAAAAGTTTGAAATACATCAGATTTTTATCTAAGGAAATAAATCCATACTTTTTTTGTTGCATCATCTATAAATGTAACATAATATAGAGAGTCACCAAGGGAAGATACATGATCTGGTCCCCATACATCTGTATGTACAAGCTCTAATTTCTCATTTTTATTTTCCTTCCCACTCTTTACAAAACTAACTCTCTTTTATTTTCCATACACACAACTTTCATAGAAATCCATATTGACACATTTCAGACCAGGTAAAACTTTCCTTGAATGAAGTAATTTCATACCTTTTTCATTGAATGTGCTCAAGTCTGTTGTGCTAAAGTAGTGTGTCAAAATCTATAGCAATTGTTTGATGTTCTTCTTGCTCAACTGCAGCCACTGTTCCTGAACATTCATTATCTTTTGAAAAAATTAAAGTAGAAGGACTAGTATGACCTGTACAAAGATATAAGGTGCCTACTTTCACACCTTTTGCTACTACTAAGGAACCTTTTGAAACCTTCCAATTTCTATCATTAAAAGTGACTATGCAACCCTCATCACCCAGTTGCCCTGCTGAAATTAAATTCCTACTCTGCCTTGGAACATGTCTTACCTCTTGTAGTAGCCAATTATTCCCATTCTGCAACTTAATCTCAATTTTTCCCTTTCCAACTATCTGACAGGGTTCATTATCACCCAAATAAACTAGCCCAAAATTCCCTTGGACATAATCAAGAAAGTAACCTCTATGGGGTGTACCATGAAATGAAGCCCCATAATCTAAAACCCAAGAATCATCAACACTATCTAAAGAAAGAAGCAAAGCATCCTCTTCAGGTTTATTACTCACCACATTTACCTCCTTGTTACCTTCTTGTTTGTCTCCTTCTTTATTGTTCTGAGACCAGCAATCTTTCTTCTTATGACCTAGTTTTCCATAGTACCAGCAATCATTTGGTCCTTTGGATTTAGACCTCTTTCCCTTTGATTTTCCTATTGATTTCCCACAATTTCTAGAATTGTTTCCTCTCTCATTCGTTCTGCCTCTTCTTTGTGTGTTTAAGATACTACCTGATGTGGATCCACCTGAGCTTTTCCTATGAATTTCCTCACTCAGAATAACACCAATAACATCATCAAATTTTAGGGTATTAGAACCAGAAATAGAGTTACTGACAACCATTACCAAGCCATTCCAGCTTTTAGGCAAAGAACACAAAATCAAGATAGCCTTGACTTCTTCATCAAAAATAACATTAACAGAAGATAATTGATTGGTAACTATATTAAAATCATTTAAATGATCAGCAACTGACCCACCTTCCACCATTTTCATATTAAACAAATGCTTCATGAGAAATACCTTATTTGAAGTAGAGGGCTTTTCATACAACTTCGCTAGGGTTTTCATCAAATCTTCAGTCGTCTTTTCTTGTGTAATATTGAATGCCGCTGATTGTTCCAAGCATAATCAAATACTACCAAGGGCCTTTCTATCAAGAATATCCCAGTCCTCATCAGAAATGCTTGCCAATTTCTTGGCTTTTCCTTCCAATGGTCAGCATAGATCCTTCTAATAGAGATAGTCCTCCATTTGCATTTTCCATAACTGAAAGTTTTGCCCATTAAAATTGTCAACCTTCAGCCTACCCTCATCTATCATTGCTCCCACTCAACCATGAGACTCCCACTAAATTGTGAGATCTTCCTACAGAGGATAACTGAAAAACAACCTCACTCTGATACCACTTGTTAGGATTAACAAGGCAAAAATAACAATTACATGCAAATATAACCAATATCAGAAAATAATAAACCACACAAAAGAGAACACAAGACACAAAGATTTAATGTGGTTCACCCAATCCCTAGACTATGTCCACCAACAACGAGTCCAATATTATTATTATCCAGTAATTACAACCTTATTACTATCTGTAATCCCTTACAACTCAATACCGTTGCAAGAAGTTACTAAAACATACATTATGAAATCCCCAACCCTAAGCCATATTATACAATATTTTTCCACTTTAGGGTTAGAATGAGTTACAACATGTCAGCCCAAAAATAGTACTTTCCTGTCAATCACCACAAGCCAACAAATTGGGATATGGGTTTTGAGTTGGACCCAGTCAACTAACATAGGGCTAATCAAGGGTAATTGTGACTAATAGACCTAATATTTGAAAATATCTTCAATTACTTTCACCATTCAAAGTGTCTCCATGAGTGGGTCATTGAACAAGGTATTTGCTCCATTAAAGACTTCCAATCCACTATTCTCTAACACCCATTCACTCCCTTGTCTCCCAACACAACATTTCTTCTCTTCAAACTGGCTCACCATTTCATTATGATCAGCCTAAGGCTTCATCTTAAAAATATAAATCATGTTCCAAACTTCCTAAAACTACACCAAACACCTAGGATATATTCTATCCTAACATTTTCCTGAGTGTCAAGGACTTCTCATGGTGAAATGTTAGGATAGGTCCATGTTTCCATCAAAACCTCAGGTTTAAGGGTTTCCTAGACCAAACAGGTTTGAGAGATTACCTTGGATCACCTCAACGCTTCAAACCAACTTTGAATGAAAGATGAGAGGCTTATCTACATGACCATATAATAGGATGGATTTTTCCAATGAACACACATCTGTACAGGTCTAGAATACAATGAACAAGTGAGGAAAATCAATAGAATTCAATGGAACATAACCTCTTTTCTCATTATCCCCAAAAATCAATATTACAAACTCCATTTTCATACAAGGCATAAGAGCATCATTGGGAACCTGTACAACCACCTTAACCATCGACCATAACCAACTAGCCATTATAGAATAATAATTAAAAAATGTTGCATTTGAGCAACTTTTGCAATGTTAACACCAATTATGCATTTTTTGCATTTGTCACATGCAAGTGACCAAAAACCACCTAGATCAATCTAATAGAACCAATAGGACTAGAAGAACATCAAAACATCACTCTTACATCTTTGGTGGGTAGTTGACCAGGTTTGACCATCCAGGGGCTTTTATGCCAGGAACATACCAAAATGGCTTAGGATACAAAATAGACCAAAGGGCCCTTAAGGCCTTATTACAAAGTTACATAAAAATATCAAAAGAAAATGAGGGAAAGTATTGTGTCCCTACACCAAAAACCCTCCCTAAAAAATAGAAAGTAAAGAAAGTATCGTAGGAGAGGAAAGATCAAACTAAAAAAAACAACAAATGAATTCAAAGAAATGGCAAAAGCAACAGAGGTGCTTATACTATATCGTAGCAAGAAAATAGTGAGGCAAATGAAAGGAGGCCCAAGTGACCTCAAGAAATTAAGAATTGTAGTCAATTACAAACTAAGGCCTTCACTAAATCTGATGAAGGAACATAGATGGTTGAACCATGAGATAAGGAAATAAGCATCTCAAAAGATTTGGATATTTTGATTTCTCTAGTTAAAGGACCTGAAAATGCGGAAGAATACAAAGATTCATGAAGGGAGCAAAAAATGGGGAAAGAGGACACATGCAATAAAAGGGAAGAAATATAAAAACAAACAAAACAAAAGAAAGAGGAAAATACTCCATCAAAATAATTCTCAAATGATTCTCTATTAGAGGAGGAATGGGAAGATAACACAAAGGAATTACTAGATGCATTGGACATTCTGCAATCCACATGTATCAACCAATCTAGTACGAATATTATTAACAATAGACTATATTGAAAAGGCAAGGGAATGATAATGGCTGAACAAAAAAGATAAGAGGAAGCGCTTAAAGGAGAACAAAGATCAATCAAGACTTGTCTACTTAAATTAAGAACCGGGGGAGGAACCCCCTTCCTTGGGAAGAAATGAGGATCCTTACTTGGAATGTCAAGGGCCTAAATACCCTTGACCAAAAACACTTGATTAAGTGCTAGTTAGAATAAAAAAGAAAATAAATCTTACTAATGCAAGAAACCAAATTGACCAACAAGGAATCAAAATTTTACAAAAAACATTGTAATCAGTGAAAATGACACTTAGTGGAAGCCAATGGGGCATCAGGAGGGAGAGGCATCATGTGGAGATTTAACCAAGTGGATATTGAGATAACACAAACTATAAGTAATTTTAAAATGGCAAGAGTCCAAAGTACACAAACTTCCTTAAAATTTATTGTCTTTAATATATATGTTCCCACAAAAATAGAAGATAAAAACAAGCTTTGGACTAAACTAAGAACTCTATTTGAAGCCAAACAAAATAACCTCATTGTGGGAGAGGATTCAACACACTTGTGGATGCAAAATAAAAATAAAGTGGAATCACACAAATACAAAAAGATTTTCAAAATTTTGTCACAAATAATGGATTAATTAACTGTATCACCACCAATGGAAACTTCACATGGAATAATAGGAGAAGTAATTTTACTAATATAGTAAAATGATTAGACCTTTTTCTTCTATTAGAAGGATGGTTAAACAAACCAATACTTCCCACATCTCTAATCCACCTAATGCCTATTTTAGATCATTGTCCAGTAGAATTAGATATGCAAGAAGACTTCATAGGCCCAAAATATCAACTCAGATTTGAGAAAATATGGAAATAACACCCAAAATTGATACAAAGCCTCAACTTTTGGTGGGAAGATCCCTTTCACAAAACATGAATACAAATGTATTTATCTTTCACAAAAAACTCAAAAAAAAAATGAGAACATGGAACAAGATAGTTTTTGGAAACATATTCAAAGACAAAATAAAATTGGAAAAAGAGTTAGAAGAGGTAAGTAATACTATCATATAGAATGGCATGACACATAAATAATTCAATAAAGAAAAAGCATTATTGACATCATACATAGAAATTTTAGCAGGATAAAAGAGTTATTGGCGAACAAAAGTCAAGAGAAACATGGCTAAATGAGGGAGATATGAGCACTAAATTCTTCCAAAATACCTCAAAAATCAAACAAAACCAAAATAAAATCACCCAAATAGAACTTGATGACAAATCTATAACTTGTGATATAAAAAAAAATCAACAAATTGGAGTGAAATAATTCATAACCTTCTTAGGGATCTAGGTGAATCGGATATGATTCAAAACACCTTTACTCAAAATATACCAATGATCATCACTGAAGCTAATATTTTTTTTTTATGAGTCCAACATTAATTAACAAGGTTAAATTTGCAACTTTTGAACTAAATACTAACAAGGCTCTTTGGCCAGATGGATTTCAAGCACTAATCCTCCAAAAAAAATTGGATTTCATGTGCAAATATATATGGGAATTTGTGGAGGAATCAAGGGGAAAAAATACAATACTAAAAGACAAACATTTTTTAATACCCAAGAAATCATATGGGAAAAAACTTGTAAATCATAGACCAATCTCGTTATGTAATACCATTTATAAGATTATATCTAAAGTAATGGAAAATAGACTTCAAATTATCCTCACAAGGCTCATATCAGAAGAACAAAGTGGATTTGTAACCAACAAAAATATCACAAATGGCATCATAATAGTACAAAAAGTATTGCATTCAATGAAAAAAGGGAATCTGAATTGTATGTTATTTAAACTAGATATAATTAAAGTATATGATAAAGTAAATGGCATTTTTCAATACAAATCAAGAGTAAGTTTGGATTTAGGGAAGAACGATTAAAATGGATATTCAATTGCATCTCCACACCAAGATATTCTATAATCATAAATGGATTGCCATATGGATTCTTTTAAGGATTAAAAGGGTTAAGACAAGGAGACCCCTTATCTCCCTTTTAATTTGTTATCATGGAAGACACTCTAAGTAGAACAATAAAGAGCCAAACAAAATAAGGCCTTTGGGAAGGTATTATGATCATGCAAGATTTAATTTCTTATTTACACCAAATATGTGTTAATGTCACTTTATTGTATGGAGCAACAACCATATGTGAGGCAGATAAAATTTGAAAAGTTTTAAATGAATATTTGAACAAATTTAGACAATATTCATTTGAAAAGTTGAGTATATTCATTTTTGTAAGAATTTACAAATAGAAAATAATGAACCAAGGATCTAGAGGTTAAAGAATAGCACAAATACAAGAGAGATGGTATGAATAATAATAGACTTGTATTAATGATGAAATGATTGAATAAAAACTACATAATAGGCCTCCTTATATAGGAAAGGTGATAAGAGACAATGATAAGAAGCTAATAAGCTATCACCTATGCAAGGTGTAATCACATGTCCACCAAATGTGCATCATCCTCCATTATGCAATGAAGTATGTGCCACATTATGAGGATGATAATGTGATATGTGCACTAAAGATGGATCTCACACCTAAAGTGAAATTTTTTCTACACCGTGTGCATAATTGAGGTACAAACTCCTAGGTGTCTCAATGACAAACTACTATGCAATGCATTATCCTAAGTAAGATTAAGTAAAGTGTAATTAGGAATATTTAATTACACCAACACCCCCCCCCCCCCCCCCCCCCCTTTAGTGAAACTTAGAGGAATGCACTTAAACTCACAATGCAATAAGGTTCCCGACTACTAGGCCATGTTAGGTATCCATGTACAATATGTAATGCAATACATGAAATGAAAACTCTTGTAAAGTGGAGAAAGAGGAAAAACCTCATGGTAAAAAACCATCCCCCAAAAAGAGAGAATAAAACAAAATATGCATGGATGGATGGAGTACTCAAGACCCCCTAAGAACTACATACATCATGTATATACAAATAATTATTCCTCCATAAGAAGGATAGTTGGAGACATGATATCCCCCCCATAATGAAGAAGCTCCCATGTTGATGAAGAGTACCTGCAAACAAAAGATAATCCAATGCCTACAAGAAATGTGTCTTCCCTTAGGAATAAATAGATGCATCAAATGATGAAGAAGCCAATCCATGTGCAAATGGAAGGAGTAAGAAAATGAAGGTTTCTATGAAGACATCTCTGAAGACTGAATAGGTCTCTCCAAGTTCAAAGAAGCTATCACATCATGTGACAAACCAAGTGAAGGAGAAGAATCATGAATATCAATCTCCAAAGAAGGTGAAGAATTATCTCCAACTGTGGTGCTATCATCAGAGAGAAGAGAAACCCCCTCAGGTATGTCTCCCAAATCTGCATTATGAGAATCAACAACAAATGTCGAAAAAGGCATCCAAGTGGTCATCACATTCTACAAGATCTAAAGCACATGATCATCTTGCTAAATAGTACATCCCATGTCTAAAGAAGCAGGAGGTGGAGGAGAAGAAATCTCAACACTTGTCTCAATAACAAAATGATTCAAGTGTCCAAAGTTCTCCTCACATACATAATTATCCCTTGGTAAAGGGATGTGTACATCATGAATATCATCATCATCATCAACAAAATGTGAAAAGGAATACAAGCGTGATGTATGATCAACAACTCTCATAGCTATGACATCTCTAGTCTCCATGTCCCTAATGTAGATAAAATCAAGAGTGAACTCAACAATTTTACCTTGTGCCCCATGAGTAATTTGGTAAATAGAAAGGAAAATAGTGGTCAAGGATGGTACACAAAGAACATCATTAAATGTCCCCTCTCCCATAGGAATAAAACATTTCCCACAAACCTCATGTGTGTGTTGTTACCCATCAAAATATTAGGAGAATGACAAGGCTTAATAGAAGAAAACATATCCATAAAAGATGCCATATGATGTGATGCACCTGAATCAAAAATCCATTTACCTTGCTCAGGATGTTTGGAAGCCAAAAGTGCTTGTCCTTTACCTTTATCTTTGGATGATGATTGTATATAGTCGAATGTGGACCTCTAATCCAACTACACACGTAACATGGTCATTACTCACATGATCGAATTACAAGAGAGAGTATGAAGTACTCAATCTGAAATCCATCATGAAGTGACCTGTTGCCTCCTTTGTAGAAGGGGTGTTTAATTACTCTTAGATTGGAGAGCCAACAACCATAAGACCAATTCTACAATGGAGGATTTTCAAAAGCTATAATGATAGGCAAAAACTGAAATTAAACTAACATGAGTGCAATTTAATCTAAGATGCTTTGAAAGAAATATGATATGCAATTTAATCTAAGAAATTGAAATAAAGATGATATTAAGCTAAGAGCAATTAAGCAAACTAATTCTAATACGAGATGCAATTGTAGACACCGGAAAATCCTTCGGAAAATAAATTATTTTTGTTTTCTGAAAATCCCTGATGACATCATCATTTATTAATTAATTATTTATTTAATTAATTAATTTATTTTTATGTCATTAAATCTCTTTTTCTTAATTAAAAATATTTAATTAAGAAATCCCTCCCAAAAATGTTTAAATCTTATTTAAACATTAATCCCCTATTTATTAATTATTTTAATTAATAAATTGACCAAAAATCTCCTAAAAAATAATTAATTTATTTTTTGACCAAAACTTGGCCAATTTTCTTAAAACCACTAACCTCTTCCAAAATCTTCTAATCCCTTCTTAATTTCGATTAAAAGGCTAATCCCATCTTTTCTAACCCTAATCTCAACTCAAAATATTTAATTAAGATTAAATATTTAATTTTCATATTTATTGAAAATATTTCAATAAATTTTCCCAAACTTAAGCTTTTGGAATGAATAAACATTTATTCCATAAAACCTAAGAAAACTCTAGACTCTTCTAGAAACTTCTCAACCCAACCTCTTCACCCATCCTAATCCTAATCCTAATCCCCTTTCTAATCTTGTCACATTCCATTAGCAAAAGGTTTACCAAAACTTATGCTAACCTCCTCTTAGTCATCCTCCTTAGTCAACAAAGATGGCCACCTCTTGGCCACCTCTTGCAAATGCATTTAAGGATGCATTTAAGCCTTCCTTATCTTTCTTACATGCATTCATTATGCATTTAAGACCTTCTTATCCCTTCCTTGCCACCTCTTGGCCTTGGGCACATTTACCAAATTGTGCACATGCCCTCAAACTTTCAACTCAATCCTCCCTTGACACTTGTCAGGACACTTGTCCTTGACTCAACCCTAACCTTAGCCCTAACTCTGACTCATCCTTTTTAACCAAGCCCTTCCCTTTTCCTATAAATACCCTCACTTCCTAAGGCAAATCATCTTTCAACTCTCAAACTCAATAGCAAAGTTATAATGCCATTTTCATTCTAGCATAAGCATAAACTCATCATTTTAGATCATTTTCAAGCTTAAATCACATTTAAATTAGCTTAATTGGATTAACATAGATTCATTTCTTGTTTAATCAATCTTAGTTCATCTTTTAGCTTTGCATATTTGTGTGTTCTTGAGGCCTTTGAGGCAAAATAGGTTCCTCATACCTATTTTGTGTCATTTTGGGTCTTCTTGATCCTCAAATCATCTTATTTGCATGCTCCAAGTGCTTGAGTTTGCACACCCACATCCATTTATATCCAAGCATATCAAACGGTGCATGGGCGCATCCGTTTTAGGCTTAAACTGAGGTGGCTTTGATTTTAGTTTGTTTACCATTAAATTTGATTTGATAATATGCTATGACGTTTGTTTGTCTTTGACCTTCAAAACAGGTTTAGGTGCACGCTCAAATCCTAGTCTACATTCTGGCACGCCCGATGGGACCCACTTCACGGGTTCTTTGCAAACATTCTGATGAGTTTTAGACCATTTTCAGATTTTTCAAGCTTATAGGTGGACGTAGCAATTAGATCCATTTTTCTTCTTCTTGTCTATATTCTTCTTCCTCTTCTTGTCTATATTCTTCTTCTATTCCGTCTCCTTCTTCTTCTTCTTCTAGCAAGGAGGTCATGGCCATTTTTTTTTTCAAAAATAATAATAAAATCCATAAGGAAGCAAAATCATACACACCTTATTTTAGTGCTTAAAATGAACCCCAAAATCATTCTTGAATGCATTAAGGATTAAAATTTGCAAATTTTTTTCTAACAAACAAAACAAAAAAATTAATCAAGGCATTTGCATCCTTGCAACATCAAGGATTTTTAACAATGCATTCATGCAAAGTAGGAATGATCATATCTTTTTGGGCATAAAAAGAACATCAAATCTACATTCAAACGAGTCAAAACAAAATCTTGAATGAAGCTAAAAGGAAGAACTTAGGTCCTAAAGCGTCATTTTCCATTTGAAAAGCAAACACAATCTTGAATGCCTTAAAGATCAAAACAAAGCTTTTTTAAAAGTTCTTAATCAACACGCACACTCAATCTTGAATGCCCAAGTCAAAAAACTTGCAAACGCTCGATTTACTTTTTGGAGAAAGAAAAAGTCAAAATCTTAAACACTTGTGTCTTCAATTTCAAGGTTCAAACACACTTAATCAAATTTGGAAAAATGAACAACTGCTTGATGTGCATTTAGGAGTTTTACTTTTTGCAAAATCCTGTTAACTTAAGCAACGTAGAACACTTGGACTCGAACAAGTCCACTTCTTCTACTTTTAGCGAGGCCTGTCCAGGGAGAAGCGCTTCCTCTTTGGAGAACGACCTCAAACCGGTAGCCCCTCCGACCGGTATACAAACAAGTGAAGAACAAAATAATCACTTACATCTCCTAATCGCCGGGCGTTCGTGCCAAACACGTGACTGGGGATGGTAAACATTCCTCTCCCCCAGCATTATTGGCAAGGCTCTTAAGTGAGTCACGGATGATCAGCATAACCGGGTATGGAGACACCACGGAACTATTAAAAACTTGATAAAATAGAGGCTACCCTATCTACATCCGAAAGTATCAAAATCCTTGTGCAAGGACCGATTCCAAGGGGTTTACCGGGTCGCCTCAAGATTACTCACCATTTGTATTCCCTTCTGGGGGATACCAAGCTGTGGGCAAGCGATTTTGATACTCACCTTCCTTAGGTAGATCTGTTTGAAGTGCTTGACAGTCAAAGACTCCGTGAAAACACTTGTTGAAACATACACTTTTTAAAGCTTTATCAGAGTCAGTTGTCTTTGTTTGTATCCTGCAGGGTTTCTTTGTCCCTTGCGGGGATTGCTTTGACTTTAACCTTTGCCATTGGAAACCTTTGTCTCAAAATCAGAAGCCTCTTTTCCAAGTAATGCCCAGCAAGAACAAACATCCTAAAGTGAAGTTGCCCAAATCCCAAACCTATCAAGAGCGAAAAGTTACCAAGAAGAAAACCAAGACTTATCAATCCACTATCCAAACAACCAAAGTCGAAGAAAAGTCCCAAACCAGACTTGAGAACATTACCCATAACGCCCGCATCAAACAGTTCGCCTTCCGTTTCCGAGTTAACCATCACTTTGTCAACCTTGAGCCGAAGATTAGCCAAATCTTTGTTCATGTCTTGTTCCATCTTCAGATCTTGAAATCTTGTCTCAAATAGCCTTGCATCTTAGTTTCATTCTAGCTTTCATCTTTGCATCATTAATCAAAACCTTAGTTGCATTTGCATTCATCCTCCTACCAGCATTTTAGAAACAGTCCTTGTCATTTGCACTTGCATCATCCTTCTAGAGCATTGTCCCTTCACCCTTCAAAACCTTTTCCACCAGCATTCCCCCCATCAGCTTTCCATATCTTTCCAGCAGATCCATCATCTTTTGTTCCAAATCTAGAGATCCACCAACACTTAGTGTTCTACCTTTTGAGTTGTTCCTATCCTATATCCAAGATCAGAGACCATCATCCTCTTTTTTGACACAACGTGTTGTCATAAAGAAATCAAACCTTGTCCTTGCATAGCCATCATCTCGAGCAAGAGATTGGAGTGCATTGATAAAAAACTTGTTGACCGAAGATCATCAGTCTATCTTAGGTTGACCCCATCATATCTCTGATCCTCCATTTGGGAAAAATAACAGCTCATTTGTTGACCGCTCAGTAATCTTTCACCAGCTTTCCACCAGCAACCTATCTTTCCTCCACCGTCTTGATCCATATCCGTTCCATCCAGCTTCCATCATCGCCATCTTGATCCCTATCTTTGCATTTGCATCTTAGAAGTCATCATCTTTAGAAGTTCATCAACTTTGCATCCATCAACATCTTTTAGCCAAACATCTTGCATACATTTAGCACTTGCATCTCCATGCCTGTTGAGACCAGATCTCGGAAAAGAAGAAGCATGAATCCTTATCCACCAACAACCTCATCCGATCCCAACCTTTTCACCAACGCCATGATGACCTACAATCCCCAGATCCAAGCCAATAACCCATGTGAAGATCCAAACATCCCTTCATCCCCGTTGGCAATCCAACCATTTGCAAATCCTCCAGAAAACCCACCAGCGACCAATGCCCTTGTACCGCAACATCAGCAAAGCACGTTTGCCCACTATCTGCCAGAAAGTACCTCCATCCCACCATCTCTCTATCCACGCATCCCCATCAAAACAATCCAAGTTCTAGCACAAGCATATTCTCCGTTTGACCAATCATTCCCTGATCCTATCATGCAAACACCCCAAGAGCTTTCCACCATTCCCCTTTTCTTGCAAGGAAGCCTCGCCAGTCCCACAACACAAGCTGCAGTGCCATCCGCTCCATCTCCTACCCCTTTTGCTTCATCATCTGCTATGGCTGCCCAAGCCCAAATCCAAACCCAAAGTCAGCTTCCACCTCTCACACAAGCTTTTACACCGCCGCCATCCGCAAGTCAAGCAACGCCTTTCACCATCAAAGGAGCACCGTCACCCTTCACCCCCCAAGCACCCGTACCTTCTTCTTTGGGGTTAGCGCAATCACTTCCCATTCCAACCTCATCTTTCTCTTGGGTGTTTCCTTCATTTTCCTCCTCACAAGCATCCGCTCAACCACAACCTCAACAAGCTCCTTTCTCTCAAACATCATTCGTGTCCCAAGCTCCCGTTGCTCCTACCATTCCATCATCCGCTGCAGTGCACCCTAACACAAGCTCTTAGTGGGGCCTTACACAAGAAGAAATGAAGGCATGGGGGATCCCATCTCAATCCCCTACATCTATGGTTGCAAGTCAACAAACCGCCTTCACCCAAGCAGCACAGCAGCAACTACCCCAACCACCGCCGGCTTCAAGCTATTCGTCCCAAATCCCAAATACCTTCCAGCAAGTTCCACCACCTCAACAGCCAACTTTCCCCAGCTATCTTACCCCATCACCCTTTGCTTCTAGCTTCCCCACATCTGTTCCACCTCTAAGTAACACAGGCATGCACCCAGCTTATATCAGCCAAACCCAAAGCCAACCTCAGCAACTACCACCATCATACCCGCAAGCAGCATCATTCCAACAGCCTCCCCCACAGCAACCACATGTCCCCTTTCAGCAAACAACCATCATTCCTCAACAACAGCAAGCCCCTTGCTATCAGCCTCAGCAACAAATCCCTATCATCCCCCAGCAACAACAAGTTCCCACCCATCAGTTACAACAGCAAGTTCCAAGTGTCCAATATCAGCAAGCAGTCCCACAACAACCGCCAGTTCAACAACAGCAAGCAGCCCAACAACATCAAGCGGTTCCATATCATTTACCACAATATCCCCCTATGCCACACCAGCAATATCCCCAGCAACCATTGCCCCAAAATCAGTTCCAACCCATTTATCCACAGCAAGTGCCATATCCAGTTCCACAGCTTCCATCACAAGCAGAAGTCCCAGTTCCCTCGCCACTCAATGCTAAGTGGGAAGCAATGAAAAACGCTCTAAAGGAGCTACAAAGCGGAACAGAGAATAAAACATACAAGTTCGAAGAGGTGTGCTCATATCCCTTCGATCGGTCCATAGCAACTATCCCTTTCCCCAAGCATTTTGAGATGCCCAAGTTCAACAAGTATCGGGGGAAAGGAGATCCAGTAAATCATATCAAAGAGTTCTACATGGCATGCCAAGAAGTGGCTTACAGTGATAACTATCTCCTGCGCCTGTTTCCCAAGAGCTTGGGAGGAACTGCTGTTGAGTGGTTTTACAAAATACCACATGGGACAATAAAAACCTTTGCTGAACTCTCTGAGAAGTTCATCACACACTATGTCCATAATGTGGAGAATGAGTTGTCCTTGCTAGACCTATGCAACTCAAAGCAAAAAGATGGAGAAAGCCTTGCAGAATACTTGCAAAGATGGCAGAATCTTACAACCAGGTTATCATATCAGCCGCCAGAGAAGCATCTAACAAAGATCTTCATTGATAACCTGCATCCAAAGCTATCCCATCACATGCGAATGAACTGTCTCCAGACATACCAAGACATCAAGAGCAAAGGCATAGGCATCGAGAAAGCTCTCCTAGACGAAGGCACTATTCGTCACTTCAAGGATGATTCCAAGAACAAACCCAACAATGATAAATCCCGTTACTGGAATCGTAACAAGAATGTTGTTACAGATGGAGCCACTGACACTAAGAATGTACAATTCATTGTGGCTAGTCCTACACCAGCTCAAACATACCAATCGCCACAAGCGCCCATCTATCAGCAACCACCAGCTCCCGCATATCAAGCACCTATTTATCAGCAGCCTCCTCAAGCTCATCAGCCACCTGTGCAACAGTATCAGCAGCAATACCAACAGCAACAGCCAGCACATCAAGGCAATCCTTTTAACACAGTTAACGTTGCCCCAAGGCAGAACAAGCCCAACAATCAGAACAATCCAAAGAGGACTTTCACACCTTTGGGTGAGCCTCTGGATCAGATCTTTTATCGGCTAGCCAAAGCAAATATGATCACATATCCGCCCATCCCACAGAAGGATGACAACGCACCAAGGTCTGATTGGTATAAAGAAAATGAATACTGTGATTACCATCGTGTGAAGGGGCACACAACATTGAAGTGCATGCGGCTTAAGAACTACATCCAGGATCTCATTGATCACAAGGAGATCCAGGTCGATGCACCAGCTCAAGCTTCACCCAACGCCAGTTTGCAAATATATCAAAATGTGTTCCCTCAACACGATGCCGGGAAGAATCAAGCCAGCGCCAATCAGCCCCAAAATCGTGGCAAAGGCAAGCAAGAAGATCACACAGCGGCCTACATCAACTATGACAAGTATGTCGGATGCATAACTCAAGTTGAGCCCATCCAAGATGAGCCCACCATCAATACCATCCACGTCAGAGGGCCGGATCGACAATGTGCTGCAACTACCCGCAGTGGTAGGATAACTGTTGCCGGTGCTCCTTCGAGATCAGCTGCTCCTCCAAGGCCAACATCTACTGCATCCACAGCACAGTCTAACACCAGGCCAGCATCAAATGCACACGCAACACAGCATAATGCACCAAGTGCACAATACAATATCATAGAGCATCTTGGGAACATGCCAGCCCAAATATCTATCTTGGATTTGCTCCGCACATCACCCATCCATCAGGAGATCTTGGACAAAGCTCTAAAAGAAGGCCATGTCCCCACGAACATTAACACAACTCAATTTGAAACTCTTGTGGGACACCTATCAGCAGCATGTGCCTTATCCTTCAAAGAATCTGATATACCAGATGTCGCTCCTGACCATACTCTCCCTCTCCGCATTGCTGTCATGGTCAGAGATTTTGCCATCAAACGAGTTCTAGTGGATAATGGCTCAGCCCTCAACTTGTGCACATTAAAATTCATCAAGAAGATCGGGTTCACGGAGGCCGACATACAACATGAGATGATCACCATCAAAGCATATGATAACTTGGAGCGTACCTCTGAAGGTACTATCACCTTGCCTATCCAGCTAGGCCCAGCAACGCAAGATACTGTCTGCCACGTTGTTGATCTCGACCTACCATTTAATATTCTTCTCGGCCGCCCATGGATCCATTCCATTAGGGCTGTACCATCTACTTACCATCAGTGCATCAAGTTTCCACATCAAGGCACTGAGGTTACCATCCACGCTGATCCTAACCCCTTCGCATACTGTCGTGCGATGGAAGCATCTTTCCCTCATTCTACTCATTGTCCTGGAACCGATATTGGTACTTCTATTGCTAGTTCATCCCGATCCCATCGCGATCCAGAGACCATCCTCTCTTCCACCTTATCATCCGTCAAGATCAACAACCAGGGTTGTGGCGAATACAGCCTCAGTGATGCATTTGCTGTAGGGGCTCTTCCACATGATCCACATACTCAAGGGCGCCCAAGTTGTCAAAACAAGCCTGTTGAGGAACATTATAAGCTCAAGCAAATCGGAAACATGACTTTTGAGTCTCATGGTACCATCAACAGCAAAGAAAT
The DNA here is from genome assembly GCA_027943335.1 of Chamaecyparis obtusa. Classification (NCBI taxonomy): domain Eukaryota; kingdom Viridiplantae; phylum Streptophyta; class Pinopsida; order Cupressales; family Cupressaceae; genus Chamaecyparis; species Chamaecyparis obtusa. The sequence continues at coordinate 1,291,798 of BSBK01003597.1, forward strand.
GGATCCAGATATTAACAAATGGTTATACAAAGATCCCCCATCACGTGACACACAACTTCTTGAGTACTTCAAAGAGAAATATCCAATCCCCTACAAAAATGTCACAGAACACTATAACTATCAAGGTGGTGGTCTAGGACCACAAGAGGACGGAAATTTGTTTCCTATCATACCATCCCAAAATTTAGAACAGCAAGGACTTGGCTTTAATACCTCTCGCCTGCTTGAACAAGAGCCCAATACCACAACTGCGGACACTAACATGACCAACGTGAACTTTTCGAATAGCCGGGATGACCTCGTGGAAATCGAAGACATCCCCGAAGAGAAAGACATCCGATCCTACGATGATATCTTTGCCGACGACACCCTCCTGGGGACTTCTGTTCTCCAACAACTCTCCATTAACCTCATAGATCTTCCCCTCACAAACCCCGACCTCATAGATTGGGACCAACCAAGCATCGCACACATCGACGAGTTCCAAAGCGCACAAGCACTCCTAGAATTCATGGGGGCATCAGGTCCAACAAGCAATCAGGATCCAACATCAACCTCTGTCTATCAGCTTCACCCATAAGGATATTTTGGGGAAGAGGCAAGCTTTAGTCGCAAAAATGAAATAGCAAAAGAACATCATGAGTCTTTATGTGAAAACCCCCTTGGGGCACATTCTGATTCCAAAATAGTAAAAATAAAGGGCGTATCTTCTAGTGAAAACCTGGCAATTCAGGCGCTAGAAGATGAAGCCTTGCCTCTTCCCCCTATCCAAGATTATAGACCAGAGCAATCTCCAATCATCATAAAGGAAACCAAGTCAATCAACTTGGGAACAGAAGAATGTCCAAGGATCACCTACATTACAGTCAACCTAACAGAAGGAGAAGAAATCGCTCTCAGTGCCTTGCTCAAGGAATCCATTATCAACTTTGCATGGTCATACGCCCATATGCCTGGGCTTGATCCAAACCTTGTTGTTCATCACCTATCAGTAGATCCAAACGTCAAGCCAGTGAAGCAGAAGCTAAGGAAAATGCATCCAAAGGTAGCATTGCTCGTCAAAGCAGAGCTTGAGAAGCTCCTCCAAGCTAAGATCATCAGAGCAATAGATTATTTAGAGTGGATCTCTAACATGGTGCCAGTCACAAAGCCTTCTGGCGACATTAGAATCTTTACTGATTTTAGGGACTTGAACAAGGCATGTCCTAAAGATGATTTCCCACTACCTAACATAGACATGATCGTAGACCTTACAGCGGGTCACGAAATGCTATCACTCATGGATGGATTTTCAGGCTACAATCAGATTCATATAGCAGAAGCAGATCAACATAAAACAGCATTCACAACCCCATGGGGTACCTTCTGCTACAACATGATGCCATTTGGGCTAAAGAATGCAGGGGCCACATATCAGAGAGCAATGACAGCAATCTTCCATGACATGATCCACAAGATCCTTGAGGACTATGTGGATGATATCCTTGCAAAATCCAAAACAAGAGATGAGCACCTCAACATCCTAGAGCGTGTATTTGATCATCTGAATCATTATGGCTTAAAGCTTAATCCTAAGAAATGTGTCTTTGGTGTTACATCTGGCAAGCTTCTAGGTTTCATCGTCTCTAGACGAGGCATAGAGATCGATCCTAAAAAGGTAAAAGCAATAACGGAGATGCCTCCACCAAGAAATCTCAAACAGCTCAGAAGCCTACAGGGAAAGCTTCAATCAGTTCGGCGATTCATCTCTCAACTAGCAGACAAGTGCCAACCCTTCTCACATCTCTTATGCAAAGACACCAACTTCAAGTGGGATCCCATATGTCAAAGAAGCTTTGATAAGCTCAAAGAGTATCTAGCTAACGCTCCGATCCTTGTACCACCAGTTCCAGGATGCCCACTCATCCTTTACATCTCAACAACAGCTACAGCACTAGGGGCACTCCTAGCACAGCATGATGATGAAAACAGAGAACGAGCTGTATACTACATCAGTCGCACTCTTGTGGGCTATGAGCTTAACTATTCACCCATGGAGAAAGCATGCCTAGCAGTGGTCTTTGCCACTCAAAAACTTAGACATTACATGCTTAGCCACACAATCAAGCTCATATCAAAGGTGGATCCTCTTAAGTATCTGTTATCAAGGACAACCCTCACAGGCCGTATGGCAAAATGGGTCATGTTACTCAGTGAATTTGACATTCAGTATATAGATCGCAAAGCAATCAAAGGGCAAGTCATTGCCGATCAGCTAGCAGAAGCACCACTAGTGGATGCCTATCCACTAATCATGGAATTCCCCGATGAACACTTATGCATGATTGAAGAGCAGCCCATGTGGAAACTATACTTTGATGGTTCCAACACATCCCATAGCTCTGGCGCAGGAATCCTATTCATCACACCTCAAGGTGACTATATTCCAAATCCATTCAAGTTGGGATTCCCCTGTACCAATAACATTGCAGAATATGAGGCACTCATCTCAGGTCTCAGAACAGCTATCCAATGGAACATCACAGAACTACAAGTCTTTGGAGATTCACAGCTCATTATCAAGCAAGTCCTTGATGAGTATCAGACAAAGGACGACAAATTGCTACCCTACAAGCAACTGGTCGATAAACTGAAAGAGCATTTCCTACATCTACAATTCAATCAGATCCCAAGGCTTCAAAACAAAGCAGCAGATGCAATGGCAACCATCGGATCCTTATTGGAAATCCCACGTGACGCAACACAATATGAATTTCTAGTCGAGCAGCTACACTTGCCAGCTTATGAGAACACCGATGCAAACATGGTGTGTGTCTTGGTTGGTCCCCAATCCCCATGGTACCACGACATCCATGCATATCTAAAAAATGGTATCATATCTCCCCATCTCACCAATAACCAACGCCAAAACCTTATTCGCAGAGCTTCCCGCTACACTCTTGTAGCCAACACCCTATATCGTCGTGGGTATCATAATGTCCTATCTAGATGTTTAGACTCAAACGAGGCCGTCCTAGCCTTACAAGAAGTTCACGCTGGAATTTGCGGTGCCCACACGAGTGGCATGGTTCTAGCAAAGCAGCTACTTAGAGTTGGATATTATTGGCCAACAATGGAACATGATGCGTGTGAATTTGTCAAGAAATGTCTCCCATGTCAACAACATGCCAATTTGATACATGCACCAGCACAAGATCTACAGCATATTGCACCACCATGGCCTTTTTCATGTTGGGGCCTCGACCTCGTTGGCTTGATCACCCCCCTCTCTTCGGATGGACACAAGTATATCATAACAGCCACAGAGTACTTTACCAAATGGGTTGAAGCGATTCCGCTCACCCTAACCACTGGCATCCAAATATCCAAGTTCATCCTTTACCACATCATTTGCCGCTTCGGCATACCATCTACCATTTTCACAGACCATGGCACACCTTTTGAAAACCAGCATGTGGATGATCTATGTGCCAGATTCCACATCCATCACCATTTCTCCAGTCCATATTTCCCTCAAGGAAATGGCCAAGCTGAGGCAACTAACAAAACTATCTTGAAAATCCTCAAGAAGGTTGTCAATGATTCTGGTCGTGACTGGCACCTCCAAATCAATCCCGCCCTTTGGGCCTACCGCACTTCTTATCGCACTCCCATAGGCACCACCCCATACTCCCTTGTATATGGTGCTGAAGCCGTTCTGCCGATCGAGGTCGAGCTTCCATCCTTGCGCGTCTCCATGAAGAACTATACAACTGATGAAGACTATCATGTGGCTCGGCTCACACAGCTAGATCTGCTAGATGAAAAGAGACAGCAAGCTTACGATCACCTGGTGGCATACCAAAATCAACTCAAAAGGAGTTATAACAAAAAGGTCCATCCTAGACAATTCCAGGTCGGTGACATGGTCCTTAAAGAAAATCAGAAGGTCCTAGCAAATAGAGAAAAGAAAGGCAAGTTTGAGCCTACTTGGTTGGGCCCCTATGTTGTCACCACATCCTTCGGCTCGGGAGCCTATCAGCTATCAACACCAGAAGGTGAGCCCTTGAATGATCCTATCAACATCATCCATCTGAAGAGGTTCTATGCCTGAACCTGATCCTGCATATATCAGAAAATCCAAAAACATTCAAAAAAGAAAAAAAGCAAAAAAAAAAAGCAAAAAAGCAAAAAAGAAAAGAGAAAGAGAAAATAATCGTCCAAACGGTGAAAACTTGGCAATTCAAGCACCTTGGACAAGTATGTTGGTGAAAACCTGGTAAACAGGTGCCAACATAGTAAACTGGGCTATTTATCTATTCAGTTGTCCTTTCAGCTACCGTCCTCTTCCTCCACCCATAACAGATCTCCCAGCAGTTCCATCTCCCCTATCCTCCAAGCATTCGGCTTCCATCTTCCTCCAACCCATCTGCAATCCATATCCTATTCCAAAGCTTTGTACCATATCTTGTACCATATCCCTTTCCCTTTCCTGTACAGCACTTTCCTCCCTGTATTTATCCTTCTTGTCTCCGTCCTAGTGAGAGTCCCGCCGAGTGTGATCTTCCTATCCCCAATCCTGAGCTTCTGTACATATCCCTTGTGCATATCATTCCTCCTTGTTGTACATAACCTTTGTCCGTCCTGCAGCAGCATTTGATCAAATATCTTGTCTCATCCCCAGCCTCAGAAAATTTGTAGTCCCACTCAGGCCTTGTGCTTCAGCAACATCAATTGACGACTTATCCTTGCTCATCCTGATTATTCCTTGAACTTCAGCTTTTTGCCAGCGAACAACTACACTTATTCTCTCACCAACCCATGGGTCCTTGAGGATATATCGTTCCTCCTGTCCGACCAATCTTCCCACCATCAATCAAACCTAATCTCTCTCCTTGGCAAAGGATGTCTTTTTGGAGTTATCATTTTGATCTTGGATTTTTTGTCCTTTGGGTCTTGTTAATCTTTTTGGCTTCTCTTTATCCCACCAGGGTCACCACGATTCTTTATATCACGGTGTGCTGCGTGTGCGGATAATCTGGGGCAAGGTCTTTTGATATTTCACTTCTGCCTGTGAGTCAGTTGTGTGTTTGTGGTTCCTTCAGCATCGGATCCGCCATGTCGCCTCTGCACTTCATGTGTGATGTTGGGGCAACCCTGTGTGTTTGTTTAGCGTCAGTCCTCGTCAGTCCTCTGTGACGTTGTTGACAGGCCTCGTGATCCCAGTATCTTTGGCAGGTCTCTAACATAGCTATATTAAATCTAGGTTGTGCACTCCCGTTTGCACTTGGAGCTATCTGGTCCCTTGCATTTATCATATAGATTAATCTTGCATCTTTACATATAGCTGCATCTTGCATCTTGCATTTACATCTCATCTTGCATATCATCCATATTTGTTCTTAGAAGTGAGGTTATTTATCTCCCCTTTCTTCCTAGGCCCTTCCTTCCTCGTCCCGCCGGGCACACTCTGTCCCAGGGCGTAATCCCTCTTTCTCCTTGTCCCACTGGGCACATCTTCCATGATTTTGTCCCACCGGGGCATGTATCCTCTTTCTTCCAGTCCACCCGGGCATCGTACCCTCTTCTTCTGATTCCAGCCCTGGCATCTTATTTTCTTGTCTTTGACGCCATGCCACTTGCGACATCGCATCAAAGAGGGGCAAAATGTAGACACCGGAAAATCCTTCGAAAAATAAATTATTTTTGTTTTCTGAAAATCCCTGATGACATCATCATTTATTAATTAATTAATTATTTAATTAATTAATTTATTTTTATGTCATTAAATCCCTTTTTCTTAATTAAAAATATTTAATTAAGAAATCCCTCCCAAAAATGTTTAAATCTTATTTAAACATTAATCCCCTATTTATTAATTATTTTAATTAATAAATTGACCAAAAATCCCCCAAAAAATAATTAATTTATTTTTTGACCAAAACTTGGCCAATTTTCTTAAAACCACTAACCTCTTCCAAAATCTTCTAATCCCTTCTTAATTTCGATTAAAAGGCTAATCCCATCTTTTCTAACCCTAATCTCAACTCAAAATATTTAATTAAGATTAAATATTTAATTTTCATATTTATTGAAAATATTTCAATAAATTTTCCCAAACTTAAGCTTTTGGAATGAATAAACATTTATTCCATAAAACCTAAGAAAACTCTAGACTCTTCTAGAAACTTCTCAACCCAACCTCTTCACCCATCCTAATCCTAATCCTAATCCCCTTTCTAATCTTGTCACATTCCATTAGCAAAAGGTTTACCAAAACTTATGCTAACCTCCTCTTAGTCATTCTCCTTAGTCAACAAAGATGGCCACCTCTTGGCCACCTCTTGCAAATGCATTTAAGGATGCATTTAAGCCTTCCTTATCTTTCTTACATGCATTCATTATGCATTTAAGACCTTCTTATCCCTTCCTTGCCACCTCTTGGCCTTGGGCACATTTACCAAATTGTGCACATGCCCTCAAACTTTCAACTCAATCCTCCCTTGACACTTGTCAGGACACTTGTCCTTGACTCAACCCTAACCTTAGCCCTAACTCTGACTCATACTTTTTAACCAAGCCCTTCCCTTTTCCTATAAATACCCTCACTTCCTAAGGCAAATCATCTTTCAACTCTCAAACTCAATAGCAAAGTTATAATGCCATTTTCATTCTAGCATAAGCATAAACTCATCATTTTAGATCATTTTCAAGCTTAAATCACATTTAAATTAGCTTAATTGGATTAACATAGATTCATTTCTTGTTTAATCAATCTTAGTTCATCTTTTAGCTTTGCATATTTGTGTGTTCTTGAGGCCTTTGAGGCAAAATAGGTTCCTCATACCTATTTTGTGTCATTTTGGGTCTTCTTGATCCTCAAATCATCCTATTTGCATGCTCCAAGTGCTTGAGTTTGCACACCCACATCCATTTATATCCAAGCATATCAAACGGTGCATGGGCGCATCCGTTTTAGGCTTAAACTGAGGTGGCTTTGATTTTAGTTTATTTACCATTAAATTTGATTTGATAATATGCTATGACGTTTGTTTGTCTTTGGCCTTCAAAACAGGTTTAGGTGCACGCTCAAATCCTAGTCTACAGCAATATTAAACTAAAATGAGAAAATTACACTAATATGCAATAAAGCTTTGAATTAATTGAGACACAAAAATACTATAGTTCAATTACTCTAAAAAATTGCCCTCCTTGAATGAAGAAATGAGGCTCATTAAATATAAAAGCCCGGGAAGAGAATGAAGGGGTTCTTGATTTGAAACTCTTGACTCTTCATTCCCATTTGACACAAAAAGACAAGAATTACTTAATTAAAAGAATAGAAATTGCCACACAGGGTGACCTTTCAAATATTATGAATTTTTAATTCAAAAATGAGTGTCCATTCAAATAACAAGTAATTATTAATTCTTTTTCATGTATATTAGCCAAATGGGGTGGGTTTAATTTAATTCCAAGCACTTAGGACTTTAGGATTAAATTAATTTATCATAGGGGTAATTTAGCTAATAAAAGTCGAAGACTTTAGGAATTAATTTTAATATTTGATTAATGCAATTTAGGGTCTTTGTAATTGACATCAAGTCGAATTAAGTCAGGTAGGAAAGAGAAAATTACCTAGAAAACTAGGACTTTGGAGATGTAAAATTGACGAAAATGCACCAAAATTGATTAAATTTATTAGGTGCCAATTTTAGGGTATTACATTTGCCCCTCTTTGAATTGATGTGCGAACAGCGTGGTGATTCAAAGAATAGCCTAAAGTGACAGATGACGAGAAATTCAAAAGTCTAGGTTAGGTTGCCAAGACACTAAACAAATCAAAGCATGATTTTCCAAAGTCCAAGTTCGATTGCGAAGACAACGGTCTTGGGAGAAGATGAGAATCGGGGTTAGGTTTCCCTAATGCCTAGAATGAGATTCATATGCAAACTTAGGACTATCTTCAGAATCAAGGTTAGATTGCCCCAATACGAAGCTTAGCCCTCCGAGACCCAAGTTAGATTGCCCAGATAACGGTCTAAAAGAGATTTTGAGAGCCATGTCCACAACAAAGATTGAACCCTAGGAATTAGGGTTAGATTGCCCCAATACCTAAAAGATTTCGAGAACCATCTCTAGAACGAAGCTTGATTCCCGAGGATCTGAGTTAGGTTGCTCAGATACCTAAAAGATAGATGACCAGATAGCAAGATGCAAGGCACCGAGATGCCCCTAGCAATGAGAACTGATGATTCATATCAAACTGATTCAAGAATTGATTCGACAAGATTCAAATGATGCAATCATCCTACCCCCTCGAGAGTGAAATCGAAAGATGACATAAGAGGGATGATTGCCAACAAGAGGTTGCAGAGCATAAGCAATTAGACTAGATTCAAGAAGCTGCAGAAGCAAATTGGAGCAAAGCAGAGGTCTTGTTGACCAAGTTTGACCATGGTTGGCCATGGTTGACCAAATTTGACTAGTGTTGACTTTGATGAAAAGAGCAAAGATCTTGAGAACATGATGCAAAGATAAAAGTTTGGCAGGAAGATGACGCCTAAAGGCTGACTGCACAAGCGTCCAATCCCAAAAGGGTCCTAGAATTTAAAACATGATTTTGAGCTATCTAGAGATGTTAGATTTTGATTTTGATCCCAAAAATGGATTCAGAGCAGTCGATTTAGCCAAGGGTACAATTTTTGTGCAAAACGGAGCACTTTTGAAAATTAGGTCAAAAGCTATATAAGGCCCGAAGGGGTCATTTTCAATTCATTATTCACCTTCTTGTGATTTTGAGCTCTGAGAGAAAAATGGAGGGTCTTCCACTATATATGCATCAATTTGAGTGCTCTCGATGGCATGCCCGGCCACCAGAGCATGATGCACTTGTAAGTAGTCGATAAACCTCCCTACATTTCAATTTGTATCGCTTTTTAGGTCAATTTAGGATAATCTAGCATATATTTAGGACATGTTCTTCCAATCTCACGTGAGGAAGTAGTTTCCTCACACCGGCCTAGGTCTCCCTTCACGCGAGGAAGTAGTTTCCTCACGCTAGTTAGGTCTTCTTCGCACGGGCTTTATCTACAAGCTTGCGCGAGCTGAAAGTTGGTCCCGCACGAGATTGTAGCAGTTCACGCAAGGTCAAGCCTTGTCTCACGTGAGGAAATAGTTTCCTCGCGTGAAAGGCTGCTGCATAGTTTGAATTATTTTGGTCAAATTTTATCAAATTTGCATAAAATCAGTCAAATATAGCTTCATAGAGCCATGTCTAGGATAGATGTCTTGCTACATTTGTTATTGTTATGTTGAAAACCATCGTACTGATCCAATGTCATTGCTTGCTTTGCAGGTTGACTTCCCTGACGTCGCCTTCAGGATGCACCATCTAGTGATTACCACCCTAGTCCAGAGACTGACAAATGCAAAGAGTGCCCACATTGAGCGATTCAGTTTGGGATTCTTGTGTGATTTACTTGACATTCAGGTAAATCACGGTCTTTTTGGTGCATTGGTAGAGCGTTTCCATTTGGAGATGAACACTTTTCACTTTTCGATGGGGGAGATGACTGTGACTCGTGAGGATGTATACAAGATTCTGTAGATACCTATTCATGGTGCTCGAGTGGAGTATGATACACAGCCATGACAGAGCACAGTAGCCTTAAGGACCATCTTCGGGGACAATCTAGTGATGGGTTGGGCCATCTCTTGGGAGGATTTGACACGCAGATACGGTGCTGCTCATTTGTTAGCCATTGTACTTGTGATGTTTTTGAGTTGCTACCTTGTTCCGGATAGAGGTCAGCATGGTCTAGAGTGCAGTTGGGGGATGATGCTGCAGAGGATGCTGACTAGACTGGTAGTTAGATTTGGATGGGGCGAGTGCATGTTAGCCCACATGTATCATGAGATGCATGAGATAGTATATCGCGACATGAGGACCATGGTGGCAGGTGTCTTCGTCCTTCAGATCTGGGCCTGGGAGCATCTCCCTATTTGCAGGCCTATTTATCACATCACACAGCAACATCTTGAGTCATATATTTATAGGTACGCAGGTCCGATGACTTAGCCTCTACTGGGTAAGACAAAGCAGTGGAGAGGACAACTAGATGATATGGCAGCTGTAGTCTGGAGACTTTGGGTGGCTACTGAGCCATGGGATGATGCTCAGAGAGAGCTTTCACATATGTTTGTATCTCATCCACTAATTGGACGTAGTGTCACCATCATTGAGAGATTCCTCGTTACCCGCATCTTGCGCCAGTTTGGTAGGCAGCAAGACATATCACAGGAGTACTGCCCCTATGCCCGCTTCTCCGATGAGGAGAAGAAGGGGTGGAATGTGAGACTAGATCCAGGGTGGTGTGTGATAAAGGCACGCATTCTTGTAGTACGATGGGATTATATGGTGGGTGTCACCAATGCAAGGGTGACACTTGCATACATGGATCAGTTGATTGCACATCCTCATTCAAGATTCATGGATCTAGTTGGTGTGGGGGCACAGCAACAGCCTGCACAATAGCAACATGTACCAGATCAGCAGCCACCAATTCAGTATCCATTATTTTCTATTTGGTTTGTCACATGATGTGATAGCTTCTTTGAGCTTGGAGAGACCTATTCAATCTTTAGAGATGTATTCATAGAAACCTTCATTTTCTTACTCCTTCCATTTGCACATGGATTGGCTTCTTCATCATTTGATGCATCTATTTATTCCTAAGGGAAGACACATTTCTTGTAGGCATTGGATTATCTTTTGTTTGTAGGTACTCTTCGTCAACATGGGAGCTTCTTCATTATGGGGGGGATATCATGTCTCCAACTATCCTTCTTATGGAGGAATAATTATTTGTATATACATGATGTATGTAGTTCTTAGGGGGTCTTGAGTACTCCATCCATCCATGCATATTTTGTTTTATTCTCTCTTTTTGGGGGAGGGTTTTTTACCATGAGGTTTTTCCTCTTTCTCCACTTTACGAGAGTTTTCATTTCATGTATTGCATTACATAGTGTACATGGATACCTAACATGGCCTAGTAGTCGAGAACCTTATTGCATTGTGAGTTTAAGTGCATTCCTCTAAGTTTCACTAAAGGGGGGGGGGGGTGTTGGTGTAATTAAATATTCCTAATTACACTTTACTTAATCTTACTTAGGATAATGCATTGCATAGTAGTTTGTCATTGAGACACCTAGGAGTTTGTACCTCAATTATGCACACGGTGTAGAAAAAATTCCACTTTAGGTGTGAGATCCACCTTTAGTGCACATATCACATTATCATCCTCATACTGTGGCACATACTTCATTGCATAATGGAGGATGATTCACACTTGGTGGACATGTGATTACACCTTGCATAGGTGATAGCTTATTAGCTTCTTATCATTGTCTCTTATCACCTTTCCTATATAAGGAGGCCTATTATGTAGTTTTTATTCAATCATTTCATCATTAATACAAGTCTATTATTATTCATACCATCTCTCTTGTATTTGTGCTATTATTTAACCTCTAGATCCTTGGTTCATTATTTTCTATTTGCAAATTCTTACAAAAATGAATATACTCAATGTATGTGTAACTGACTTTAGCATTGGTATTCTGGGTGTTTGAAGACTCACCCTTCTCATGAGGAGGGAAGGGATCCTTAAAAGCTTGATGGTCCGAATTCTTATTATGGTTCTCCACAAGGATGTCACCATTGTCAATGAGATCTTGAACTTTATGCTTCACTTGGAGACAAGTAGAAGTCTTGTGACCAATGTTTTGGTGATAGTCACAGTAAGCATTATCATTCCACCAATGAGGTCATGGTTGTGGGTCATAAGTACACTTTTCCAAAGGAGTAAGAACCTAATTTTCTATAAGAGTTTTATAGACCACATCAAGAGGCTCTCTCAAAGAGGTGAAATCACACTTGGGTCGAGAGGCCCAAGGTTTGTTCTTAGCAAGTCTTGAAGTTTGCTGATTATTCATTGTGGTCTTTTCGACAGCCTTAGCCACTTGTATATTGGAAGTAAGATTAAAAGTAGGCTTTGAAGGCTTCACAGTAACATTATCCACCACTCCATCATTTACTACATCTCTGTTCTTATTGGCAGTCTTTCCTTTATCCTTGTTTGTGGAGAATCCTTGTTTATTGTTCTTAATCAAAGTTAATTCTCCCTTCTTGATCATAAAGGCCTCTATTTGCATTGCTTGTTTGATCATACTATCAAAAGTAAGAGGACCTTGCAATTGCACTTGGTATCCGAAGTCTGGGACAAGATTGTCCAAGAAAATGTCGAGTCTCTCAAACTCTGGTAGCTTGTGAGGACACTCCATACATAATTGTCTCCACCTTTGGATAAATGTTAGGAAAGATTCTCCTTGTCGTTGTTTTAAGTTGCAAAGATCCTAGATGTTGAATATTATGTGAGTAGTGTTGGAGAAAAAGATTAGCCATTTCGTTAAAAGTTTTAATACCAGTAGGCAATCTAGAGAACCATTCCATAGCTGGTCCACCCAAACTATGAGGAAACAAGCGCATAAGATAAGTTTGATCATGCATAAATTCCATAGACAATGTGCCAAACTCCCTTAAGTGATCTTGGGGATCGGTTGCACCCAAGTATTTGTCATATTTAGGGAGTTCTACACCTCTAGGAAAAGGTGGCATATGAAGACTTCTGTCAAAAGGGAAAGGACAAATACTTTCCATCGTAAATTATTGAGCGGGTTTGTCTTTATTCCTCGCAAGTTGACTAATTTGATCTTGCATTTCTCGAACCATATTTTGCAACTTTGCGGTCTCAGTTTCTTCTTCCTTAGCTACGAGTGTTTCAACTTGATAGTCTCGGTGTAACTTGGCCCCTTGTTTAGCTAACTCAAGGAAGTACTTTTCTTTCTCCTCTAGAAGAAGGATCTCCATCATTTTAATAAGACCCTTATTAGCTTTGGCAACGTCTATATCCTACTGAGTTATCACCTCATTTTCATTCCCAAGGATCTCATAAATACTCAGGATTGGATCTTGTTGCTGATCATCTTGGTTTTGATCGAATGGAGGAGGACGATAGAAATAGGTAGGTTGTCGATCACCTTGAGGTTTACTTCAAGATTGATCATCATTGTGGAACTGATTTTGGTCATGTTGAGATTGACCATGAGGTTGCTCATTCTGAGGTTGAGCATGACGTGGGTCAATAGAGGATTGACCATGATATTGATTGTTTTGAGATTGATCAAAGGTTTGACTATACTTGCCTGGTTGGAAATCAAATGGATCTCCCATCTTGCTATAGGCTTGTGCAGTACATGAATTCTCAGTGAAATGATATGTCCAGTGCCAAAAGGGTGCAACCACGATAACCTTTGGTGAATGAACATGATCAAAAGATTTAACAAATTCAGGCGAGAAGATATAGTCAATAGTGTCACTAGGTTCAATGATAGAACTATCCTCAACAGGATCAACTAGTATGATAATAGGATTAGTCCGAGGAAGAGGTCTTCCAAAATTGTAAAACAATGAGTTCTCTTGGAAGAATGAGTTGTCTTGCTCTTGAAATGAGAAATCAGGTTGTGCTTCAAACAATAGATTAAAACACTCTTGAAACACCGGAGGTGATGGTTGAGACGGACTATCTTTCAAAGTATTCAATGAGGAAATCAAGGATATCTCACAAAGTTCAGATTTCGCAACAGATTCAAGATGATCTATCTCTTGATTAGGAGGTTCTCTTCTACCTTGATTAGGATTTTGAATGGGATAAGTCTTTCCACTTCTAGTTGTGACAGTCATAGACAAAGATGAAATGAGAGAAGACTCGGGGTAATGCTAGAATTGGTCTCTAAGAACAACGCAAAGGAGATAAAGGCTAGAAAAACCAAGATGCGAGATGGACCTGGTACAAATCATCAAAAGAGGGGGCTAGAATAGTCGAGATAAGACTATCGCAACATGAGATACAAAAGGCATAAAGAGATAAGGTAAACCAATGAGAGACGACACAAGTAAAAGCAAAGATCAATCGATTCCTAACTCAAAACAACCAGTTTCTGATAGTGAATGATAGGAAAGCAAAAAAATAGACCTCAAACAAAAAGTAGATTAGATAAAAAGTCAAACAGTCAATGGCAAATAGGTCTCTATTTTAAAAACTGGGCTACAGTCTCATGCGAGAGAGTACCAAGCTGTGTGAGAGAACACCAACCTTTGCATGAGAGAACAAAGTCTCGCATGAGAAAGTGCTCTGAAGAGTGAAACTTCACGTAGGAAAAGTGCAAAATCTGACAATCTGACATAGTTTTTGAGGTTAAAGTTGAATTTTGAGGTACAACCTGAATTGATGTCTAACAGAAAATCAGTTTCTTGATAGGTTTGAAGAACAATTTAATTAGCAATCTCATTTTAGGATTTCAAGCATTCGTTTAAAGACACAAAGGTTCAAATCAAGCAGTTGTGATACAGGAAGCAGTCGTTAACAAACCTATCAAGGAAAAAGCAACTTGATAGCATCAGGGGAGTCTTTGTTTGATAATGATTGGACAATGTTTAAGACTTGATAACAAACACATAGCTTAGTCCTACAAAAAAATGGTGAGAAGACAAAACCTTTGCCCCATTGCTTATGCGCATACATGCACCTCACACAGCCGTGTCACCCCCTAGAGGGTGCCCGTGTTTTCAGTGTTTCCAAGGACGCAATAGTGTACGTTCAAAGGTTACCCTTATAGCAGGGGCTAGTGTTGCAACCACCTTCAAGCGTCCAGGTGTATGCCTATGATGGGAATCTATGGGAGAGATTCTTCCCCCTCCCTGCACAAAGATTATGACTCCTTTCGGATGTGAACCGGGTAGGCCACTAGCTAAGGAAAGTTTTTAATAGGCTTCTGTTCATGCTAACCTTCAATGCCCCCGATACAAGGTTGAGGCCTCGCAGCCACACCAACACCTGAAAGTCATACACCCTCGCAAGTAGGACTAGGAGGGCCGTCGCTCAGTATAACAGATGGAGCCTTCTCAAGATGATAGTCAAAGTCTTGAGAAGGAAGCTAACATGGTTTTGGAGTCTTTAGACTCAACAAAACATTTTTTATTAGAGTGAGGTGAAATCACTGACAATAGGTGTGTACTCACTTAGGTTGAACCTGGAGGTTCAACTTCTGACAGACCCTCTAAAGGTGACACAACTTGGTTTAGATCTGAGGGTTTGATTTTCTATTTCTCTCAAAGAGAGAAGAGCATACTTCTCTACCTCATCACTTCACCCAAACACATCAAGAAGATTCATCACTGAGTTAGCTTCACTCCACCACATCTACAAGCTTTTGGGTTTCTATTTCTCTCAAAGAGAGAAGAGCATAATCCCCTAGCAAATAGAAGCATAAAGATTCACTACCTTTCTCTACTTCCCCAAGAATTTGTCATATTAGTAAGATCATTAGGAATTTGGGTTCATTCATGGTCATCACCTCCATGTAATGAAGAGCCAAATTCCCTACTCACTATCAAAATCCTCAAGAAATTTTAACGGAGCCCTATTTAGACTATGTGAATGAAAGCAAGAAATAAACACAACATTTTAGCAAGTCTTCGACTATCATCCTGCAATCAAACCATTAGCATGTTTTATGTTCTTGGTCAAACGTCCTGCAAAAAACTATTACGCTGTGAAAATAACAGAGAAATAATAAACAACAGCAAATGGGAAACTATCAGAAATTTGAAATAGGAAAGACAGAAATTGAAAATTTTAAAACACTATATCCAAATCTTGCGCGAGGAAGTACTCCACAGTGTGTGAGAAAGTATAGGGCACTACGCGAGGATGCATCAGCTCACGTGAGAGAGTGCTACAAGGAGTGAAACTTCACACGACACGCTCTGGATTCTCGTGCAAGAATCCATACACAGACAGTATGGACACATGATAGAGCTTAAATTTCCTGTTAGAAAAAAATGAGAATGAGGCCAGAAATTGATCTTTTTACCCCACGGTGGGTGCCAAAATGTATATAGTCAAATGTGGACCTCTAATCCAACTACACATGCAACATGGTCATTACTCACATGATCGAATTACAAGAGAGAGTATGAATTACTCAATCTGAAATCCATCATGAAGTGACTTGTTGCCTCTTATGTAGACGGGGTGTTTAATTACTCTCAGATTGGAGAGCCAACAACCATAAGACTGATTCTACAATGGAGGATTTTCAAAAGCTATAATGATAGGCAAAAATTGAAATTAAACTAGCATGAGTGCAATTTAATCTAAGATGCTTTGAAAGAAATATGATATGCAATTTAATCTAAGAAATTAAAATAAAGATGATATTAAGCTAAGAGCAATTAAGCAAACTAATTCTAATATGAGATGCAATATTAAACTAAAATGAGAAAATTACACTAATATGCAATAAAGCTTTGAATTAATTGAGACACAAAAATACTATAGTTCAATTACTCTAAAAAATTGCCCTCCTTGAATGAAGAAATGAGACTCATTAAATATAAAAGCCCGGGAAGAGAATGAAGGGGTTCTTGATTTGAAACTCCTAACTCTTCATTCCCATTTGAGACAAAAAGACAAGAATTACTTAATTAAAAGAATGGAAATTGCCACACAAGGTGACCTTTCAAATATTATGAATTATTAATTCAAAAATGAGTGTCCATTCAAATAACAAGTAATTATTAATTCTTTTTCATGTATATTAGCCAAATGGGGTGGGTTTAATTTAATTCCAAGCACTTAGGACTCTAGGATTAAATTAATTTATCATAGGGGTAATTTAGCTAATAAAAGTTGAAGACTTTAGGAATTAATTTTAATATTTGATTAATGCAATTTAGGGTCTTTGCAATTGACATCAAGTCAAATTAAGTCAGATAGGAGAGAGAAAATTGCCTAGAAAACTAGGACTTTGGAGATGTAAAATTGATGAAAATGCACCAAAATTGATTAAATTTGTTAGGTGCCAATTTTAGGGTATTACAATGATGAATATGTAGAAGCTACCAAATGTGTAGAAGGAGTAGACACTAAT
Source organism: Chamaecyparis obtusa (assembly GCA_027943335.1). Taxonomy (NCBI): domain Eukaryota; kingdom Viridiplantae; phylum Streptophyta; class Pinopsida; order Cupressales; family Cupressaceae; genus Chamaecyparis; species Chamaecyparis obtusa. Next base: position 1,308,835 of record BSBK01003597.1, read on the forward strand.
GAGGGAAACTTAATATTGTTCTTTTGAAGAATGTGAGTGAGATCATCAATCTTCTTGTGAAAACATTTATGCTCATCATGTCCTAACTTTTTATAATATTCACATTTATCCCTCTTTTTTTTATAGATGATTCCTCTATTGAAGAGGATCTGGATTCAGAAGTAGAATGTGAAGGAGATTCATTACCTTTGTCATGAGGCTTAGGATCCTTATGTTGTTTCTTTTCTTTTCCATTAGAAGCCTTTGAAGTGGATTCATTTTCAAGAAATGCATGATGTGTTGAAGGCTTCAATTGACCCATGTGGGCTAACTTTGCTTGTTCCCTGGTGAGTTGAGCTGCAAATTCATCAAGAGAAGGCAAATTTTATGCACTACTAAGAGAATTCATAGTAGCATAGAATGTAGAAACAAAGATTGAATACTCAGGTCCTGGCTTGGAAATAATAGAAAATATCAATTGTTCATCCCCTTTAGTAATGTTAGAAGTAGAAAGCTCCAATCTAATATAATTGAACTTAGAGAAAATTCTTGAATATTGTCAAAATCACTAGGATTTAGACCTATCAGCTCATTCTCTAAATTGAATTTTTTCATTATATTAGGTGTAGACACCTAAATTTGATTACACAATTATGTAATCTAATTTAGTTCTCTCCTAAGACATTATTAATTAATTAATTAATATATGTATGTCATCCCCTAGTTGATTAATTTAATTAATTAACTATAGCCTAATTAATTATTTAAATGACAACCCATAGTCTGATAATTAATTAAAACCCTTTTCCTCTATTAATTTAAATAAATATGTTCATCTGTTTAAATTAATTCATAAACCCCTTTTCTTCCTATTTTGGATTTAAATAAAACATTTAATCCAATTTGAGCACATGGCTCCTAACTTTAACCCCTAACCTAACGAATCACAACAACCTATCCTTGAGTTCCTACTCAGCCTTAATTAGCTAATAACCCATGATTAGCTAATCTAACCTCTCTCCTCCCATCACATCCTCCTAATTCTCCCACTTTCCCTCTAATCTCAATCCTAAACTCACCCTAATCATTTGCACATCCCTAAGCATGAGGATTAAGAAATCTTAAGACAACCCAACTCAACCACTAAAACCAAAATAATGAATTATTTATTCATAGTGGATTTCATGAAATCATTCTTTATTCATAATGGAATTCATAAAATCATTCTCTATTCATAGTGGATTTCATGAAATTATTTTTTATTCATAGTTGATTTCATAAATCATTCTTTATTCATAGTGGAATTCATAAAATTATTCTTTATTCATAGTTGATTTCATTAATCATTCTTTATTCATAGTGGAATTCATAAATCATTCTTTATTCACAATGAAATTCATGAAATCATTTTTTATTCATAGTGGATTTCATAAATCATTCTTTATTCATAGTGGAATTCATAAAATCATGCAATCCTGACTGTCAATTTCTCTAAAAATCATATAAATTGAGCCTCTTCCCTTCACAAATCATCCACTTCCATTGCATTGTTATGTTGCCCATATGAGAGCCTAAATCATCATCTACAACATCGCAATGCCAAATTGTCTACTCACCTTTGAAACTTGAGCATAGTTCATGAGCACACATCCAAATCCATTGGACACATCTACACATCAAAGGGGAGCTTGCTTGGTTGAAGGAGGTTTTCACATTCTTAGGCTTCTTATGGTTTTTAGCTCTTTTTTTTGTCTAATCATATATGTAGTTTTGATATTGTGTTTTGAGTGCTTTTATGGTTATTGTATTCTTTTAAACACATTTTCATATCTTACATGTTGGCACACCTAGTGGGACCCACTTCATGGGTTCTATACTAACATTCTAATGTGGTTTTTAGTGTGTTTCTGAGTTTTTAAACTTGCAGGTTGAGGGAGCATTCAAAATTCTTCTTCTTCTTGCAAATTTTTGGCTCATTTTCTAAAACCAAGACACACTGTGTGAATTCTCCTATGAGTCTACATCTTAGGGATATGTCTGTATTTACTCCTACCAGAAATAGAGAGCATTTTTAGGATCCTAGATCTTGGATTTTTCTAATTTTGATGGTTGTTTTGGCTTTGTCTTTTCCTTGACCTTCTCTTTTGCAGGATCTAATGGGTTTTTATAGGTCATTTGATAAGAAGATCGCTTGCCAAAGTCATCAAAACTTAAAACTACTAACACTTTTGTGGTTGTAGCATGCTTGTCAAAGAATCATTTAAAAAAAACTACTAAATCAATTTATCTTGTAGGTTGCCTAGGAGATACAAATAAACGTTGTGTCTTTATTAATTTTTCTAGGCATTTAATAAAAGTTCACCTATAGTGTTTTTCCAAGTGATAGGGGTGTAATACCCCAAAAATGGGCTATAAGTTCATTAACCTCCTATATCAACATATCGAACGAAATCGACATCAAAGTCCTAACTAAAGGCACATCTGCACATCATCGAATCCTAATTGATTATTTTAAATCCTGCATCAGGGAATATTCCTAGTAATATTCCTAATTATCATAATTATCTTTAATTTAATGATTATTTCTCGATAAGTCCTATTTATCCTAAAGTTTGATTAATTGAATATTCTTAATATTTAATTAATTAGATTTAATTCTGCCACTTAATTATTTAATTGAATTTAATTATATTTATTCCTAAGTATTATTATTTAAATTTGACAATAAATCAAAATTCCTATCATTAATTGATTAAATTCTTATTTAATTAATTAAAGCAAGTTGCCATATTTGATGATATTATTTTTGAATAAAAGTTTGATTAAATGATTGATTAACCCATAAATCAATTGTTTTATTTTCCAAAATCAGTTAAGTTGAGAATAAATCACTTTATTTATTTATTAATTCATAATTATCCATGTGCACAATCAAAGAGCAGTTAAACTCCAAATTAGAAAATCAATGCAAGTTATTGACTTTTTGGAACTCAACATCATTTTTGAGTTTTAAAGTTGATCTAAACTTCTAATTTGAGTTAAAAAGCTGGTTTTTGCATGATTTGCATGTTTTTGTGAGTTAATTATCCTTTATTTAAAAATAACTCAAAAATCAAGTTGAGTTATTTGAGTGATTTATGGCTTTTATCCATGCATCCTCAAAGCCCTGGATTTCTATAAATTAAGGCTTTAGCTCTTCACAAATCATCTCATAATTTTGTGAGCTTACTCTGCCAAAGTCGTCTACGAATTGTACAACTATTTTGAAGAATTGGAATTTGGAGAATCAAAGCTTATTGCGAATCAAGGCTATTGTGAGATCAATTTGGTTTTTACATTCATTTAGTTTTCATATCATATCATTGTTAGCATATCATAGCATATCAGTTTTTACATATCATAGATTTCATATCAAGTTTATCATTCTTATTGCATCTAAAAATAAAAAAAAAGATAGATTAATTGCATTCATTTCATATCTAGATTTTGCATTCAAATCCTTCATTTAGGTGTCATCAAGGTCACTGATCTCGATACAATCTGAGAACATCATACTCGCACCTATTAGAAGGCAGTAAATCACCTGGTTAGTTTAGCTTTCAATTCATTGCACGATTTCATTTTTGCTAACCTCTAATGTTTTACTGAAGTGTTGTGTCTACAGATTAGGTACAATTTTCACACACATTTTTGGCACCCACTATGGGGCCCTGAAACGGGTTTCCAATTCAATTCTATCAATTTCTATCTTTTTCTCCTCGATTTCTGTGCAAAATTATGATTTTTAATTTTTGTCCATACAATCTTCGTATGAGTTTCTGCCAAAAGTCATTTCACACTGGACCCACTGTCGTACGACAGTCTATTGGATCGAGAATCATGCCAGACTGTACACATTGTCGTCTAGAAATTTAACTGTCATTTTATCATACACCTAGTGTTGTACGAGTTTCTGGACTATCGTCTGGGAGCGTACACATCGTCGTACGAGTTTCTCACTGTCATCTGGGAGCATACCCACTGTCGTATGAGTTTCAGCATCAGGTTTTCAATTGTCGTTTCATTTTTCAGGGTAGTTTGTCATATTTGGTTTTCAGATTTTGACTAACAGCTAATCTTAACAATTGAAATTCTCTATTTTTTATTGACTCCTGTTGGTTTTGATTGGAAAAAGCGCAAAAATTGCTAAAAAGAGGTAAAAATCTACTAAGCGTGTTGCGAGTATTCCAGGTATTCTCCTTAATCTGATAACATTTGAATTTGGATCCTAAAATGAATCTCTCATATGTTTGGCTTGAGTGTTTTCTTTGCATGCTTTTCTTCAAATTTGCATAATTGAATACTAGGTTGTAACACCTTAAGTATTGATAAGCAGTCGTAGATACTTGTGATTGATCTAGATTGCTATCTTGGGTCATTGGACTCACTAAATCTCTCAGCCCCTCATTCCTCCCCGTGGTTGCAATCTCAGTGCCATAAAGGGGAGGGGTCTATAGGAGAGAAGCGTTAATTGTTCCACTAGGCAACCCTTTTGTGCCTTTTAGAACTCACTTGTTTTCTAAGTTGTGGACTCATTTTTAGCTTGTGTCAGGGGTTAATTGTTCCACCTTGTGGACTCACCTCATATTCACTTTAAGTGTTAAGTGTTCCTCTTTCCGCTTTTGGGTACTTTCAGTAGATTTGCTTTCAGGAATATATATTTGTGCTCACATAATAATTAGGCCCTATGAACACTATTTGTGATTCTTGAGAGATTGGATTCCTAGCGAAATCCTTCCTTGACGATAGAATCCTTGTAGGTAGGGAGGATACTTAGTGTGTTTCATATTCTACTTGGTTAGTGCATCTTCTCTTATTGATCGATACATTCTCTCTCTGGAGAGGTTGATAGATCACGTGGGGTTGACATCACAGACCTTGGTGAAACAAACTTTGTCTTAGCGTGTTGGATTAATCTGCTTGCTTTGTTTGGGTTAAAAGTGAAAAGGTGTCAAAACCTTGGATCTGGAGCCAAGTCCCCTTGTGGTACAATACTGAGTCATCTTTAGAAAGGGTTAACCGTAGCGGACATTCCCTTCACAGGGCAAACTGCGTTGACGGAACCTCAAGCGGTAATAGCCATTTTCACCATGGTAGTGATAGCCGCTATATAAATGTCCTTGTGGAAGAAATCTTCATAGGTGTGGTTCATTGTTGGGTTGTCAGATCTCCCTAGCAGCTCCTGAAGATTAAGTTCTCGGAATGTGTCAAAACCCTGGTGCACTGGGATTGGAGTTCACCCCTTTGGATCATAAAAGTTGCAGAGTCAAACCATTACTAAAAACCCTAGTGAGGCCAAATTTTTATTTTCTAGGGTATATGTGCGTCATTGCAAAACATTTTGGAACATACACAATTAGCACTTTTGAGGATTAGAACGAATAAGTCACTTGATTGTTCATGTGCAAGGTTGCTTTTGCCCTTGTTCATTGTTTTTAGACATGCTTGAAATCACTTGCTTGTTGTTTTGCATTCTTTTTTATCTATCTGGTTACTGAAAATGAACAAATCTGTTACAATTCTCAAATCTGGACATTGAAATTTGCAAACAATCTGAATCTAAAAACTCAAAATTTGCAAAATCTGAAGTAAAATTCTTTTTTGGAGTCAAAAGTCATCTCAGGAGGTTAGAAAGTCATACGAGTTTTTGTCAAGTGTCATTTCATTACTACCCATCTGTCGTATGATAGGGGACCCAGTGTCGTACGAGTCTTTCTGCCAGTCAAATTCCAAAAAGTCAAATCCTGCTAGCAACTATCGTACGAGCTTTTCAACTGTCATTTCATAGTAGACCCTCTGTTGTATGAGTTTTTCAACTATCGTATGAGTTTTGCAACTATCATTTCATGGCATACCCACTGTCGTACAATTCTGTAGAGTGTCATTTGGGAAATTTTTGAAAGTTGTCAGAAAATTATTAGAATTGCCAGATATTTAGCTTTTTCAGCATATTTCTAGAATCTGTCGATCAAATCACCATGGGCATTGTATTGATTTATTCGGTTACCTAAAAGTTCAATGATGATAACAAATCGTCACATGATCAGTGACTAGGTCCTAAGTCTTAGGTTGCATTTCATTCTGCATGTTTCTTTGCATTTTGCATGTCTGCATGATCTCACAAATGTTTGGAAACACTTCAATGCTTAAACAATTCTTCATATCAATTCTTCACATCTAACGAGAGCTGAGTCTCACTTGAAGGTCTCTTCATCGAACTGCAAGCAGTAACTCTCCTGGGTTAAAATATCCTTTTAACATAAGACTGAGTACTTGTCTTCATCAACCTGCAAAAACATATCATGTGTATCGCTGCATTTACATCTCATATCATTACCATTTGTTACATTACATTACATCCAGTGCATAAGCATAAATCATACATACATCTTCTTCATAATCAATTACATTTGCATAACATCCATACATATGAAATAAATCATTGCATTGCATTAATCCATACATACACTCTACACTAATCATAGCATAAGCATAGCATGATATTATCATAAATCAAAACATGACAAGTACAAATGAAGTCACAACCAAAAACATTGATCTCATATATATCCTAATCTCAAAATGTGTCAAGGGTGCACTAGTGGCACAATGTACAAAAGAATGGGCTCCAAAGAGCTATCAGAGTCAGAACTGTATATCAGTAATAAAAAAGAACATAGTATATCAAAACATGAGAGCAAGAATCAACTCTCAGCACGCTCCTCGGTATCTGGTGGAGGAGGTGGTGGTGCATCCGGTATAGCCTCTACTCTCGGTGCACTAGCTCCCTCTGAGGCTGCCATGTAATCTAAATAAGTGGGCACTCTCTGCGCAGCAGGGACAACAACATAGTATGCAGACACATAGTATGAAGCCCGTGTGGTCTGATGGGTCACCTCTGTCTATAATCTCTGAACCTCTGAGTGAAACTTTGCACAGAGCTCTATGCACTACCTATCTACCTCTCGATACCTCTCCTCCCACCTAACACTTTGTACCTTCAGGTCTCGGACCTAAGCTCTGAGATGTTTGATAGTCTCTGATGAAGTTAGAGGAACAATAGGCTCGGCCTCAGCTATTGGCATCTCTGTGTCTTGTGGCTGCTCTAGCTATTGATCAGTGGTATTTTCTTTGTGCACCTTATGGCATCTAACCTCAACTCCTAGATCAAAAGTGGTATCTGCTTGTGAGGGATCTACATCACCACCTACAAACTGCTCAGCAGCTAAAACCTCATCTGCAGAACCAAAACTACCCAAAGTACCTCTCTCGCCCCTGCTCCATCTTTGTGAACCTATGGATGTACCTTCTGTAGAAGTAGAAGGACAAGGGGCCTCATATGTCCTGATGGTCTCTGAAGTGGAGCCGTCACTCTCTGTTTGGGTGGTGTAGGATGCACTACCTAAGGTCTCGGGCCCTGTCCCATGGGAGCACTTGTAACATCCATCGCCTCCTCCATGGAGGGTATCAACTTAGTGGGATCTAAGAATCTGTGAATGAGATGATCCACTAGCCAAGAAATGTATCCATCTGTGACCCCTGCATCAACAACCTGTGGATGGTAGTCCCAGTCTCTACCTATGATGGCACTGTACTCCTCTGAACATAATGAATAGGTGAGCCGATGTGTCCATCCGAACCCAATCTCACGAACAATGCGAGCATATGCAGTATACTCCTATGGGGCATCTTGTTTGCGCCCATACTGACGCCACACTCTAGTAATAAAAAATCTCTCCAAAATGGTGGGAGACCGGCCAATAAGTACCCGACTCTGAAAAAGAAAACTGTACTGCTCCCTCGCAGTGGGCCATGCCTCTATCTGCAAGTAGGGTCTCCAATGCACAAATGTCATATCATCTAGACATCATAAAAAATACTCAGTATGACCCATGTGGACCTGTGTGACATAACTAGCATACGTATATATTACTGGCTCCTGTGTTTGCCGCTGTGTCTAGAAAACTGGTCTCAACATTGGGATATGCTCCCATGCCCATATCTGTAATACAAGAGCTCCAGAAGTGAAGCTCTTACAATCCTGATACACAACCTCGTGCATCTCTAAAAACATGTGGGCCAACAGGCACTGACCCTAGGCAAGCTCAGTAGGAGTGGCCATCAGAAGAGCTACCATCGGAACCCATCCCATCAAAAAGTCATTTTGCCGATGACCTGGCATGATAAGCTCTCTGATCATCCCAATGATAATGCACTCTAAACGGTGCATTTGACCATATCTCTGTACAAGGGTCTCCCAGGAAATGGACCCCATCAACTGTGTATCATCCCCAAATAGATGCCTAAAGGCATGAAGACCAGTCTGGCTGGAACTCACATACTCAGGACATCGACTGCTATGGAATGGAATGCGTAGTATCCTATAAATATCCTCTGGAGTCACAGTCATCTCTCCAGTTGGTAAATGAAAGGTTTGAGTCTCTGAGTGAAATCTCTCTATCAATGCAGTCAATAGGCCATGATTTACCCTAATATCAGGTACATGAATGAGATGCTCAAAACCACATGCAGCAAGATGAATCCTCATAGGGTCAAGAAGCAAGACACATAGTCTCTGTGTCACCGGGTAAGAATGACGAACATGGATGTCTGGATATGTGACCTAACTCATATAGAAATAGGGTGTTTTATCAGAAATTGAGTTCAAAATTAGGCTAATAGTACAAGAATGGAACAGTTTGATATTTCAGAAGGTGGGTCAAAGGATCAGCAATCAGGCAAAATTATTAGAAAAATCAAATTTTTGACCTAAGAATCAGTTTTTAACTCACTATTTTTCAAACAACATTCCAGATTGGCATCAAGTGTCGTACGACACTCCACAGTAGACCAAATGACAAACTGTGGTCATACGACACTGTACACAACATCATACAAGTTTCGAGGGCCTTGATGAAATGTCGTACGACACAAGGGTCCCTCTCATACGACACTTGGGTGGACTTGAAATGACAAAGGAAATTAAAATGAAGTGTCGTACGAGTCTAGGATGGGACTCGTACGAGTTTTCAAACATGAAAAATTCAAAAAGCAAAACGCGTATGAAAAAATTAAAAAATGCTATAAAACATGAAAAATTTGCATTTTCAGAGGGGCACTGAGGTCCACCTACCAGATGTCCATACTGTCGGGGTCTCTGGTATCTTCGGCTGTGCTCAAATTAATGCGAACTCACAGGAACCTTTAGATCTCACTGTTTTGCCATTTTCTTGCTCAGAGGGCTCCACAAAGTCTCCAAAGTCAAATGGTTGAAATGAATTGAAAATGACCCTTCAGGCCTTTATATAGCATTTGACCTAATTTTTCAAAAGTGCTCCGTTTTTCATGAAAATTGCACCCCTAGCTAATTTCGACGTTCTGCATCCATTTTTGAGATCAAAATTCAAATCTAAGATTGTTTATTATGTCAAAATCATGATTTAAAAATTTTTGGGCCTAGGATGATCTACTGCTTGCATCATCGACCTTCCATCATCATCAAAATCTGGTATTCAACTTAACTGATTATCTTCCATCAAACTATCAAAATTTCAACTTCATCAACCATGGTCAACTCATGGTCAAACCTAGTCAAACTTGGTCTCCAGGACCTCTAAACGATGCAGAATGCATTCTCGAACGTATATAACCACTTCTCAAATCAATTTACATGCTTTTGAACTATCAACGCTGACTTTTCTTGTCAGATTTCAATTTTAATCCTGAAGGGGGCATGGTATTGCATATCATTCAAAGTCTATAATCTTTGCTGAAATCATATCTTTCCTCAGTAATCAAGACAACAACCATGTCTAGTTGTTGATTCATCAAAAGTCCTCATCGCTCGGGGCAAATCTATCATCATTGGGGCATATCAGATTCATTGATCCATATCAATCTGGTACTCTCCTAATCTTGTAAATTGTATTAGTTTTTGCAACTATCGGTTCAATTGTGTTATTTCCTTGATTCTTCGGTAACTAAAGGGTTCAGATGTGATACCTACGTGATTCTTCTAAGGACAATTGAGTTTGGAATCAGTCACTCACTTCTTCGCAATCATAAGGTTCGGAATCAGGCGTTTTGACACTTCTTTGCAATCATTGGTTCATTACTTTTATAGTTTCCATTATCTTTGGTCATTCAAGACCTAACATCTTCGAATCTTTCAATCAATCTTTGTCTCATCATAGTTTTTGTTTCATATCAATTGCAATCTCATATCAGATCATCAGTTTCAAACATCATACACAGACTGTCTTTGAACCACTGCACTTCACACATTAATTCAAAGAGGGGCAAAATGTAATACCCCAAAAATGGGCTATAAGTTCATTAACCTCCTATATCGACATATCGAACGAAATCAACATCAAAGTCCTAACCAAAGGCACATCTGCACATCATCGAATCCTAATTGATTATTTTGAATCCTGCATCTAGGAATATTCCTAGTAATATTCCTAATTATCATAATTATCTTTAATTTAATGATTATTTGGCGATAAGTCCTATTTATCCTAAAGTTTGATTAATTGAATATTCTTAATATTTAATTAATTAGATTTAATTCTGCCACTTAATTATTTAATTGAATTTAATTGTATTTATTCCTAAGTATTATTATTTAAATTTGACAATAAATCAAAATTCCTATCATTAATTGATTAAATTCTTATTTAATTAATTAAAGCAAGTTGTCATATTTGATGATATTATTTTTGAATAAAAATTTGATTAACCCATAAATCAATTGTTTTATTTTCCAAAATCAGTTAAGTTGAGAATAAATCGCTTTATTTATTTATTAATTCATAATTATCCATGTGCACAATCAAAGAGCAGTTAAACTCCAAATCAGAAAATCAATGCAAGTTATTGACTTTTTGGAACTCAACATCATTTTTGAGTTCTAAAGTTGATCTAAACTTCTAATTTGAGTTAAAAAGTTGTTTTTGCATGTTTTTGTGAGTTAATTATCCTTTATTTAAAAATAACTCAAAAATCAAGTTGAGTTATTTGAGTGATTTATGGCTTTTATCCATGCATCCTCAAAGCCCTAGATTTCTATAAATTAAGGCTTTAGCTCTTCACAAATCATCTCATAATTTTGTGAGCTTACTCTACCAAAGTCGTCTACGAATTGCACAACTATTTTGAAGAATTGGAATTTAGAGAATCAAAGCTTATTGCGAATCAAGGCTATTGTGAGATCAATTTGGTTTTTACATTCATTTAGTTTTCATATCATATCATTGTTAGCATATCATAGCATATCAATTTTTACATATCATAGATTTCATATCAAGTTTATCATTCTTATTGCATCTAAAAATTAAAAAAAGATAGATTAATTGCATTCAATTCATATCTAGATTTTGCATTCAAATCCTTCATTTAGGTGTCGTCAAGGTCACTGATCTTGATACAATCTGAGAACATCATACTCACACCTATTAGAAGGCAGTAAATCGCCTGGTTAGTTTAGCTTTCAATTCATTGCAAGATTTCATTTTTGCTAACCTCTAATGTTTTAATGAAGTGTTGTGTCTACAAATTAGGTACAATTTTCACACACACAAGGGGATTATGCTTTCATCTCTTTGAGACAATAAAAAACTAATACCCATTTGGCATTATACTTTAATAGGAACTTTGGAAAATAATAAGCATGTCTGGTGTGTTTGGGAGAAAACCGCATTGGATAGGAGATTATGCTCTTTTTCCCTTAACGGAAAATAAAAAATCTAGACTTCTTCTATGGCCAATCCATGTCTTTTTATTTCATCCTTTAGATGGGCTTGTCGGTGAGGTAAAAAGTTCTCGGGAATGACCCACGTGAGAATGAGGTGTTAGCCCACCACTCCAACTCATGTTAATAATTTTTTCTTTTTGGGGTTAAAGCCTCAGAAGCCAGATGACATTTGAGCTTATACACAGCTCTCACCTAACACTTAGTAGGGCCTCGTAGTCTAAATCATGTTTACGTGACTACTTGTGTCAAGGTGCTTTGTGGGGCTATATGTCCTAGTCATGCTTGTCCGAACACAAAGAGTGTGTTCAAACGAAGATCCTTACTAAAAGATATAGAGTAGTGGCCACCCGGTTCATCTTTGAAAGGTTGATAATTTGAGTGCAAGGAGAATAGTAATCTCCCCAAGACACTCACCATATTGAGCCCCCATCAACGTTAACACTTTAATAATATGACATCATGACTAGAGCCATTGTGTGCTTGGTGATGCCCGTATTGTAAGGAGTTGTTGGGTGTGTTCCTAAGTCAGTGAGAAATGGTTTTTAATCTCAACCAATCTCCTTCTATGGATAAAGAGTGTGCTTGTTACTTTCTATTGCAAAATAAATCCATACACTTGAATCCCACAAGGTTTCTTTGTCCCTTGCAGGACTATTTTCGATAAATGTGCTTGTATCCCGCAGGGTTGCTTTGTCTCTTTTGGGATTGTTTTTAGATGTGTGCCTATTGTATTTTGATTTGAATATTTGAAAGTGAGTCCTTTGTCATTGAAGAGATCAACCCAATAGAAAAATCCAAAATGTGTCTCCCCAAAGCTCTCAAAAACATTTATCGCCCAATCACCATCATTTTGAGATATGACTGATGCAACAAAGAATAAGAGAGAAAAGCTACCTATTGCTCGTGTTTATCAAGAGAAGAAAGTTGCAGAATGTAAACTCAAAGATCATCAACCTATCCTAACTACAATCAAGGAAGAAACCAAGTATCAAGAACATGTAATTTGCTCTTTCATATTGCAATTTGGAGCACATTCCCAAATAAACTGTCATTTTGTTACCCTCAAAAGTGAAAACTAGTTGGCTTATCACACACCACATTCTTTTGAATCTCACAGAATTGTCTCAAAACCCTTGCATCCTTGCATCATAGATCATCCTTTAGGTGCATTTTACGTCATCCCTTTAGAATAGCCTCACTTAAATAAAAAACATCATCCTTAATCTAAAAACCCAAAACAAAAAAAAAGGAGAATCCAAAATCCAAAAATTAATCAAACCATCCAAGTATCCGCCTAGTACCATATCCTTCTGAGTTTCTCCAATCCTTATCATAAATCAAAATCATCTTATAGATCCACCCTTTCAACTAAGCATTATCTAGGGTAGCTCGTACTTGTCTTTGTAGGCCCCATCATCTTGATCTAAAGATTGTCTTGCATTGACAAGGATCTCATCTTTTGAAGATCATAAGTCTATCTGAGGTTGACAATCCCATCCATTTGATCCTACTCTAGGAAGAAGAAACTCATTCCCATTTGGCACCAAGTAATCCTTAACTCTTAGAACATCCCCATCATCCTAATCCAATCACAATCCAAGAATCCTTCAATCCATCCAAGATCATACTAAGTCTTGCATCTATCCTTAGGTATCCATAGGCACATCCTATCCCCATCCTTAAATCTCTTTAGGAATGTCTTGCATTCATCCTCCATTGCATCCTCATATCTTCATCCTAGGAATTGCATTTCATGTCTGTAGAGACATGATCTAATAAGAGAAATAATATGGACCCTAATCTCACCACTAGTTCTTCTGATCCTAATGATCCTAATAATGAGATGGTAATGTATGATCCATAATCACAAGTAAAAATCAAGAATGTGTGCGAAGATCCAATCAAAAAACCCACCACAAATTCCATGGAAGCATTTATGAGCCATCCTCTACATGCACAAATGGTTAGTGCAATCATAGCTTAGAATCATCTTTCCATCTTGGAAAACTATGCACAAGAGGATGCTCCTATTCCACCACAACTTCATCCCTTCAATCCCACAAATCCCATACACATCCTTGTTGATGCCTACACCACTGTCATCCAACAAATCATCGACCACAACTTACAACTATCCCAGGTGGCCTCACCTATCCCTCAACTATTGCAATCTAGTGCCACCTTTGCTATAGTGCACACAACAACACAATCTACCCCCTTCTCTGTCATGGGCGCACCACCTCCACCTACCACATCGTAAACAACCACTTAGGTACAGAGTTCTAGACAAGTGCCACCTCCACCCCCCATGCAAAGTGCCACACAAAAAGTACCCCCACCTTTTACAAGATAGGATTCCACGTCAACATCACTCTCCTAGGGGGAAACACAAACATTTTCCTTTGCCACTTAGTCACCATTCGCCCAATCCATCACACAACCAACTTTTGCACAAGTTTCTCTCCCACCCTTCATCACTAGCATGCAAGCCCAACAACTTGTCTTCACAACAGGAATGCCATTCCTGGGATCCAAAAACCCACCATCCAAATTTCAGAATCTCACTATTGCTCCCACATTCCCAACTCCTTCCGTATCTTAGCCCACTATAAGGATTAGGTCTTCCTGGGGTTTTAATCAAGCACAAATGAACACCTTGGGGATACCAATGCATTATAATCCTGCAAGCATGTGGCCTACCCAACACATAACACAACTCCCACCACCACCTCAAAATACAACCCTTCCAACATTCACCAACTATCTCTCCATGACATCCACCATCTCCCAAACTATATCATTGCCACAACAGAAAAGTTCCTCCCATCTCGCAAGCTTTCTTGCACAACCACCCCCTGTCATCCATACCCAAGCAACTGTTCCACCTCTTAGCAATGCAGGCATGTATCCTTCATATATCGGACAAGCCCAAGTCCAATCCTACCAGTAACCTACACCATTTCACCAACCTCCTCCCCAAAAGCAGTACATCCCTGCACAACAGAAACATCCCCTCATTCCTCAATAGCAACAAGCAATAACATATCCCCCACAACAATACACCCCCACACCCCAGCAACAATATCTTCCCTTGTAACCATCCCCCCATAATCCATTCCAATTCACCTATATATCTGTACAATCCCCCTATCTTATCCCATAGTACCCTCTACACATCCCTTCGTATTCACCTGCACCATCTGATCCATTCCCAATGGGTTTACCCACTCCAGCACCTGTCAACTCAAAGTGGGAAGAAATGAAGAATGCTCTCAAAGACCTCAAAGCTAGCAACAAGAGAAAAACATTCAAGTTTGAAGAGGTCTATCTATACCCTTTCGACAAATCCATCACAATGATCACTTTCCCCAAACACTTTGAAACTCCCAAATTCGATAAATACTAGGGGAAGGGTGATCTTATTAGCCATGCCAAAGAGTTCTACATGGCTTGTTAAGAGGTAGCCTACAACAATAACTTTCTAATGCACCTCTTCCCCAAGAGTTTGGGAGGGACTGCCATTGAGTGGTTCTACAAGATACCATATGGCTCAATCACCACATTTGCTGAGATTTTAGAGCAATTTATGGCACAGTATGCGCACAACATTGAGAATGAACTCTCCTTGTTGGACCTATGCAATTCTAAGCAAAAGGGAGGTGAGATCTTGGCTGACTACCTACAAAGATGGAAAACCCTCACCATGAGGTTGTCATACCAACTGTCGAAAAAATATCTCACCAAGATATTCATTGATAATCTACACCTAAAGTTATCCCACTTCATGAGGATGAATTACATATAGACCTATTAAGACATAAAGGGAAAAGGGATGGACACCAAACAAGGTCTTTTGGATGATGGTTCCATCAAACACTACAAGGAGAGCTCGCAAGATAGATCTAGTAACGATCGACCTTGTTACTAGAACAAAAATAAGAATGCTCTCACAAATGGAGCTACTGACACCAAACATGTGAAATTTTTCATGGCTAGTCCCAATCCCCCTATCCCAGTATGTTAGCAACAAGCACCCATCTACCAACAACCACCTTGTCAACCTCATACCAATCAAACCAATGCCATATCTGTTACCTAGGGTCAAAACAAGTCACGTGTCTAGAACAAACAAAAGCGCACATTCACTCCTCTCGAGAAAACTTTGGATGCCATTTTATGTCATATGGCCAGTGCCAATCTGATTATATATCCTTAGACCCATCCATTTGATGAGTCGACCCCCAATCCAACCTGGTATAAAGACAATGAGTATTGTGACTATCACCGTGTCAAGGGACATGCTACCATGAAGTGCATGAAGCTCAAACATTATGTCCAGGACCTTATTGGCAAAAAGGAAATCACAGTTGAGGCACCTACCCAAACATCACCTAATGCTAACCTGCATATCTACCAAAATGTGTTTCCTCAACACAATGCAGCAAGAACCAAACCAATGCTAACTCATTGCCTCAAAATCAAGGCAAGGGAAAACAAGGTGATAATGCTGACGGGAAAGACTACACCATATCCTACATCAACTATGACAAGTTTGTTAGTTGCATCTCCCAGGTTGAACCTAGCATCAATGTAATCCATGTCAAAGGTGTTGATAGTCAATGCACAGTTACCACTCATAGAGCTCAAATATTTGTTGTCGGTACTAATCCTATGACCATCCCCAATGCACAATATAACCTCATGGAACACCTTGGGAATACACCTATCCAAATCTCCATCCTTGTTCTCCTTCGCACTTCACCCCTTCATCAAAAGATCCTTAATAATGCCCTCCAAGAGGCATCTGTCCTCCCAGACATCAACACCATCCACTTCAAAAACCACATGGGACACTTATCCACATCCTCCACACTCTCCTTCAAACCCTCATATATGCCATCTGTTGAGCTAGACCACAACCTTCCACTCTGCATCACCGTGATGGTCAATGACTTTGCCATCAAGCGGGTCATGATAGATAATGGTTTGATCCTAAACCTGTGTATACTAAAGTTCTTCCAACATGTAGGGTTTACAGAGGCTGACATTTCTCATGATGTCATCACTATTAAGGCCTATGATAACTTGGAGCATACCTCAAAAGGTACCATTTTTCTACCCATCAAGATAGGCCCAAAAATTCAAGAGATCATGTTCCATGTTGTTGATTTTAACCTTCCATATAACATTCTCCTTAGTCACCCTTAGATCCATTCCATCAAAGTCATCCCATCCACTTATCATTAGTGCATCAAATTCCCACATAAAGGAACTAAAATCACCATCCATGTTGATCCCCAACCCTTCGCATATTATTGTGTGTTGGAAGCTTCCTTCCCTCATTACATTCATTATCATGGAATCAACATCGGCACTTCCATTTCTAACTCATCCCAATCCCACTACGATCCAGAGACAATACTAGCCTCCACCCTCTCTTCTGCCAAGATCAACAATAGGGGCTTTAGTGAATATAGCCTAAACATTTGCTTTTGCAGTAGGGGCCCTACCCCTAGATCTTCACACTCAAGGGTGCCCATGTCATCAAACTAAACCCCCTCAAGAGGACCCTAAGGTCAAACAAATGGGACCATGTATATTTGTCTCCCATGGAATTTTGAATAGCCAAGAGATGGATCCCAACATTAACAGGTAGTTGTACAAGGACCCCCCACCTCCTAACATTGAGCTTCTTAGGTACTTCAAAGACAAGTACCCCATATCCCATAAATGGGCCACCAAGCAATGGAACTATCAAGGTGGTGGCCTCGATCCCACAGAAGCTGGAAAAGGACCCCATGGAAGCATTAAAAAATCCACCACATCAGAGCCTCGGTCTTAATACCCCTCGCCTGCATATACAAGGACCCAATACTATGAATGGGGACACCAATTCGCCTAATGTGACCCTTTTGAATAACCAAGATGAACTCGTGGAAGTCAAAGACATTCCAGAAGAGGAAGAAAAGAGAACCTACAATGATATTTTCGATGATGAAACCTTCCTAGGTAATTCTATCCTCCACCAACTCACTATCAACCTAATTGACCTCCCCCTCATCCACTCTGAACTCATAGGCTAGGACCAACCAAGCGTGGCACATATTGATGAGTTCCAGAGCAAGGACGTGCTCCTAAGATTCATAGGAGCCTCAAATAAATGACCAGACTGGGGGCAATAGTCAACATGCATCTTTCATCTCAACCCCAAGGGATACTTCGGGGAAGAGGAAGTATTCAGCCGCAAAATTGAAAATAAAAAAGAAAATAAAGAGTCCTTTTGTGAAAACCCCTCTGGGGAACATTCTGACTCCAAAATAGTAAAAATAAAGGGTGTATCTTCTGGTGAAAACCTCTATGAGGCACTAGAAGATAAAGACTTGCCTCTTCCCTCATCCAAGATTACAAACCAGAGTAGTCCTCTATCCTCATCGAAGATACCTATCCTCATCAAAGACACCAAGCTTGTTAATATGGGAATAGAAGAATTTCTACAGATCACCTACATCACAATATCCTTATCTGAGGTTGAAGAGCTAGCTTTCGTTACACTCCTCCAAGAGGTAACCATCAAATTTGCATGGTCATATGATCACATGTCTGGGCTAGATCCAAAGTTGGTTGTTCACCATCTTGCAGTAGATCCTAAGACAAAGCCAGTCAAGAAAAAGCTTCGCAAGATTCATCCAAAGGTAGCCCTCCCGGTAAAGGTAGAACTCAAGAAGTTCCTAAGAGAAAAGATCATTTGTGTCATTGATTATTTTGAATGGATATCCAACATGGTGCCATTCACTAAGCTATTGGGAAAAATTATAATTTGTATAGATTTATGAAAACAAAATAAGGCATGTCCAAAAGATGACTTCTCACTACCAAAAATCAACATGATCGTTGACCTTACAACAGGACATGAGATGTTATTAGGTAATGGATGGTTTTTTAGGATACAAGAAAATACGCATATCTAAAGAAGATCAACATAAAACAACATTCACAATGCCATAGGGCACCTTCTGTTATAACATGATGTCATTTGGGTTAAAGAATGCGGGAGCTACATATCAAAGAGCAATGACTACAATCTTCCATGATACGATCCTTAAAATTCTTGAAGACTATGTATATGAAATCCTCACCAAGTCAAGAATGCAATTGGAACACCTCTATATCCTTAAGCATGTGTTTGATCACTTGCATCATTACGGTCTAAAATTGAACTTGAAGAAATGTGTCTTCGGAGTCACATCTGAAAAGTTGTTGGGGCTCATTGTGTCATGACAGGGCATAGAGATTGATCCTAAAAAAGTAAAAGCCATAATGGAAATGCCTTCTCCCCAAACACTCAAATAGTTAAGGAGCATGTAGAGCAAGTTACAATCGGTCTGAAGATTCATCTTGCAACTAGTAGATAAGTGTCAACTGTTCACACACCTGTTGCACAAGGATACCAGTTTCAAATGGGATCCAATCTGCTAGAGAAGCTTTGAAAAGATTAAGGAGTACCTAAATAACTCTCCCATCCTCGTGCCACCAATGCTAGGTTGACCCCTCATTTTGTACATATCGACAACAATGATGGCACTAGGGGAACTCCTAGCGCAACTTAATGATAATGGAAAAGAGCGGGCTATCTACTATATCAGTCGCACACTTGTAGGATATGAGTTGAATTATTCCCCTATGGAGAAAGCATGGCTTGGAATGGTTTTCTCCACTAAGAAGCTTCGACACTACATTCTCAATTACACAGTGAAGCTAGTCTCCAAGGTCGATCCCCTTAAGTACCTGCTCTAGAGAACAACGCTCACATATCATACGACAAAGTGGGTTATTCTCCTAAGTGAATTTGACATCCAATATGTCGACCAAAAAGAAATAAAGGGGCAAGTCATTGTAGATCAGCTCACCAAAGCACCCCTAGTCGATGCATACCCATTGGTGATGGAGTTCCCAAATGAACATCTTTGCATGGTCGAGGAATAATCTATGTGGAATTTATACTTTGACGGATCATATACATCCCATAGATTAGGGGCAGGGGTACTTTATCACCCCTCAAGGTGATTACATACCCAAGTCCTTCAAACTTGGATTCTCGTGCACAAATAACATTGTAGAATATGATGTACTCATCTCAAGCCTCATAATGACTATTCAATGGAACATCATAGAACTGCAAGTATTTGGAGACTCCCAGTTGATCATCAAACAAGTCCTAGATGAGTTTCAAACCAAGGACGACAAGCTACTACCATACAAAGAGCTTTTGGATAAGTTAAAATAAAAATTCATCAAGTTACAATTCGCATAAGTGCCAAGACTTCAGAATAAGGCAATCAATGCAATGGCGACTATCGGGTCATTATTAGAAATCCCTCTAGATGCAGCGCAATATGAGTTTCTAGTTGAGATGTTACACACACCCGCTTACGAGAACACTGACTTTGAAATGGTGTATGTTTTGGTTGGTTCTTAGTCCTTGTGGTACCAGACATTTATACCTATCTAAAAAATGGTATCATATCCCCCCACCTCACCAACACCCAGCGCCAAAACCTTATTCACAGAGCTTCCCGCTACACTCTTGTAGCCAATACCTTATATCATCATGGGTATCATAACATTCTCTCTTGATGTCTAGATTCGAACGAGGCCATCTTGACTTTACAAGAGGTCCACGTTGGAATTTGTGGTGCCACACAAGTGGCATGGTCCTAGAAAAGAAACTATTTAGAGTTGGGTATTACTGGCCGACAATGGATTACGATGCATGTGAATTCATAAACAAGTGTCTACCCTATCAACATCATGCCAATATAATCCATGCACCAACACAAGACCTGTAGCCCATTGCACCACCATGGCCCTTTTCATGTTGGGGTTTTGTTCTCGTTGGTATGATCACCCCCAATTCCTCAGATGGAAACAAGTATATCATTATTGTCACTAAATACTTCACAAAGGGGGTTGAAGTGATTCCACTCACCTTAACTATGGGCATTCGGATATCCAAGTTCATCCTCTACCATATCATCTATCACTTCGGTATCACCTCCACCATCTTCATAAATCATGGTACCTCATTTGAAAATCAACATGTGAAAGACCTATGTGCTCGATTTCACATCCATCATCATTTCTCCAATCCATACTTCCCACAAGGTAACGGCCAAGCTGAGGCAACTAACAAAACTATCCTAAAAATCCTCCAAATAGTTGTCAATGATTTTGGTCACGATTGTCATCTCGAAATCAATTCTGCCCTTTGGGCCTACTGTACTTCATTCTGCACTCCCACAAGCACCACCCCATACCCTTTGGTATATGGTGTTGTAGTAATCTTACCAATCAAGGTTGAGCTCTCATCAATATGTGTGTCCATGAAAAACTACACCACAGACGAAGACTACCATGTGACACGCATTACCCAGTTGAATTTGCTAGATTAAAAGAGGCAAAAAACCTATGATCACCTGATTGTGTACCAAAAAAAATTCCATGGTGAAAACCTAGCAATAGGCACCTTGGTAGCAAAAATAGAATCTCTGCCAAGTAAATGAAAAAAGAAGAAGTTGTAAGTCAAATACTACATCTATCAATTTGCAGCCTAGCAATCAATCTAATTGACATGTACACTTATTCATCATCCATGAAAATATGTTAAGGTCATGCAAGTTAGTTATCAAATGATCGATTTGGTTTTCTATTAAATTTGATAAATGTGATACAATTGAAAGCAATTGAGATATATCTTTCCAAGAATTCTTTTAACTTCATGTACATAGAGAAGCTGATAGACTAGTGTTGTGAGCTTCAACATAACTAAAATGATCATCAAAATCATGAATCTTGTCACTTTCACATGTTTCACATTTATTAGATTTAAAACAATTGATCTTTCCAAGAATTCTTTTAACTTCATGTACATAGAGAAGAGATTATACTAGTGTTGCGAGCTTCAAAATGCCTAAAATGATCATTAGAATCACGAAGCTTGTCACTTTCACATGTTACATATTTATTAGATTTAAAACAATTGAGATATATCTTTCCAAGAATTCTTTTAACTTCATGTACATAGAGAAGATGATATACTGGTGTTGAGAGCTTCAAAATGACTAAAATGTTCATCAGAATCACGAAGTTTGTCAATTTCACATGTTTCACATTTATTAGATTTCACAAGAAGTAGGAACATGAGTTCATCAAAAACTCATTATTTCATCATAATCTATATGTATATATACATTCATAAAAAATAACAAAATAAAAAAATTCAGGCACATAAAAATCCTCTTGCCATATATATAACATGTCAAATACATCTGGTACACATCATGTGCCCTAAAAAAAAATACAAAAAAAAAGAAAAAGAAAATTGTGTCACTGCTTAGCTTGTGAGGGTTTTGATATTGAATCTTCTCTCCCTCTACTTATGTCCCTCGGTGGTCGGACACCAACACCACCGATTGGCCTAGCCATCCTTTGTGTCATTCCTCTCTCTGTGAATACCACTTGCCTCTAATCTACTTGGACTACCTGATGGTATAGTCTCCTATAGTAAGCAACATCTCACCTAACCCTAGCTGACTCTCTCATGATTGAAAAAGTCTTATTTAATAGCTAGGATGCCCCTAAGAGAGTCACTGCCTGTTGTGTAGTATCTTGCTCAACTCAGTAGGTTTCTATCACCAACCTCCATTGATCTCGATCTACCATCAGGTCCTCTAGCTGCTACCTAAGATTTCTCACATCTCAAGTAAAAGTATGCAGCCACTCTCATGTCTCTGCTCCCATAGTGTCAATCTTTGCCATTTTTTTCTTGAAATCCTCAACCCTGGTCTATAATATGTCATAGGTTGACTAAGCGCTATCTTCTTGAGCTCTCTCGGCCTCTATCAAACCTCGCATACATGTTTCTTTAGTCTAAGTGCTATCTTCCTTGAATCTATCCATCAGACCCTGCAACCAGGTAACCTCCTTCTTAGCTTGGGCAACCCTCTCCTTCTCCATAGCAAGAAGTCCCTCTAGGTTGGTTCTCTCTATGACCATTACATCATGGTCCTCCTGCAACACATATCCTGGCCAAAATCCTTGATTTGACACAAATGATTGAGTTGAGCCACCTGGCCCTAATCCTTGCAATTATACCAAAAGATTCACTACTTGTAATTGATCACCTAGTTTCCTTTGTCCAAGAAAGATGGAAAATACTGGATGGTTTTCCCCCCACAATAGTACATTTGGACCTCCCTCCTGCAACCTATTCATCTAAGCCATTGGCTCCACAAGGTAATAGTCTTGATTACTGAGACGTGTCTCACCTTGTGACTGCAGTGGTGTACAATCTTGTTGATTTTGATTAGGAACATCAACATGACCACCTAGTCCACCTGGTCGATCTTGAGGTGAATCATTTTGGCTTCCATCACCCTCATCCTAAGCATGTCTCCTAAGTGTTGCATGAGGCATCAACAGACCCGTATCTCTCTGTGGACGTATTATTTTGAGATTTTGTCTCACCCATCTCCCATTTGCACTCTCATCACCACCATCTTCACTCCTTCTACTTCCTCTCATTATATATAATTCCTCTTCTTCTCCCCATCGATGATCCCTATCTCCTCACCCTCCTCTCTGATACACTTGTTGTATCTTCTCTTGTAACTCCTCCATGGCCTTTTCACTTGCTAAATACAAATCATTTATGCTTGAGCACCCTATCGTTAAAAGTTAGTCCATGTCTTGTCTATATAGTCATTGTATATATCACACTGACACTTCTTCCTAAAATCAAATCTTGTCAGAAAATCAATCTACGTATTCTTATGATGTTCCATCATCACACATAGATGAAAGAAGAAGTTGTTACCATCCCAAATATCATGCTTGGAAAGATCTCAACACATTGTATCATATCTATCCATAATCCTAAGATTTTCAAATATATTATATTGGGTCCACTATCTTCTCATATTGATCTATTGTACAAAGTCTTTGTAAATATCAGGTCAGTTTGTACATATTCCTTGCAATCAATAGTTTTTCTTGGTCTCATTGAATATATCCCCGCTTTTATGTCAGTCATCTGCATCAAATCAAGGTCCCACATTCTTCCAACTATGTGCTCTAGAAAGTCCATATATGAGGTCTTTTATCATTATGGTTATCCTAGATCCTCACCTTTTTCCATAATATCAGTCCAAAATTATAGTCCTTGTAGGATGCATGCTTCCTCATGTCCGACCTTATCTAGTTAGTATCCCACCCTATCGATCTCTATCAAAAAAGGTTGTTTTTTCTTGGTTTCTTATTTTTGATATTGGATTTCAATTTTGGTTCTTGATTATATTTTTGGATCTATTTGATTGTATCCCTCCTTAAGGTCGCCACTATCCTTTGTTAGGATTAACAAGGTAGAAATAATAGTTACATGCAAATATAACCAATATCAAAAAATATTAAACCACACAGAAGAGAACACAAGACACAAAGATTTAATGTGGTTCACCCAATCCTTGGGCTACATCCACCAACAGTGAGTCCAATATTATTATTATTCAGTGATTACAACCTGATTACAATCTATAATCTCTTACAACTCAATACTGCCGCAAGTAGCTACTAAAACATTGATTATGAAATCCCTAACCCTAAGCCATATTATACAATATTTTGTCACTTTAGGGTTAGAATGAGTTACAACATGTCAGCTCAAAAATAGCCAAAAATATGTCATCCCCAAAAAAAATTCCTTGGGGGCTGTGCCCCCAAACCTTCGCTTAGGGCCCGGACCAACCCCGAACCACCACCTTGGACTCAACTGTTCCTTTATTCTATTCAGTCTAGTAGACCAACCAAAGTTGAATAGGAGTTCATTTTCTCCCTTGTTACTACCTTTGTAAACATATTCACTGGATTATCATTTGTATGTATCTTTTCCAACTTTAACTGCCCATCATCCAAAGCTAACCAAATGAAATGGTACCACAATTGTATGTGTTTTGTCTTAGAGTGCAAAGCAGAATTCTTCGCAAGATGAATGACACTCTAGCTATTTGTATACAGAAAGTTATCTACAGATGTCCCAATTCTTCCATGAAGAATTGAAGCCATATCATCTCCTTAGCTGCTGCTGTAGCAGCAACATACTCTACCTCTGTAGTGGATAAAGCAACCACCTTTGGTAGTCGAGAAACCCAACTCACTGTTGTCCCACCAACAGTAAATACATAGCCTGTAGTACTCCACTTGCTCTCTATATCTCCTGCCAAATCTAAGTCAACATAGCCTTGTACATAAGTAGTAGATCCCCCAAAGTGTAAACACTTACTAGATGTACCTCTCAAATATTTGAGAATCCATTTGACTACATTCCAATGCTCAATCCCAGGGTGACTCATATATCAGCTAAGGACTCCCACTGCATGTGCAATATCTGGCTTAGTACATACCATAACATACATTAAGCTCCCTATAGCTGAATCATAAGGTACCTTAGAAATTTTAGCCTCTTATTCTAGTGTCTTTGGACACATCTTTTTAGTCAATTTCAAATGACCAGGCAAAGGTGTGCTGAAAACTTTGGCATTCTCCATAGAGAAATGTTGCAACACCTTATCAATTTAATCAACTTGAAATAAAGTCAATTTCCTATTTTCCCTATCTCGACAAATTTTCATATGAAGGATTTGTTTTTCTGCCCCCAAATCCTTCACAGCAAATGAATGTGCTAACTTTTGTTCCAACCCCTTAACGTGATCCATGTTAGACCCAACTACAAGCATATCATCAACATACAAACATAAGATAATGTAGCTATCATCATCCAACCTCTTAAAGTAAACACAATGGTCAGAATGACATCGACTATATCCATTCTCATTCATAAAAGTGTCAAATTTAATATACCATTGTTGAGGTGCTTGCTTCAAGCCATATAAACTCTTCTACAATCTGCACACCAAATTCTCCTTACCCTTGACCTCAAGTCCTTGTGGTTGTACCATATATATTTCTTCATCCAAATCACCATGAAGAAAAGTTGTTTTAATATCAAGCTACTCTAAATGCAAATCTTCAATAGCCACAATATTTAAAATAGTACAAATAGAAGTCATTTTAACAACTGGAGAAAATATCTCATCAAAATCAATGCCCTTTTTCTATTCAAATCCTTTTACAAATAACCTGGCTTTAAATCTTTTCTTACCTCCATCCTCTTCTTTCAGCCTGTAAACCCATTTATTTTGTAAAACCTTTTTACCTGCAGGTAACTTGCATAAATCCCAAGTTTGATTTTTCAGCAATGAGTCCATTTCCTCTGTCATTGCAGATTCCCACTAAAACTTTGTATCCACCTGCACAACTTCATTATAACATTCAGGTTCACCAACATCTATTAACAAAATAGAATACAAAGAGGGAGAAAATCTTTCTGGAGGTCTACTTAGCCTTTTTGACCATCTAACATTCACTGGGGTGTATGGTATTTGTTGTTGCTGTTGTTGTAGGGCATAAGAAACTACTAGAACACCATCTTTTGGAGTATCATCCAGTGCTACGTATTCATTTTCTTTCTTCTCATGTTGCTGCAACAGATCTTTGTACAATACTTTCTCATTGAATATGACATTCCCGCTTCTTACAATTTTATGATTTTCAAAATCCCAAAGCCTATAACCAAATTCATCAATGCCATATCCAACAGGTGCCATCCATTCAACTTCCTTATTCATACTTATATATGTTGCATATATAAATGAAGCATTTTTTCTGAAACATTTACAAAATGGTTTACATACTTTGCCTTGATGGTATCCATTTGTTTATCTAAAATCCCTATGCAACTAACACTACTAGTGAAGGATTATGAAAATTGGTTTTATCTCTACCTATAGTGTGAACTTGGGCATTTCTAAGCCTCTTCAATAAATCTATTTTTTTATCATGTATCACCACGGTATTCTGTCAACAGGTTACATGCTGTGTTTACACTTCTTTTTAATTACAATTACCAATACCCTACGTTCAAAGCTCCCATTTAAATATAGGAAAGAGAGGATGTTGTTACATCACAAAACATTTATTTACAAAACATTTACATTTATCTAAAAATCATGTTTGGTATGAAAGTTTTTATAGCCTTTTCCACAAATGTGTAATGTACATATTTAAAAGGGATGGTGTCTCATGAGACCACATTTCCTTGAAGGGTTTTCAAATGCAAAGCACACATCTTTCCAATTGTTAGAATTTAGTAATATTTCCTTGGTTGTTTTATTTAATTTGAAGATAGACCAAGGTATCCTCCTTTTAATTATTTTAGGATATTTCTATAGGAATCTCTACATGTAATTTTGTCCTCTAGTCCAAGTGGGAGGACAACTCATAGTTTGTAATTCTTTTAATAAGGAAAATAGTTTATTCCTCCTTATGAGGATGCTCACACTTGGCACACACTTATATGAATGTGGCACTCATTCACATAGGGAGTTACATGCAAACTCCTTCACTCATCTCTACTTAAGAGATGTTTCTCCACACACTTGATACAGATTTTTCACATTTCCTACACACAATCTTCTCTCATACTAGTTCTATCATTATTGTATTGAGCTTCTCTCTCTCTCTCTCTCTCTCTCTCTCTAGGATTTTCATGCCTCATTCATAATACACAAAGGGGTTTTTATTTTATCTTCCCCTTACAAAAATCTCTTGGCTCTTGTTGGGATTCTTGGAGTTATCTCTTGTTTTGGTGATTGATCTTGCAACTCTCTCATATTTGGTTTATGGTAAACTCCTTCTTGCACTTCACTTTCTTAGATTATCTTCTTTATCTATTATCCATTATTTTAATACTTCTAACATGGTATCAGAGCTACTAATCCTTGTTTAACTATTTTTTGGGAAGGTGACATTCAAAGGAGCAAGTTTTTTAAAGTTTCTTTTATAGATCTAATTTATTTTGCAGCTCTAACTTGTTTAGTCCATGATTTCTCCAAAGTCAAAGATGATGAATTTCAAGGAGGCACTATTGATATTGTGGAGGACCAACCTCATATTCTAAACCCTACTCCTAATGCATCTATTTCTATTCCTACTAGTAATACTAATGATGATGATTATGGTAATAATATATCTACTCCTCATAGTGATAATATTGATCATGATGATAATGATACTCCTCATAGTGATATTTTTGTTAATTCTAAGAGAAATCCTAAATGGTTTAAAGA
Source organism: Chamaecyparis obtusa (assembly GCA_027943335.1). Lineage (NCBI taxonomy): Eukaryota > Viridiplantae > Streptophyta > Pinopsida > Cupressales > Cupressaceae > Chamaecyparis > Chamaecyparis obtusa. The sequence goes on from BSBK01003597.1 coordinate 1,336,846, forward strand.
TTTACTTAATAAAGGTGATGATTATATTGCTAGAATGGGTGGTCTTAGACCTAGGAGAGTTAATTATTGTAATTATGCTTTAATGTCTTCTCTTATGAACTCTAATGATCCTCAAACCTTTTCTCAAGCTAAAAATCAACCTTGTTAGTGATTTTTCTTGTTGAATCCTAACATACAATGATGCAGGAGCATCCTAAGATTCTTGGAAATCCTATATCAACTAAAAATATGTTTGTCTTTGAAGGTAGATTGTTAGTTTTGATTTTGGTTTGATGGAATAATTGCTCAGTTTGGGAGACTGGTTGCTTAGTTTCTATGGTTACCGAGGTGCTCAGTCTCTGAAGAACGCTTGGTGACTGAAGGTGCCAGTTCTCTAGTGCTCGACAATAACTGTGTTCCTTGGTCATGCATGGCATGGTCGGCCGACTGGTGCTCAATTATTTCCTTTGTTGCTCAGTGTTCTTGCTTATCGACTGGTTTGTTTTGTTGGATCGGCTTGGCCGACTAGTTCCATTGATTTGGGTCGCACTCCTTGAGTTATGGATTGACCGTTGGATGTGTGGGGACCTAGATCTGGTGTGTTGCATTCTTCTATGTGGATCTGATGACCGTTTGGGGCCATCTTTAAGAGTTTATTTATTTTGTAAGGATATGTGAGAGCTGACTGTTGTTTAAGCATTTAATATTTATTTGTAAGGGATTATTATTTCATCAGCCGACTTGTGGCTGTGAATCAATATTTATAAGATGCTTGGGTAGATGTTTAGGGCATCAGATTGTTGGGAGAAAGGTTAATAGCCTATGAGCTTAGGAGAAAGAAGATTGCTTGGAAGTTTGAGTAAAAGTTTAGATCTTCCATGGGTGCCTACCAGGGTGTTGTGTGTTGTAGACTTGGGCTAGCTGAATGCTGATGTTGTGGAAAAGATTTGGATCCGGTGAGATCTTGTAGACTATTATTTGCTTTGTATTTGGCTATAACTAGGAAGGCCTTACATCCCAACACATTGCATGTAATTGGTAACTTGATGAATAAAGACTTCTACTTTGTTTCAGATCTGTTATTATTATTGTGTGTTTCCACTGCATATTGGTTTGGCTGCAAGGTTGGTTAGTCCTTAATTGGATCCACCAGCCTTGACTGCATCAGGTGGTATTAGAGTGAAGTTTGTTCATGTTTGAATAAAGTCTGTTCATATTGGAGACAAGTGGATCTTGTGCGTTCATGTCTATATCATGATTTGAAAATGCCTTCGAGGAGAAACCGTGAGATCTCAGAGGAAGAGGAAGCTACTGGAGAATTCAGTATTGATGATTTTAGGGCCTTGCAGAATAAGTGCAAGATTTGCAAGAGGAGTTCAGAAAGAAGAAGCCTAGCTTGAAAGAGGATAGTGATGATGAATTTGAGGAAGATCATTTTGAAGAAGCTGTTGAAGAAGCTAGAGATCCTGAGGAGAATCGAATTTTGAAAACTATGTCTAAGAATGTGAAAAGACCTAAGATTGAAGTTTTTGCATTTGTTGGAAGCCTTAGGCTATAAGAATTGATTTATTGGATCAATCAGATTGATGAGTACTTTGAGTATGAAGAAATAGAAGAACTTGATAGGGTTAGATTTGCAAAGACTAAGTTAAAGGGTCATGCAAATATTTAGTGGAGAGAAGTTCAGTTGGAAAGAGGTAGAAGAGGAAAAGAAAAGATCACTAAGTGGAACGGAATGGTTGACAAGTTGAAGAAATAATTCATTCTAGTGGATTATGAATTGGACATGTTTAAGAAGATGCAAGCTTTGAAGCAGACTAACAAATCGGTACAGGAGTATACTGAGGAGTTTTATAGAATCCTGATTAGGACTGGTCATTCTGAAGTTGATAAAGAAAAGGTTGCTAGGTATGTCTATGGTTTAAGACCTAGTATTCAAGAAGAGTTACTTACTGTGCGGATGACAACAATCGGTGATGTTTATCATATGGCATTGAAGATTGAAGAGAAGCTGAATAAGAAGTATGAAGGAAAATAGAATAATAGGAACTAAGGTGGTAAAAATGGTGAAGCAGTTGCTGAGAGTAATATGACAGAGAATCCTAAGATTGATGTGGGATCTAGCAGTGGTCAAGTTACTAAGAATGCTGGACAGAGAGGAAGGTAGAAGAATGAGTTCACTAGCACTTGTTATAACTGTGGTGAAGCTAGTCATAGAAGTTGGCAGTGTTCTAAGAAAAGGGTTGCACTGACTGCTGAAGAAGATATTTTGAATGTTGCAGAAAAATGTGAGACACTCATCACTAGGAGATTAGCTACATGTGTTCATGAACTAGTGCAAAGAAGGAATTTGTTTAGAACCACATGTAAGTGTAAGGATAAGGTATGCAATGTCATAGTTGATGGTGGTAGTTCTGAGAACTTTGTTTCAAATGAAATGGTTAGTAGGTTGAATTTGGAAAGAAGGAAGCATCCTAATCCTTATCAGATTAGTTGGATACAAGATGTTTCTAAGGTTAGAGTTGAAGAACAATGATTGGTTAAGTTTCAGATTAGATCTTACCATGATGAGATATTATGTGATATATTGCCCATGGATGCTTGTCATCTATTGCTCGGTAGACCTTGGCAGTTTGACAAGAATGTTTTGTTTGATGGTTGTGCTAATACCTATGTGGTTAGGCATGAAGGAGCTCGACATAAGCTGATACCTTTACGAGAGACATGGGTTAAGGGATGTGGAGTTATTAGGTGTTTTCCTTATGACAAACCTAAGGAGCACAAGGTTGATGAACCTATTCTTGTTAAGTCTAGTTTGAAGGAGAAGGAGAATGATATCTTTGAAGAGTTTGTTGAGATTAAGAAATAGATGGTCTTGCTGGCAGAGATGGTACAACAGATGGTGACATTTGTGACACAAAGAGATGCAGATGATACTGAGTTGGTTGAGGAGTCTTGAATGGATGAACCTCACCGAGGCACTGATGTGATCGATAGTGGTCAGAGTCAGTTGCTATCAATTGAGGACCGAAAGGATAAACAAAGTGGAAAATAGAAGGAATTTCTGCATGAGACAGTGAATGAAGTGAAGACTACTTGGGATAAAGGAAAAAAGGAGATATGGGTGAAGAAAAAATTTGGCATACCTGTTCTGATTCCCTTGAGACGTTCCTGATTTCCTTATGAGAAAATCTTTCTTTCCTGGGGTGTCTGATGTAGGAGCATCCTAGGATTCTTGGCAATCCTGTATCAACCAAAAATATGTTTTTCTTTGAAGGTAGATTGTTAGTTTTGATTTTGGTTTGATGGAATACTTGCTCAGTTTGGGAGACTGGTTTCTCAGTTTCTCTGGTTACCGGGGTGCTCGATCTCTGAAGAATGCTCGGTGACTGAAGGCGTTGGTTCTCTGGTGGTCGATGATAATTGTTTCCTCAGTCATGCTTGGCATGGTCAGTCAACTAGTGCTCGATTATTTCCTCTATTGCTCAGTGTTCTTGCTTACCGACTGGTTTATTTTATTGGATCGGCTTGGATGACTAGTTCTATTGATTTGGGTCACACTCCTCGAGTTATGGATTGACCGTTGGATGTGTGGGGACCTAGATCTGGCATGTTGCATTCTTCTATGTGGATTTGATGACTGTTTGGGGCCATCTTTGAGAGTTTATTTATTTTGTAAGGCTATGTGAGAGTCAACTGATGTTTAAGCATTTAATATTTGTTTGTAAGGGATTATTGTTTCATCAGCTGACTTGTGGATGAGAATCAATATTTATCAGATACTTGGGTAGATGTTTAGGGCATCAGATTGTTGGGAGAAAGGTTAGTAGCCTGTGAGCTTAGGAGCAGGAAGATTGCTTGGAAGTTTGAGTACAAGCTTAGATCTGGTGAGATCTTGTCGACTGTTATTTGCTTTGTATTTGGCCGTAACTGGGAAGGCCTTACAGCTTGACATATTGCATGTAATCAGTGACTTGATAAATAAATACTTCTACTTTATTTTAGATCTGTTATTGTTATTGTGTATTTTCACTGCATATTGGTTTTCCTACAAGGTCAGTCAGTCCTTAATTGGATCCACCAGCCTTGACTGTATCATACAAGCCCTAAATGCTTAATTGGAACTATATGATTCTTAAACTCCTGATTCAAACAAGAAAAGACTAATTAACAAGGACTAAGTCCTTCTTCACTTTAAGCTCTTGGCTACAGGCGGGTGTACCTATCTAGATCTACTTGTTCAAAGTATTACAACATTAGTTAGTATCCTTGATACAAACCTAATCTTCTTAGCTCTAAAACATACATGAAAGTAAATATTCATTGATTTTGATTTGATGATGAAAGATGCAGACACAAGCAATGACCAGTGCCTTATTAATTGGACAACAGAGTCAGATGAAAGTAAATCCATAGAACTCTTATGATTTCAAAACAAATAAAACCTGAATGAAATGCCTTACAGATCATTCTCTCACTCCCCTACCCAGACATCAGATTCATACAAACTGTTAAACTCTCAGAATTGTGCTAAAGATTTATTCACTCCTTGAGAGAAACTAAGAACACAGATTCACAGTCACCTTGTAACTAGCATATTATAGTGCCTTACAAACTAATACACAAGAATTTAAAACAATACACATGAAGACATCACCAATATAGGATTGGGATTCCACTATTTTTCATTCAAAAATCTATGGTTCATTACAATCAAGAAAACTATGAAAACCTCAAAAAATAAAGGAGAGAAAGGAAAGATAAAGGAAAACATCAAAGCAAGTCCTCACTAATAGTTGCCATTTTTTCAAAATATCTTCTTTTCCCTCCAATTTTGATCCTCTTTCACTTGGTCATCTGCAACTGCCTTTGCAACAATTTCTCCCTCCAAGTGATTTGATTTTAAAAATTTCAGTCCATACTACTCTTTCTTGCTGCTTTGAAACTAAAAATAAACATTGCCACTAGATTCCTTGTCTTCTCTCGTTTCCGAAAACATATAATATGCCTATATTTAGATAAAAATAAAGGCTCCAGGCATTATTTTCTGTGAGCAACTGCAATCTCTTGAAAATTTCAAAATTCTCCTATAGTTTGGACTATACAGGCCTTTTAAATTTTCTACAACTTTAAAATTTGGGTGAAACCCACGTATGCCACGTGGTATCAACTAATTGGATGCTCTAATTTAACCCTTTCTTTGACAACTAGCATCTGGAGACTTGGAGACTAAGCAGTCTCATGATTTTTAAATATTTCTCACTTAACCCCTAGAATCTAGAGACTTGGAGACTAAGTGGTCTCTAGATCTCTAAATGTTAGTGACTTAACCAATAGCATGTAGAGACTTGGAGATTAAGCAGTCTCATGATCTCTAGATGTTTCTCACTTAACCACTAGCATTTGGAGACTTGGAGACTAAGTGGTCTCTAGATCTCTGAATGTTAGTGACTTAACCACTAGCATTTGGAGACTAAGTGGTCTCTAGATCTCTAAATGTTAGTGACTTAACCACTAGCATTTGGAGACTTGGAGTTTTGTCTTATAAACATTTGAAATTCCCAAATCTTGGTCAATGTGAGACTAAACTTCTCAGTATTTTTAAATGCTTCCTTTAAAAATTTGTATGTGCAACTAGCTGGCAAGCATATAGTCTGGGCCCACAAGTCCAAGAGGCAGCCTTGCCTCTTTTTACTTCACTTTACTTCTAACTTGGGCTCCATTGCTTTTAAACTATTCATAACACCAAATCTAGGTGCATGTGGGATAAACCCACATGCATCCCTTTTACATTTTTTCTCTTCTTTCTCTGCCTGTACGTGCCTAGCTCTCTTTTCCTTATTTTTTCTTTGCATGTGGCACTTGTTCTTCACTCTTTCATTTTAATAATGGTGCCATGTTTCTTTGTTCTTCATTTCCCCCAAATTCCTTTATTTCTTTTGTCTACAGGCATGCATCCATTTGAAAAATACATATTTGCAAATTTTCTCAAGCACTGTGCCAATAATACTTCAAATTTGGTGTGAGATAGCAAGTCATGGCATCAAGACTTCATTCTAAGACTCCAAATTCAACTCTAGATAGTGAGAATGCTAACAAAGACTTCAAATTACAGTTGGAAGAAAATAGAGAAATTTTACTACGCATAAACTGGGAAGCTTGGAGCCATGAAAATTTCTAAAAGTTTAAGATAATTCAAAATATTAACTGGGTCATTGTTGGATTTTGAGCAGCCCATAAAATTTTAGTACTTCCTTTGTAAAATGGCATATTCTAGCTTGTTCGACAAACACAAAATAATCACTGGGAACCACCTCTTAAAAGGATGCAATAAAATACCAAATGAAATGCTAAGGTCAAACCAGTGATGGTGAAAGGAGATTCATCTACAAAGATTACAACAAAATGACCCTCAACTCAAAACAAGCATCTGACGTAAAGTTATGAATTTTGAAAAATGGTTACTTTGAAGATTATTCTAGCTGCACTATTCATCATTATAAAACACTTTTTGTCTGACCTTGCAAACCTATCAAATAGAAACCTCATGGTTTGAAACCTTGGATGAATTATCTCTCTTATGTATACAAAACAAGACTACAATCAGATTCAACAAATAATCAATTGGTTATCCAGAAGTAATCCTCAAAGTCAGGCCTCCAGAACATCCTGAACTGAAAGATAGTGAAATTGTAGAAATTGCATTTGGAGCCGACTGAGGAAAGGGGTCAAATAGATTGGTCATGATCTGAAACTCATTAAGGGGAATCATTTCCATGTCTAAAACATAAATAAACCTTCAATTCCTCCTGATTACTGATTGGGTGCAATTTGCATGATCTCAAAGTAGGCCACTTAAAAATGACATTCCCACATTTAGCAAAACTGAATAAAATGCAATCAAAAGTGCCCTGGTAAACTGATCATACAAACCTTTAGGAATCTAAAAATGGGCATGGAGACACACTCTTATGCTTACAATATGATGCAAATTACTTTCATCATGATTATCATCCCGGTGTCAGATACAAACCTCTGAAGTAGGCCATTTAGTGAAAACTAGACAAAATACAAAGTGCAGATTCTGGGCGCTAGCCTCCAAAAGACCACTTCAAAAACTTATCAGATATGAAAAGTAGGACCTCAAACCTATTACATATATCAAATGATAGGTGATAAACACCCTATCCAAGTGACACATCATGAAAATCAATAGGCCCTCATTTTAAATGCACTCAAACTAGGCATCTTTTGATGAATTTTAAATGCACAATTCCGACACTTAGACAAATTTTTTGAACATGGATTCAAAAAAATTCTAGATTTTTGAGCTCCAACAAACCTTATTGGAAAAATGTTATGCAAGAAGAATATGACACTTTAATTTCTAATAATATTTGGGGGTTAGTTCCCTTACCTCACCGTAAAAATCTAGTTTCATGCAAATGGTTATATAAAACTAATTTGAATGTGAATAATGAAATTAGTAAGTTTAAAGCTAGATTAGTAGCAAGAGGTTTTTCTCAAATTAAAAGATTAGACTATAATGAGACATTTTTCCTTGTTGAAAAAATGCCTACCATTAAAGTAGTTCTTGCTTTGGCTTCTAAAATGAATTGGCCTATTCACCAAATGGATGATAAAGTGCTTTTTTAAATGGTGATTTGCATGAAGAAATCTATATGTCCCAACCTCTTGATTTTACTAAAGAAGGTCATGAACATCTAGTATGCAAACTAAATAAATCTATTTATGGTTTAAAGCAATCTCCTACAGAGTGGTATTCCAAAATTAATGATTTCTTTATTTCTCAAGGTTTTGATAGAAGTAAAAATGATCCTAACTTGTATATCAAGCATAGTGAAGATGAAATTATTATTATCATTCTTTATGTTGATGATTTGATTCTTACTTCTAGTTCTAACCATTTAATTTTTGATATTAAGTTCCAACTTAACCGAAAATTTCCAATGACTGATTTAGGACTTCTACATTATTTCCTAGGAATGCAAATTTGGCAAACCACTAAGGGTATTTTTATTTCTCAAAGTAAATATGCTAAAGATCTTCTAGATAGATTTCATATGAATGATGGTAATCATATTTTAATTCCATGTGAATTAGGAACACAGTTAATGATAGATATGGAATCCCCATTTATATATGCTACTCCTTATAGAGAACTTGTAGGTAGTTTAAATTATCTAACTCTCACTAGACCTAATATATCTTTTAGTGTTGGTTTAGTTTCAAGATTCATGTCCAAACCTCAACAAACACACTTCAAAATTGCTAAAAGAATATTATGATACATTAAAGATACTATTAACTTAGGATTATTTTATGATGCAAATTCTGATTTTTCTTTAAAAGGTTTTACTGATTCAGATTTAGGTGGAGATCCCAATGATGGGAAATCTACTTATGGGTATTATTTTTCTCTTGGTTCAAGTGCTATATCTTGGAAAAGTAAAAATGATCAATCTATTTTTCTATGATCTACCGAAGCTAAATACAAAATTTGTACTCATGACTCTAAAGAAGTTTTATGGCTTAGAAGAATACTCGAAGATTTGGGTCTACCTCGACAAGAACCTACACCATTATATTGTGACAATCAAAGTGTAATAGACTTCGCAAAGAATCTGGTTTACCATGCAAAGTCAAATCACATTTTTCTCCACCACCACTTCATTAGAGAACAAATTGAAGAAAAGCAAGTGTCCCTCATCTATTGCAAAGGTGAAGATCAAGTTGCAAATATTTTGACAAAGCCTCTTTCTAGAGAAAAATTTGAATTTCATTGCAAAAATTTGGGTTTGATACCCATTGATGTAATCACCCTAAGTAAAGATTAAAGGGGGGTGTTAGAATTTAGTAATCTTTCCTTAGTTATTTTATTTAATTTGAGGATGAACCAAGGTATCTTACTTTTATTTATTTTAGGATATTCCTATAGGAATCTCTACATTTAATTTTGTCCTCTAGTCCAAGTGGGAGGACAACTCATATTTTGTAATTCCTTTAATAAAAAAAATAGTTTATTCCTCCTTATGAGGATGCTCACACTTGGCACACACTTATATGAATGTGGCACTCATTTACATAGAGAGTTACATGCCAACTCCTTCACTCATCTCTACTTAAGAGATGTTTCTCCACACACTTGATACAAATTTTTCGCATTTCCTACATACAATCTTCTGTCATACTAGTTCTATCATTATTGTATTGAGATTCTTTCTCATATTCCATCTCTCTCTCTTTAGGCTTTTCGTACCTCATTCATAATACACAAAGGGGTTTTTATTTTCTTTTCCCCTTGCAAAAATCTTTTGGCTCTTGTTGGGACTCTTGGAGTTATCTCTTGTTTTGGTGATTGATCTTGCAACTCTCTCATATTTGGTTTATGGTAAACTCCTTGCACTTCACTTTCTTGGATTATTTTCTTGATCTTGTTTCCATTCTTTTAATACTTCTAACACCAATTAATTCAAATGTCGTGTATGTGTAGGTAAAAAACATCCATACCCTACTCTAGAGTTCCAAACAACACACAATAAGCATAGATGTTGGTGTAGGCTATGGAGATATGACTTGACACCCACTGATGTATTTGCTCAATGATTCCCAAAATGTATCCAACGAATCCATTTTGTATACACTTTCTGAAAGGTCTGCATCAAACATACTATGTTATCTTAGCAATTCAATTTATCCACCATGTGTATATCTTAGAAAAACTAGTAGTCCTGAGATCACATTTATATGAGGCATTCTTAAAAAAAATGCACACCTCCACTACATCGTACTTAGATAAACATCCATGGAATATCTAATACTAGCTACATAATGCATTGGAAGCAATGACAGTGGCAGAGGTTGATGTTTCTAGCCTTACACCCACAAGTTATAGCTTGCGAAAAAAATGGTTCAAAGTCCAATTTGATATTCAATTTGTGCATTCCTGCTCTAATCATTTCCATACCCTACAATCACATTGTGAGATAGCATTCAAACATCACATTTCGATGAGGCCAATATCCAACTATTCAATTGCTTCATATGTGAACCACTAGACTCTGTGTGAATAGCTATCAGAGAATTTCCCACCATAAAATTATTCAAAATCCCTTTGATAAATTAGTTTTGTGAAGACCCTTTATCATGATGGTATGTTCCCTATTATATGACATCCATCATTGTTCTCACAACCTATTGTCTTTCCAATCGACACCCAATATTTACACGGCTGGTCTATGCTACAAAAGGCTGCTAAAAATGGCTTTAGATATTGTTGTTTACAATTACTTAAGAGCTTCCAATGTCTTTTCAACATTTGTTTTGTACAATCCAGTAACTACGACATTCACAGAGATCATGTTTCTTTGCAAAATTTTGGAAAACAATTATCATGCCTATAGACCATGAGACCAAATTTCACCAAGGGATTCTAAGAATGGTCCATCACATTCCCTTTAAAAATATTTGCCAAATGCTTTTATTTCCATGGGTATTCCTCCATATTTTGACATGCATCACCACCAATGTCTTCCAAAAAATGGTTATGTGATACCTTGAAGGATGTCTAGAAACCCTAAAAAATATCGCTAGGCATTTTTTTGCACACCTACAACCTAAATTGGGGTTTCCAATTTTTGGCTGCAAGGCTACGACACAAGAATTAAACTTTCAAAGTTCATTTTCCTTTATTATCATTCACTCACAACTATTTTCCATCCCCTATGTTTAGCTTGTGGGATAGTGATAAAGTGACGCGTGACAATGTGATGCAGAAGCATCTTGGGTCCTTGGTAATCTTGCATCATCTAAAATTAGTTTGTTCACTGGTGGACCTATTCGGCACATATTTTTCATCATGTATCTTAGTCAGGCATTAGGTTTTTATTATGGTTTTGTCCATCGCTTTGTTTAAATTTTTCATTCCTGCCTTTTGGTCTTGAGCGCATGTCTTTTTAAAAAATGACTAAGTCTAGTTTTTAAGTGAAGTTTACCTTTTACGCTTAGTCACAAACTCACCATTTGTTAAAGTGTCAATTTCTATCTCATGGGCTCTTTCATGAATGTTAAGTTAACCTCAGTGAGTAGGCAATTTTTAAGTGAAAACCTTTATTACTATCTCACAGGTGGTTTGAAAGATCTTTAGCCCACTGTGGTGACCTAGCAAGTGTTTATGTTGTTGCCTTGTCGCTAGCTCGTAGACCTTTTGTTATGGTTTATGTTAGCCTTGGTGACCTAGCAAGTATAAGTTTATAAGTCTTAATCACTAACTCACAGACCCTTTTAATAAATGAGATCTTTTCCCTATGAGTTAACAAGATATTTCCATGTGTCCATGTTGTGGCATGTTATGAAAATTAGATCAACGGTGGTCACTAGCTCACAAGGTATCTATGGATATTCTCTTTATCTCAATGAGTCAAAAACAATGTGACATGTGGTCATTTTTTAAAGAATATTGAATACTTCATCTCCATCTCATGAAGTGACTGAACGGTTAAGGGAAATAGTCAATGAGCTTGTGATAAAGGAAAATGCTAGATGGAAACATATTGTTGTTGGTTAAGAAGAAGTGTTGGAGACCTAGCGAGCATCTATTTGGGTTCAAATACCAATCCGTTATGGTTAGTAAGGCTTATTAAAAAATGTTAGCAACTTGGCGAGGCTTCTACATAAAGTAAAGAAAAGTAAAAGGTCTTGCCAATCATTGTTTGACATCTAGAGCTACCCATTGAAATGCATGGTTATATTTTGAAATTGTGACATAAAATCCAAAATTATTACAGTATATCAACTTGGCAAGAAATTTATGAGGCAGAGATCATTATGAAGATTTCATGATGACGAAGAAAGTGCATTGAGGTGACACCATGAAAATAGCTTAAGAAGCTATAAAAGAAAGTGTGTTGTTGATTTTCAAGTACTTTACCTTTTGTGCTTTTCCAAATTTTGTGTGTGCACAAAGATTGTGATTGCAGAACAAGAGTTCAAGTAGTTTTGAAGAAGTTTTTCTTAGTTGTAGGTTTTAGAAGCATATCAAGATGAGTCAATCAACCACTGGGTCACTCACCAAGAAGGATAAGGGTAGTAGATTATCTAATGAATTTATTAAGTTTCTCTCAGAATGTTCAAATTCAAATACTGCAAATGAATTTCAATCACGAGATTCATGGGGCCAATGCAATAATGTTGACACTCTCGATATGAGTGGTTCTTTTCTCTTCAACTTTTTTTGGGAGAATAGGGTCGAAGGAGTTCCTATCTCAAACCCTTGGGAATTGGGTCTGGGAAAGCTAATTTTCCCAGATGTGTACATGGACATGGAATTATTGAGAGAATTAGCAAGAAGGTATGATGTTGTGAGTGGAATCATTAGAAAGAAGGATAAGTTGGAGCTCGTTAGGATTGATAGGGCCAGCATAGTGGAAGCTTTTGTTATCATTGGTGCAATGTATACTGATATTGAACTGTACAGAGAAAAGGAGTACTTTGAGAAGCTTCAAAAGTTTATCAAGAAGAACATCATGCTTAAATTCATTCCTAGGGCAGAGGGTAGAAGAGTGATCATTCCAGAGGAGTTGATGTTGCCTTATGATTTAACAAAACACTATCACTTCTTCCAGTGTACAGTCTATGACTTTTGCAAGGTGTTGGGAATCGAGGCTAATAGAACTATGACAGTGGACCTTTTGTAGATATTCATGGATATTCAAAATCCGCATGTTAACACAGAATATGACTAAGTTGGCTGGATAGTGAGTGAAGTCTAGGAAGGGTTGAGGAGGATAGCAACAACTAAACAACCCTTTGAAATCAAATTCAAGCATTACTCACTTTTAATCCACCTGATCCTGTACTAAAACTACCAAAGCATGGATGATGAATTGGAGTTGTTTAGGTGTGAATTTGATTATTTACAAATAGTGCAATGGTGGACCCAAGTTTGGGATAGTTCTTCCATTTGTCAAATTTTAGCTATTTTCAAATTTGGATTATTCATCCCTTGTATGTTATGTTAGGAACCCCATTTGAGAGGTTAGTGGAGGGACTTAGAAAAGTATTGAGACCTGGGTAGTTTGTGGATAAATAGCCTCATTTGCATAATTGGGGGGATTTATACTTGTTTGAATATCACAATAATTATATTCTATGGGTGCCCACAACCACCTCATATTTTTCCAAGAATAGTTCCACCTAGGATAGCATGGATTGAATTTATTTGGAAATTGACTCTAGAAAATAAAGACCTGTTAGAATGACATAAGAAGGGATAATTTTTCCTAGGTTATGGAAGATGCATTACTTTACAATAGGGAAGAAATCTCTAGAGCAAATGAATGAGTTCTTAAGGCAATTTAGGATGCCTTGTGTTGTGTCTAGGTATTGTGATTTTGAGGGCTTTATCAAATAGGCCTATAAGGAACTGATTCCTTTCTTTCAAAAGGTAAAAGATCATGAACCCATGGAATATGAGGATGTGATCAGAAATGGGGTAAATATAGATGAAGTTTCTGAAAGGAGCCAGAAGTGGGAAGACTTGGTGAGAGTGGAGAAGGAATTGAAAGAGATGGATGGGTCTTTCTCAGGTTTCTTCCCTGATACTCCATACCTAGATAGATTTGACAAAATGATTCATTCCTATGAGTAGTTAATGGCTCAAATAACCAAGGAGCTTGTGATGAAAAAGGTAGCAATAGACATTGATTCTAAGGAAAAAGTTGGCAGCAAGAAGGAAGAAGAATCAACCTCATATGATCCAATGGTGGATATGGAGAAAATAAGGGTTGAAGAAAGACTTCAATGGAATAGAGCCAGTGCACTAGTCCTAGGATGGGGCCTTTACTATAGAAAATTTAGAAAAAAATTGACTAACATCCCTTTTGAAGAGGATAAAATATCAGATACAAAATTTCCATTGGCTTTGAGGCCAGATGAAAGGGTATTGGAGGCCCAATAATTTATGAAGGATGATCAGTTCATCAAGACTCCTAAGTTCAATAGTATGTTGTATAAAATTAAGGAGGAAGAGATAAGGTCAACTATCACTTTTGAAGGTGATGAGGGAGAAAATAAAGAACAATTCATAAAAGATTTACAAGAATATGATCTTGAATCTGAGTAGATCATTAAGGATCAGACCAGAGAACTAGTAAAGAGAAGTGGCATGTTATTTCTACCTGATTGAGACTTGCAATCTCCATTTGTAATTGACCAGATTAGATAGAAGTCAGATCCATTATTCAGAACATAGCTGGAGATAAGAGATATAGTTAGAGGATCAGGTTTTGATCCTAAGTCAAAAAAAATTGTATTATAGAAATTGGCACCCTCCATACAAAAGCCTCATTTAGTTAATATCCAACAGGACAAGAGAGTAGACAAGATAATATGGAATCTAGAGAATACAGGTGACACTGAGGTTGTCTCTTCCCTACAAAAGTTATTGTTGATGTTTTGTAACTTCAGTCGGATAAACACTGAGTCAATACTAGTGAAAATATGTATATATATATTTAGTATATATGAGATGTATATATATACTTATATATATATATATATATATATATATTATGCAAATATTAGAGAAATTAATATAAAATTCAAGAGATATAATATATATTTATATAAAATCATAATTATCATTATATTAGTTACATAATAATGAATAGACATGTCCCGTAAAGGTGAATGTCACTTCTTGGCTCATTCTCAATATAAATGCAAGAGATTATTGTATTTGGAAAACACATACAATTAGATAGCACTATTACATTTGCAATGATCCTAAAAACCTCAACATGGTATCAGAGCTAAGTTGCAAATGTAAGAGAGTAGTTTATTGACGGTGAACGTGTGACTGTCTCAAAAAATATAGTCTTAGTATGAGGACCATATCTCATAAATAATCTATTGGATTTTGCTAAATTTTGGATATGTTGGTGAAAAAAAAATTAGAATAATCTCACCAAAGCGATTGGAGAGAAAATGTCAGGTTCAAAAGCTATGACCAACTATGTACAGGTCTATGCAAAATTTGTAAAAGAGTGAGGTTCCTTCTTTAAAAGCCTAATCTCTTGAAGGGAGATCTGATAAGATTGAAGGTTGTCATAGTGTATAGAACCTTTGGATATTCAAGATAGTTCATGTGAAGAATTATAGTAATGTTTGAGAATGGCAACATCATTCTATGAATTTGTATAATATTTTCTATATGGGCTCACCTTACACATAATGAAATACTTGAAATTTATAAAAGATAAGTATTCCATGTTTTATTAATGCACCTAATTTTTTTAAGTTTGTAACTCATGTTATACTATTGGTTATTAAAATATTGTATGCTTCTATCATTGGTATTTTCAATTGAGATAGTTTAGTGAGCTATTTGTAATCTATGTCTGACATATATTCAGAATGGAAGCACAAGAAAATTGCATTCAAAGGATAAATAACTTAATGATTGCAAATGAATTGATGATTGAGACCGGATGTAGAGGGAGTCTGACATTTCAAAAGAAGACAAGAGGTTGATACAAGAACTTGATCTTTAGAGGGAGCAGATAGAGGGTATGGTTAAATCAAATTTTGATAATCTTGGTTGTATTGATTTAGAGGGAGTAGTCCATATTGAGATGGATTCTCCAATGATCAAGAATCTATAATAGTCAGAGGACTAGGAATCATGAATGCCTTTTGGGCCCTGTGTAAATCATGAGGAAATGATGACTTCCAAATGATTATCACTTGTACTTGTAAGAGTTATTGAAAGGTGACGATCTTACAATAACATGACCTTCTATTGTGATAGATATCATATGATGTTTGAAATAGATCATAATAGATGATTTCCTGCATGGTGAATTCAGTTCCTTAAATAGACCATTGACCTTCTATTATGATAGACATCGTGTGATGGTTAAAATAGATCACAATAGATGATTTCCTGCATGGTGGATTTAGTTCCTTAAATAGACCATTGACCTTCTATTGTGATAGACATCATGTGATGGTTGAAACATATCACAATATATGTTTTCTTGCATGGAGGATTCAATTCCTTAAACAAACCATTAACCTTCTATTGTGATAGACATCGTGTGATGGATGAAATAGATCACAATAGATGATTCCTCGCATTAAGGATACATTATCTATCAAATTTTTTGAGTTATGGTTAATATCATGAGACTTGATATTCTTGGTCAGACAATATATTTGATATCATATTGAGGTGATATCTAAAATATTTTTTGAGTTATGGTGAATATCATGAGACTTGATATTCTTGGTTAGACCATATCTCCGATATCATATTGAGGTGATATCTGAAACATTTTTGAGTTATGGTGAATATCATGAGACTTGATATTCTTGGTCAGACCATATCTCTGATATCATATTGAGATGATATCTAAAACATTTTTGAGTTATGGTGAATATCATGAGACTTGATATTCTTGGTTAGATCGTATCTCTAATATCATATTGAGGTGATATCTAAAGTATTTTTTGAGTTATGATGAATATCATGAGACTTGATATTCTTGGTTAGACCATATCTCTAATATCTTATTGAGGTGATATCTAAAATATTTGTTGAGTACCTAGTGGACATCATGAGACTTGATGTTAGTAGGCCAATACTCTAAGTACATGGTGAATATCATGTGACTTGATATTCTATTGCTATTACTCCTAATATCATGAGATGATATTCTTATGAATCTATGAGTTATGGTGAATATCACATGACTTGATATTCCTACTCAGACCATATCTTTGATATCATGGTAAATGATATCTTCTGGCCCTAATCATGTGTTTAATCTTCCCTAGCTAAGAGGGAGTGTTGATGTTTTGTAGCTTTAGTTGGATAAACACTATGAGTCAATACTAGTGAAGATATATATATATATATATATATATATATATATATATATATATATATATATATATATATATATATATATATATATATATATATATATATATATATATATATATATATATATATATATATATATATATATATATATATATATATATTTGTGTGTGTGTGTGTGTGTATTAGTATGTATATATATAATCATAATTGTCATTATATTAATTACATTATAATGAATAGACATGTCTCATGAAGGGGAATGTATCTTCTTGGCTCATTCTCAATATAAATGCAAGAGATTTTTGCATTTGGAAAACACATACAATCATATAGTGCTATTACATTTGCAATGATCCTAAAAAACTTAACAGTTATCTTTCTTGAACTTGGCCAAGACAAAGTCGATATACAGAGACATACCATTAGTTAACTATTATGGCTAAGAAATATGAGGAGGTAATAGTAAAATATGCTCACACTCAGGAGCAGTTAGATACAACAAAGGAGAAGATCAGCGAGTTGACACAGTCAACAGAGTAAAAAGAAATGAGAGATGCATCAGTGGATGTACAAAATGATTTAGTTATTTTTGTAGAAGTTCCTTCTAATGTATAGCCTATGCAAGTTGAGGATTCACAAGAGAAGAAGGAATCATATATTGAGAAGAAAAAAAAGATTGCATTGGCATCACTGATGGATATCTTGCATCATAGGATGCAGATAATCAAGACAAAGATTGATGTTGTTCTTAATTCTTACAACACATTACATAAAGTAGAGAAAGACATCATAGATGCTCTAGCTACCTTGGAGCCACTCTTTAATATATGGTGTTGGCAAGCGGTCAACACATGCACACATATGCACATGTATGCACATGCACATGTATGGAATGTTGTCATTTATTGCAACACTTATCAATTTTATGGTCGCACATATTGGATATGATGATTATGTTTGAATGCAGTTGTTGAATGGAAAAATGCCTAAGTCCATAGACTGTTTTAGTAAGCCAATCTGATAGAAAAGCTTAGCAATCTTCATATAAGTTGAATTAAGGCATGCAATCTTAATGGAATTCTTGCAGGACACCAATAAACACATGTGTGAGGTCACACATGTTAGTATTGATGGATTAGAGAGATATGTCTAGTTGATTGGATGCGAAGATAGTAAATAGAGCATAATATATTAGCGATCATTGAGGCCGACTTTGTGAGGGTTTGAAAACTTATTTTTGGATGCTATCTTGGATTTGAGGCCGAATGAGGATGTTAATGAAGTGTGCAATTATGCTTGTATTAATATAGTGTTTAGCTACAGTAATGTTGACTAGCTTTTTAGTTATACTCCTAACAGGGTATAAATATACAGACACTTTTGTAAAAGTGTGTGACGATGTGACATGATAATATAGGGATCTTACTATATAAATCCCCTAACATGGATCTACCTATATTGTATTAATCATCTCCTAAAAAGGCTAGAACTCCTAATAGGATTTCAAGATTCATAGTATAGAATATTGTGGGTACCATCCCCACTGGGGTTTTCCCTTGGCCAATGTTTCCTCAAAAATAAATGTGGTGTTATGAGTTGTTCTATGTTTATCTTTGTTGCATGGTTGTTCATTTTATGTTACATCCTTATTTGTTACTTAAGGAAAGTAAAGAAGTTTAATAATTCATTTAAGTACTGTAACACTAATTCACCCCCCCTCTCATTGTTACCAAATCCTAACAATTGGTATCAAATCATCAAGCCCTTAAAGGAAAAGCTTAACAACTTTGGGGAGACCAAGATAGATTTAGAAAACTTGAAGAAGAATTATGAAATGGATTTGGAAGATGTGGACATCGCTAATGCAGATAGAGTGGATCTAAAGTATGGGCTAAGAAAGGGAGATGACTTTATCAAAAAGTTGAAGCAACAACTTGAACATGAGATAAAATTGAGAGATGATATTATGGAAGCACAAACTAAAGAGTTATAAGATCAACATCAGATTAAGCAGTTGAAGCATGAAAAGAATTCCTTGAAGGATGAATTGGAGATCACAAAATTGAACCTGATGAAAGAGCTTCATGCTGAAAAAGACGTAAATAAAAAGTTGCAAAATAAAATAATAAGTACAAGGGATAGGATGCAAACCTTGGAGAGTGAGCTGAGTGCATTAAAGACAAAGTATGACGAGGTAGAGAGATATTGCATTACCACAAATTGACATGCAAAATCCTGTTGGAGATAAGATAGGGGTAGGATTTAATGACAATTTGGATCAAAGAAAAGATATAGTTGTGGTGAATCTTAACTCACCTAAGAAGTCAGAATATGAGGTTGTGATAGTAGAACCTAAGATACCTCCTTGTAAAGACAATAACAAGGATTACAGTCATGAAGATCAATCAAAGAAGCATACTAAAAAAGGTATTTCTAAGCCCAAGTTTACTGGATTTTGTTTTAATTCCTACTTATATGGACACAAGATAAAAGAATGTAGAAAACTAGATATGGGATCTAGAAAACCTACATATGATCACTTGGATGATTTCCTTTAGAAGAAAAAAGAGAAAAGTTTGAATGAGAGAAAGATGGAAAAAGGTGAATGTAGTAAAGATGTTGAATTTAGACAACCTGAGGATAAGGAAACATGTAAAACAAATTATATTATGCAAGATAATATTTCTATTGCTAGTAAGGATGAGGCTAACAAGACAGTTAAAGAAGTTAAGAAACATATTGCCAGACCTAGAACAAATGCAATAACTTTGGTCATATTACTAAGTATTGTAAGTTACAAATTGATTATAGCCAACTGAAACCCAAGAAGAAGGTAACATGTTTCAAGTGTAACAATGATGGACATGTAGAGAAGTATTGTAGATATAGAGGACCATTCAAGAAGTCCTTCAGGCCACTCGCAAAGGAAAAAGAGTCGAATAAAGAAGATAGAGAGCTAGTAGAGCTGAAATCATAATTTAAGGAGAAATGGGTCAAACAAAATGAATCGATGGAATCTAAGGTCAAGAAAGATGAAGAGCAGAATGTAAGAACTCATAAGAATCCTAAGAGTCTTGTTGAATCATTTTTAGGGTGTATTACTTCACCATATTCTTGATGGGCAATGTATGCCTTAGGGGGAGCATGCCAAATTATCACCAATTAGATACAGAGCCCCTATATGGATGAGTTGATTTGTGCGAACTTGAACATAGCTTAGATATGATGTAATGTGATCTTGGATAAGGCCGCATCAATTTTGGAGATGTTTGTGAGAATTTCTACTAGTTTAAGCCGATATTAGTTTCTTACAGCTTTATGAGAAGTTTTTGGGAGTTGTACCAAATTGACTATAAGGTTAATCTTGTAGTCAAATTATCTACCATTTGCATGGAGATCAAATAACATTGAAGATTTTGCAGTAGTAGTTGGATCTTGAAGTGTTTTAAGTTGTGTTCTCAAAATCCTTACATAGTCATGTGATCTAGGTATTTGTATTTATCTCAAGAAATATTTGTCAATTACAGTAGCAGAGTAGTCAGAATGGATACTCCTAAGGTTTTCAATGTACTTGAGAGGAATAGGTATAAGTTTAAGAGTCATTCCTTCAAACCTACTGAAGAGGATCAAGAGGGTGTGTTTTCACACACTCTAATTGGTGTTCTTCATGTTGAAGTCATCAGGGAATATATTCACAATAAGATTAAATTCCTAGGCACCTATTGTAATACCCCAAAAATGGGCTATAAGTTCATTAATATCCTACATCAACAATTCGAACGAAATCGACATCAAAGTCCTAACCTAAGGCACATCTAAACATCATCGAATCATAATTGATTATCTTAAATTCTACATCGGGGAATATTCCTAGTAATATTCCTAATCATCATAATTATCTTTAATTTTATAATTATTTGGCAATAAATCACATTTATCGCAAAGTTTGATTAATTGAATATTTTCATATTTAATTAATTAGATTTAATATCTTGCCACTTAATTGTGTAATTAAATTTAATTCTATCTATTATTAATTGTATTATTTAAATTTTGACAATAAATCCAAAATCTTATGAATAATTGATTAAATTCTTATTTAATTAATTAAAGCAAGTTGTCATTATTTAATAATATAATTTTTAATAAAAGTTTGATTAAATAATTGATTAACCCATAAATCAATTATTTTATTTTTAAAATCAGTTAAGTTAGAAATAAATCACTTTATTATTAAATTAATTCATAAATAAAACATGCACAATCATAAAAGCAGACAACTATCAATTATCAATTAAAGCTAAACTCTATTTTGAATTAAAGCTTAGCTTTTGCATGTTTTTGTGACTTAATTATCTGTTATTTAAAAATAACTCAAAAATCAACCTGAGTTATTTGAGTGATTTATGGCTTTTTCCCATGCACCTCCAAAGCCCTGGATTTCTATAAAAACAAGGCTTCAGCTCATCTCTCAATCATCTCTCAAATTTGCATCCAAGCATCTCATATTTTGCACAATCACGTTGGAGAATTGGAGGCTGAGGAATCAACTTGCGAATTCAAAGCTTTGTGAGATCAATTTCAATTGCATATTTTTCATATCATAGCATAGAATTTCATAGCTTTGCATATCATTGTTAGATTAACATTGCATATCAATTTTCAATAGCATTCATAGCATATCAATTTCATCTAGCATAGATTCATATCGGTTTTTATCATTCTTATTGGATAGAAAATATCAAAAAAATAGCTTAATTGCATTCAATCTCATATCTAGATCAATTGCATTCAAATCTTTCATTTAGGTGTCATCTAGGTCACTGATCTCGATTACAATCTGAGAACATTAATTTCGCACCTACTAGAAGGCAGTAAATCGCTTGGTTAGATAGTTTTCAATTTTGCATGATTTTGATTTTAGCTAACCTCTAATATTTTAATGAAGTGTTGTGTCTATAGATCAGGTACAATTTTCACACACACATTTTTGGCGCCCACCGTGGGGCAACCCACCTTTGCATGCTGATTTTGATTCTTGGAGCTAAAACCCTAAACTTTCAAAGATTTAATTTTATCTCCCAAACGGCTTGGATTTTTGGTCTAATTTTTTTTTTTCAAGTTGAGGACATATCAGCGAAGCTTCAAAAAAAAATTTCAGAATTTTCTAAATTATTTTGAATTTTTAATAATTTTTTTTCTATTTTTCATAAAAAATTAATATCTGACGCAAATCAGAATATTTTTCTAAAATTTTTACATTTTCAGAAAGCTATTCAAATTCTACAGGGGTTTTATTATTATTTTTTTAAATTTGGATGCAATTTAATAGCTCAAATAGTCAATTTGAAAAAACTAGTCTGTTTTGATAAAATAGGTCTCTAGGGCACAAATGAAGAGATTTTTCTAAAAATTTTGCATTTTTGGAAAGCTCTCAATTTTTTAGTAGGGATCTCTATTCTGAATTTCTATTTTTGTGGCCAAAATCATATCAAAAAAATTAGATCTTGTTGACTAGGTCAAATGTAGTGCAAAAAAATTAAAATTTTATGATGGGTATGCACTTATTTTTCATATGATTCAATGCATGATATGAGTTGTCATTTGGATTAATTTATGGTTATTATTTCTCCTAACAATTGATTTTTAGAGCTAACCCTATGGTTTTCATAAGTTGAATATACCTTGCATATCTTGTTTGCTTGTTGGCTTGTTGGAGAGTTCGTAGCTTGCTTGCATGGAAAAGCTCAACAAAAATTGCTAAAAATCAAGTAAAATCTACTAAGCGTGTTGCAAGGATCACAAGGTATTCTCCTTGTTCTGAAAACATTTCAATTTGGACTTAAAATAAATCTCTCACGTGTCAAGCTTGTGTGCATCTTTTCATGCTTTTGATCTATTTCTACACACTTGCATAATTTGATACTAGGTTGTGATCCCTTAAGGATTCATTAAGTAGTCTTAGAATACTTGTGATTGATCTTGATTTCTATCTTGGGTTATTGGACTCACTAATCTGTCAGCCCCTCATTTCCGCCCCGTGGTTGCAATCTCAACGCCATAAAGGGGAGGGGTCAACAGGACAGAAGCGTTAAGTGTTCCACTTGGCAACCCTTTTGTGCTTTTAGGAACTCACTTGTTTTCTAAGTTGTGGACTCATTTTTAGCTTGTGTGAGGTGTTAAGTGTTCCACCTTGTGGACTCATCTCATATTTTCTTTAAGCGTTAAGTGTTCCTCTTTCTACTTTTTGGATGCTTTTGGTAGATTTACTTTCGGGAATATATCTGTGCTCACATAGTAATTAGGCCCTATGAACACTATTCGTGATTCTTAAGAGATTGGATTCCCTAGCGAAATCCTTCCTTGATGACAGAATCCTTGTAGGTAGGGAGGATACTTAGTGTGTTTCACATTCAACTTGGTTAGTGCATCTTTTCTTATTGATCGACACATTCTCTCTCCGGAGAGGTTGATAGATCACGTAAGGTTGATATCACGAGCTTTGGTAAATCAAAATTGGTTAGTGCATCTTCTCTTATTGATTGATACATTCTCTCCCTGGAGAGGTTGATAGATCATGTGGAGTTGATATCACAGACCTTGGTGGAACAAAACTTTGTCTTAGCGTGTCGGATTCATCTGCTTGCTTTGTTTGGGTTAAAAGTGAAGAGGTGTCAAAACCTTGAATCTGGAGCCAAGTCCACTTGTGGTATAAATCTATGAGTCACCTTTAGAGAGGGTTAACCGTAGCGGACAATCCCTTCACAAGGCAAACTGCATTGACGGAACCTCAAGCGGTAATAGCCATTTTCACCATGGTAGTGACAGCCGCTATATAAATGTCCTTGTGGAAGAAATCTCCACGGGTATGGTTCATTGTTGGGTTGTCAGATCTCCCTAGCAGCTCTTGAAGATTAAGTTCTTGGACTGTGTCAAAACCCTGGTGCGCCGGGATTGGAGTTCACCCCTTTGAATCATAAAAGTTGCAGAGTCAAACCATTACTAAAAACCCTAGAGAGGCCAAATTTTCATTTTATAGGGTATATGTGTGTTATTGCAAAACTTTTTAGAACATACACAATTAGTACTCTCAGGGATTAGCACAATTTGGTCACTTGATTGTTCATGCGCAAGGTTTCTTTTGCCCTTGTTCATTATTTTCAGATGTGCTTGGAATCACTTGCTTGCTGTTCTACGTGCTTGTTTATCTACTTGGCTATTAAAAATGATCAAATCTGGTATAACCTTCAAAATCTAGACGGTACAAATTTGCAAACAATTCAAATCTGAAAACTCAAAATTTGCAAAATCTGAAGTAAAATTCTTTCTGGAGTCAAAAGTCATTTCAGAAAGTCAAAAGTCGTACAAGTTTTGTCAAGTGTCATTTCAGTATTGCCCATCTGTCGTACGATTGAGAACCCAGTGTCGTACGAGTTTTCAAACCAGCAAATTCAAGAAAGTCAAAATCCTGTTAGCAACTGTCGTATGATATTTACAACTGTCATTTCATTGCTACCCAACTGTCATACGAGTTTTACAACTGTCATTTCATTTCTACCCAACTGTCATACGAGTTTAGCAACTGTCGTTTCATAGACTACCCAGTGTCGTATGAGTCTGCAGAGTGTCATTTGGAAAAATTTGAGAGAGTTGTCAGAAATTGTCAAATTGCAAGATATCCAATGTTTCCAGCCTAGTTCCAGAATCTGTCAAAAATATCATTGTGTCAAGAACAAATCAGTAGCTATTGAAAATCAGTACACATGTCTCAAAGAATCAGTACACATGAGGAAGAAATTCTGATCGCCGCTATGATGAAGCAGTTGCAAGCTATGCAAGTTGAACTTAACAATCTTAAGAAAGAAAAGGAATCTAAAGAGTTCTCCATGGAATCTCTATCCTCTTTTCCATTTGATAAAGACTTCTACATGTCACCATGCCCCCCCAAAAAAATTGAGCAATATGATACCTCTTCCCCAGAGAGTGACACATCTAGCTTTGGAGACTATGATGACTATGACGACAGACAATGTAATGATACCTATGACACCTCTGTTCCTAAGAGTCCTCCTCATCATTCGTTCCTACTTACTACAAATGGGCCATCACATTGGATAGATCATGATGGTGATCCATATGATTCTGATTTTGAAAGAGATTTTGATGGCTTTTGTGGACAATACCTTGATGATGATCCATCTACTACTGCTGAGGACTATAAAATACATCATGCTAGCTTGAAACGTCAATATTATAAGAATCCTTCTCCTAAGAACTCTCTAGCTGAAAATAAAGATTACACTCTCAAGCAAGATCATGTTAATGCTGAACCTTTGTCTGGTGATGGTTCCCTTCCATCCCCTACTTCCTCCAATACCTATACATTTCCTAAAGCTTCCGAGTCTTTCAAATCTTTCACAGAACCTTCATCCGACACAAGCCCTGATACTTTTCATACGGTTCCCTATAGTTATCCTCTAGGGCTACCTCTTAAAGAAACTCAAGCTATCCTTCACTTGGCTGCAAATACTTTCAATGATGATAAACCTAAAGAGCCTAAACCTTCATATGCTATAATCCCTACTTCAGCTAGTCCTCCACCATCTCTTCCAAAGTCTTCCATACAATCCCAACATGCTTCCTTATCCTTAGAAGTGGCTCCATGTCAAGAGGATTCCAAAAATGATGAAGAAAATAACATAAAGAAAGATCAAGATCAAGAACCCTCCATTTCATCCACTCCTTTTCCCGATGTCTCTTATCCGCTTCATGGTTCTTTTGATCCTATACACCCTTTTTCATGCATTCCACCATGTCTTAAGTCTTCTCCTAAGCAAGATCAGACTACTACTTACACTGTTGAGCTTATTGACAATCAAAATGACCTTACTACACTTGCATTTTCCAAAGATGATACTTCCATTAAGGTTGTTAAAAATAGTGTTGTTACTTCCAATGTTAAGCCTATTGAAAATCAAAAGAAAAATTATGCACTTGTGCTATCCAAAGATCCTTGTCAAGATCAAAGTCTTCCATCTTCTTGTTCTACCACTCCATGTTCACTTCCACTTTCTACTCTTCCTAAGTCTTTTCAAGCTTTGAACAATCCTATCAAAGAAGGTGCTCATATTCAAGATGTCCACGATTCTATTAAAAATTCTAATGCTCACTCTAAAGATGCTGATATCCTTGGTTGTCATATAGATGTTGATGAACTTATTGATTATCCTTTTGTGTCTTCCACTTCCATCCTTGGACCTCTTCCACCACTACAAAGATCTTCACGCCTTCCTTCCATCTTGGGTCCTTATGTCCCTTCACTTTCCCCTCCTAACTCTCCTAATTTTCCATCCATCTTGGGTCCTTACATACCTCCATCTCCTATCTTTCCTCAAGATAAACATAGATGCATACCCTTGAATCATTTTCATCCACCCACCCATCTAAACTAGTCATCTCCTCCTTCTTCCACAAGTCCCAAGTCTTTTGGAAGTAACTTGAATGTTCAATACAAGAAAAAGAAGCAATACAAGAATCCATCAAAAAGAGAAGATCACCATGTCTCCTCTAAATGACATGGAAGCATAAAGTCAAAAGAGATATCTAAAAAAAAAATTACAAGACAAGTATGGGTTCCAAAATCCATCATTGAAGATATTATCTCTAAATCATCAAAAGGAAATAAAAAGCCCACGACTATAAAGTCTCTCTTGAAAGAGTCTGGTGTTGAACAAAAAGTGAAATTAACATTCAAGCTTCCAAAGGCTTCCACTACATCTCCTTCCAAAAATATTCTTCCATTTCATGCGCCCAAACCTCAACCTCTGCTATCCATTCACCATATTCCTTCACGTATTCCTTCATTCACGTCTCCTCCATCCTCTCACCACCCTTCAAGGTATGTGTTGATGTTGATCTTGCCTTCCTTTCCATCTACCCTTTCACAATCCTTCCATTCATTAACCTTCTACCTTCTATCATTTTTCCTCATTTGCCTATTCCTCCTATCTTCCAACCTCACTTGCTTTACATAAAACCTTATCCTCCATTTTTCTCTTTCATCTCCCTTTCCCTATCAACATCTTTGAGCGTGTCATTTTGAATCCTTGGCATATCATGGTTTATCCTTTCAAAGAGCATTATCTAAAAAGCTTGCCTTCTTCTAAAAAAAAATAAAAAATAAAATAAAATAAAATAAAATTGAAAATGTGCCTTGGTGAAAACCTGGAAACAGGCACCTTGGTAGCAAAAGTAAAGAGAAATAAATTCATCCTATGGTGAAAACCACTTCCTTGTGGCACCTTGGATAAGTACCATGATGAAAACCTGGCAATCAGGCATTATGTGTAGTTCTTCTACATATTTCATCCATTCCACCTTCTCTCTTTGATCTTGACAAAGTTGATCTATACACGAACATTTGGCTATCTTGTGAGCTATCTTATGATGATCTTGCTTTCATTCCTTCCATGTTTAGCCTTCATATCTATCTTCCTATATTCATTTTCACCTATCACTATAATTTTCCCCTTTGGTCTTGATCTAATAAAAAAAGAAAGAAAGAGTAAAACACAGTGCTATGAAGCCTCTTGACATGTCTACTCCTTTGGATTGCATTCTTTCC
Source organism: Chamaecyparis obtusa (assembly GCA_027943335.1). Lineage (NCBI taxonomy): Eukaryota > Viridiplantae > Streptophyta > Pinopsida > Cupressales > Cupressaceae > Chamaecyparis > Chamaecyparis obtusa. The sequence continues at coordinate 1,364,355 of BSBK01003597.1, forward strand.
TACTCTTGCACTACGCTTTTGTGACTTATCCTATACTAGCCTTTCCCTACTTATCCAAATATGCTTTACATGACGATTTTTCCCTAGCTTGAGTATTCTTGAGGAGTTTTTTCTTGAGGATTTCTTCCCTTCATTATCCTTTATTCTCTTGTCTTCCATCTCTTCCACCAGCTTTCCAATCCCTCTTGTTCTCCACCTTGCTAGACATTGGGACTGCACGATATGATCTTGCTTGGGAGTTTGCAAATGGAAAAAGATGCTATCAAGTATACCAAGTATCAGAATAATTATCAGAACAAGTATCAGAACCAGTATCAGAACAATTATCAGAATTAGTATCAGAATCAATATTAGAACCAGTATCAGAACAATTATCAGAATCAGTATCAGAACCAGTATCAGAACAATTATCAGAATCAGTATCAGAACCAGTATCAAAACAAGTATCAGAATGGGCCTACAGAACAAGTATCATAACACCTACTGGGGCTACACTTTTTGCTTTAGTTTATGGGTCTGAAATGGTACTGCCTATTGAGGTTGAAATCCCATCACTTAGAATCAGAATGCATGGACTTGTCACTGATGAAGACTACAGAGTGTCTAGGTTACAAGAACTGGAATTACTAGATGAGCACAAGCAAGCAGTGTATGATCATCTCAGAGTGTATCAGAAAAGAATGTCTAGAGGCTACAACAAGAAAGTCTGACACAGAGAATTTCAGGTTGGTGATCTAGTGTTGAGAGAAAATCCTAAAAATCAATCACATCGAGAACGCAAGGGGAAGTTCGAACCCAATTGGCTGGGTCCCTTTGTCATCATTGCTACTTTTGGCTCTGGTGCCTATCAACTCTCAATGATTGAAGGAGAAGAGCTCTGAGAACCAATCAACATTCTCCATCTGAAGAAATTCTACGCCTAAGGCATTCAGTGCTTGGTAAATGTCCTGAAAAATTTTTAAAAATTTGAAAAAGTCCTAAAAAAATGAACATCTTAGTGAAAACCTAGCAATAGGTGCCTTTATGATTCACAAAAAAAATCAAAAAAATATCAAAAATTAAAAAAAAAATAGAAAATATCAATAGTACAAAAAAATTGAAAAAATGAAAAATACAAAAAAAATTTGAAAAATAAAAAAATACAAAAAAATGAAAAAGAAGAAAAAGTGCCTTGGTGAAAACTTGGAAACAGGCGCCTTGGTAGCAAAAATAGAATCTCTACCAAGATGGTGAAAACCCGGCAAACGGGCACCACTTGTTCAAAATGCTCCATCTATCAGCACAATCTTGGTCTTTCCCAGCTTTCATTTTTGCTTTAGTTTGTACATATCTCCTGGTTTGTTTCTGCATTTCCAGTTTTCAATAAATCGGTCTGTACACCAATCAGCTCAAGCGTCTGTATCCTATCAATGTTTAACACTTGGGGGCAATCAATGTCATATCCTATGGTCTCCCATGTATCTTAGGCGTATCATATCTAGTCAGAGTCCTTTGAAGCTTCATGTGAGTCAGTCAGTCAGTCTTGTCTCCAGAAAGGATTTTGCATCTACAACAACGTAAATCAAACATCAAAACAAATTGAAAACAATCTGTGCTTTTCATGCTTTTATCTCCTTGTATGCTTACTGATTTGCATTGAGATTTTTGCATATTGTGTCCCTTCGAGCTCTTCGATGATGTCCTTTATAGGATTTAGAGAGTGATGACTGGGGGCATAATCTTTTCTTTGTCTTCTGCTTGTATGTGAAAATCTAACAACTTTGGAAATTCCGGATTGAAATGGTGTCCGACTATAAGAGCCTCTATCTCGAATTGGATGGCCATGCGTACCTCGACCATTGATACCCAAAAAATTCAAGGAAGTTTGATTTAACTATTGTCTTTTTGAGTAAGTTCTTTCTCCTACTGTGAAACACGATCTTACCTAAGGATGTGAATGATAAAGGGTCACTACGGGTAATTCACATTGGATTTAGAATGATCTCTTAGCTGTTTGATGTGTTTGTAACGCAAGGCGTACTCAGGTCATCACGACATTCATGTTTTGATGCTTCTACAAATTGCTATATCAAAATGGACATGATATTCATGTCATCCTGGCGTTTGTGCCTTGGTGCTTATATCTGATCCAACATTCCGAAAATAAATCAATATTCATATGTCCATGGTTATATAACCAGTGGGTGTTGTATTGATTCTTGCGCATACAAATCGATATTCATATGTCTATGGTTTCATGGCTAGTGGGCATTGTATTGATTTATCTAGTTACCTAAAAGTTCAATGATGATAACAAATCGACACATGATCAGTGACTAGGTCCTTGGTCTTAGGTTGCATTTCATTTTGTATGTCTCTTTGCATTTTGCATGTTTGCATGATCTCACAATGGCTAAACAAACTTCAATGCTTAAACGATTCTTCAAATCACCTCTTCCACTCTAACAAGAGCTAAATCTCACATGAAGGTTCCTCCAATGAAACAGCAAGTAGAATCCTTTTTCGAGATCAAAATTCAAATCTGAGATCATTCATATTATTAACTACTTGCATAATCAACCTTCAATCATCACAGAAATCCAGTATTCAACTTAACTGATTATCTAAACATCAAACTATCAAAATTTCAACTTGGTCAACCATGGTCAACTCATGGTCAAGCCTAGTCAAACTTAGTCTCCAGGACCTCTAAACGATGTAGAATGCATTCTCGAATGTGTTTAACCACTTCTAAAATCAATTAACATGCTTCTGAGCTCTCAACGCTGACTTTTCTTGTCAGATTTCAATTTTAATCCCGAAGGGGGCATGATATTGCACATCAATTCAAAGTCTGTAAATCAAAATTCTATCGATCAAGTCTATCAATATCTTTCATCAGTGATCAAGACAATAATCACGTCTAGTCGCTGATTCATCAAAAGTCCTCATCGCTCGGGGCAAATCTATCATCACTTGGGGCATATCAGATTCATCGATCCATATCAATCTGGTATTCTCTTAATCTTGTAATCTGTATTAGTTTTTGCAACCATCAGATCATAGTGTTCTTTCCTTGGTTCTTTGGCAACTGAAGGGTTTGGATGTGATACCTGCTAGTTCTGCTAAGACAATCGAGTCTAGAACGGGTCACTCACTTCTTTGCAATCCTAAGGTTTGGAATCAGACATTTTGGACACTTTTTTGGCAATCATAGGTTCATTTTCTGTTATAGTGAACATTATCTTTGGTCATTCAGGACCTATTATCTTCATATCAATTCAATATCAATCAACTCCTATCTCAATATCTTTCAATCGGTTTCTATCTTGAGATCGGTTTATCTTTTGAATCAGTTTCATATCTCTATCAAACACAGACTATCTTTGAACCACTGCGCTTCGCACAGTAATTCAAAGAGGGGCAAAATGTAATACCCCAAAAATGGGCTATAAGTTCATTAATATCCTACATCAACAATTCGAATGAAATCGACATCAAAGTCCTAACCTAAGGCACATCTAAACATCATCAAATCATAATTGATTATCTTAAATTCTACATCGGGGAATATTCCTAGTAATATTCCTAATCATCATAATTATCTTTAATTTTATAATTATTTGGCAATAAATCACATTTATCGTAAAGTTTGATTAATTGAATATTTTCATATTTAATTAATTAGATTTAATATCTTGCCACTTAATTGTGTAATTAAATTTAATTCTATCTATTATTAATTGTATTATTTAAATTTTGACAATAAATCCAAAATCTTATGAATAATTGATTAAATTCTTATTTAATTAATTAAAGCAAGTTGTCATTATTTAATAATATAATTTTTAATAAAAGTTTGATTAAATAATTGATTAACCCATAAATCAATTATTTTATTTTTAAAATCAGTTAAGTTGGAAATAAATCACTTTATTATTAAATTAATTCATAAATAAAACATGCACAATCATAAAAGCAGACAACTATCAATTATCAATTAAAGCTAAACTCTATTTTGAGTTAAAGCTTAGCTTTTGCATGTTTTTGTGACTTAATTATCTGTTATTTAAAAATAACTCAAAAATCAACCTGAGTTATTTGAGTGATTTATGGCTTTTTCCCATGCACCTCCAAAGCCCTGGATTTCTATAAAAACAAGGCTTCAGCTCATCTCTCAATCATCTCTCAAATTTGCATCCAAGCATCTCATATTTTGCACAATCACGTTAGAGAATTGGAGGCTGAGGAATCAACTTGCAAATTCAAAGCTTTGTGAGATCAATTTCAATTGCATATTTTTCATATCATAGCATAGAATTTCATAGCTTTGCATATCATTGTTGGATTAACATTGTATATCAATTTTCAATAGCATTCATAGCATATCAATTTCATCTAGCATAGATTCATATCGGTTTTTATCATTCTTATTGCATAGAAAATATCAAAAAAATAGCTTAATTGCATTCAATCTCATATCTAGATCAATTGCATTCAAATCCTTCATTTAGGTGTCGTCTAGGTCACTGATCTCAATTACAATCTGAGAACATTAATCTCGCACCTACTAGAAGACAGTAAATCGCTTGGTTAGATAGTTTTCAATTTTGCATGATTTTGATTTTAGCTAACCTCTAATGTTTTACTGAAGTGTTGTGTCTACAGATCAGGTACAATTTTCACACACACACTTATGAGATCTATGTTGAAATGCTAGGGTTGTATAATGCAGACAAAACCCTAAGAGAAGAATGTAGAAAAGTACATGGGTTGCCAGTAGTAGAATACATGAATTTGATGAATAGACTGAATTAAGATTGTATTGAGTAGAATAGATGATGAGTTCATATGGATTGGTGGAACCCCCACTAAAATCACCAAGGAAATTTTACATGAAATCACTAGATTACCTATGATAGGTAAAGTACCTATAGCTAATAAGAGCATAAGGTTTGAGGTGGAGAAATTGACAAAAAGAAAGTGGAATAAAAGATCTATGATAGTAAATGGCATTACACAAGAAGATGTCAAGTTAGTAGTGATGATATTGGGATATAAATTCCAATACAATAGTAGACTAAACAGTGTGTCAGTTAATTTTGTTCACATGGCATACAAGATGGTAGTTGAAGATGAAGAGTATAACCTATGCAAGGTCCCGAGACAATGGCTAATGGAGAACCTTGCAAGAATAAAGAAGAACGGGACAACACATTTTAGATTTAGGTCATTGATCATGTATATATTATTTCATGTGATGAGGGGATTTCCTAACATGTACTTATGGAGATCTAATAGATTTTCTATGCAAATGATTAGTGATTTATATAGGAGAAGTGATGAACAAAATAGGTATGTTGAAGTTGCAGGTATGATGAAGCTTTTTCCAAAGAAAATGCATGAAAGGGAAATAATCCCTTGGAGATTCATTGACAAGTACAAGGATGACATCTATTTCATGGTGGAAACTGATTGTACGTGATTTGAAGTAGTTGAACATAGAACTTCATGGGCTACCCCTATGGGCTATGAAGTTGATTACACAATTTTGGAATTACATATTCAACATATCTTGAAGTCCCCTAAAGACCCCAATACTCCTAGATGGGGCACATATGAAGAAAAGTATGCAACAGTAAACGAAGATCTGGTAAAGGGAAAGAAAAGTTGAGTCCCTTGTTGACAAGATAGCAGGGAAGCATGGAATTATCAAGGAAGAAATGAAATTTGTTATAGAAAAGGTTGCAAAACTTGGGGAGAAACATAAAATTTCCCCTCCTTAGCCTAATATTGAAGCACCACATGTGGTCAAGGTTGAAGAAGACAAAGAAGAGAAGGACAAGGATAACACTCCTACATAAACTAGGAGAACATTGTAGAGGCAAGTTGCACATGATGCTACACAAGGTAGAACACCTCCTAAAGCTAGACCAAGGGCCATGGCTAGTGGACTAGGAAGAAAGAGGAAAACATCTAATACTCCTCCATCTTCACAAAGGAAGGATAAACAACAAAAGGTTGTATAAGAAGAAACTCGTGTAATAGAAATAGAGGATATAGAGAAGACTAAGGAACAAAAGAAGAAGAAAGAAGAAGATGAAAAAGATAGAAAACTTCAAGAGACTAACTTGAGAGAAATTGAAGCATACAAGAAGAGAGCAACATAGGTAGAGAGAAAGGAAGGTTAGGAAGCAAAAATGTATGTGTTCAAACCTTTCTTGAAAGTATTAGAGAAGAGAGTAGTGAATAAAGTTAAACTAGCCTCTATTGAAAAGTATTTTGATAGATATGATGAGGAAGAGAAAAGTAAAATAGAGGACATAGTTATGGAGCATATGCTCACTTTTTAAAGGAATCTGATTGAAATATGAGACAAGCTATTCTTCTACAAAATATTCCTACCATGACAGGGAATGCGATAGTGAATTGGATTAAGAAGTTAAGGCTAACATTAAGGACCAAAACTAGAATCAACAAGTTTATGGCCCAAAAGTATGAAGAGGTTGAGAAAGAAATACATGACAAGGTTGGATAGTTACTTCTTTAATATTGACCTGATCTTGGCAGGTCTATAAAGACTCCAACCCTAGTAATCATCTCTACTGAGCCCAAAATTGCCAAACTTGTAGAAGAAGTTGCAGTACCTAAAGAATAAGAGGTAGTAGATACTACCTTACTAGATTTTTATATTAAAAATATTGGAATTTCATTAAACACAGAGCAAGATACATCTAATCCATTTTAGATGACTAAAACATTGGGCAAAATTGATACAATAGTGAAGATTCTTGAGCCTCCCAAGATCGCTCAAGAAGAATCAGTTGAAAAAGTGTAGATTGCAGAAGAGAAAGGTGAAGAAAAAGAGAAGAAACAAGAAAAGAAAAAGGAACAAGAAAAGGGAGAGGAGCAGGCACTTAGTACTCTTAGTGAAAAAGGATTACTACTTATCACTCCTTTTTCTACACCTCGTTTGTTGGAAAATGGATCCCAATCACTTCCAACTAACCTAGAGGACATGGATGTATCAGATTTGATGCAATGGTCAGTACTTGCTTTTGCTAAGGCAAAGGAGAAATCTAAAAAGAAGACTAATAGGACTACAAAGATAATTCAATGGGCCACACAATTTTTGAGTAAGTTTTTTATTACACCTCCTTTAGATACTAGAGATCCTATAAATAATCTAGATAATGTCTTAGTATAGTATAACAAAGTTTTGATAAATTAGAGGAAGCAACAAGAGTAAAAGTTGATGATTTTAAGAGGCTAAGGATGAAAGATACTCTTGATGGGATCAAGAGTGATATTAATACATTGATTTCCAATGAAAGGGAAATCAAATATTGTCTTAAGGATGGATAATATCTCTATAGAAATTGCATGACTTTGCATGAGCATGTAAAGAGTATATCAGATATCATAGCACAGGATGATGAAGCTTTGGAAAACCTCTCTAAAGATTTTGGAGACAAGAAAATCTTGGACATGAATAAGGAAGTTAACATGATCATGGATAAAATCCATACCTTATAGATAAAGAAAGATGGAGTTTAGAAAAGACTTGCAGAATTAAATAACTTTTTGCCCTAAGATCAGTGTTTTGGAGAGTACCCATGAGGACCTACAACTTGGCTTGAAAACATTTTAGGAACTAGTGCCTACTGATGTAGTGACAATAGACAAGGCCTCATTTGGTCTTACTGGAATGATTTGGGTGGCAGAGGCAATAAAAGCAACATGGGATGCCGATATATAGGTTTTGAGGACCAACTACAAAGATGTGTTGTAGATAGTTAAGCTGTAATTTTGCATGGTTTAACCTTTTTTTGTTTTTGTTCACTAATTTTTACATTTTGGCACCCTTTGCCATTGATTTCAAAGGGGGAAAGATTGAGTGAAAAATGTCAAATGTAATGTGAGGAAGAGAGCACAATGTAAGGAGGAGTGAACAATTGTAATAGGGATAGAAGTGAGTGAAAAAGAGAGAAAATCTGTGTGTAATATGAAGTACAACAAACATAAATAAAGGGAAGTTTTTGAAGCTTATGTGTTGAATTTTCATGTGTTGCATTTTTTTCATTATATTTCCTTTTACTTTTTTTCTTTGATGATGCACTTAGTCATTTTTCACTAAGTGTTGCCATCAATGCCAAAGGGGGAGATTGTTGAAAAGTGGTCAGCACATGCACACATATGCACATGCACATGTATGTAATGTTTTCATTTATGGAAACACTTATCAATTTTATGGTCGCACATATTAGATATGATGATTATGTTTGAATGTAGTTGTTGAATGGAAAAATGCCTAAGTCCACAAACTATTTCAGTAAGCCAATCTGACAGAAAAGCTTAGCGAGCTTCACAAAAGTTGAATTAAGGCATGTAATCTTAATGGAATGCTTGAAAGATACCAATGAATGTATGTGTGAGGTCACACATGTTAGTATTGATGGATCAGAGAGATATGTCCAGTTGATTGGATGCGAAGATAGTAAACAGAGCATAACATATTAGTGATCATTGAGGCTGAATTTGTGAGTGTTTGGAAACTTATTTTTAGATGCTATCTTGGATTTGAGGTTGACTGAGGATGTTAATGAAGTGTTCAATTGCACTTGTATTAATATGATGTTTAGCTAGAGTGATGTCGACTAGCTTTGTAGTTATACTCCTAACAGGGTACAAATATACAGACACTTTTGTAAAAGTGTGCGATGATGTGACATGATAATATAGGGATCTTATTACATACATCCCCTAATAGGGATCTACCTATATTGTATTAATCAGGTCCTAATAGGGCTAGAACTCCTAACAGGGTTTCAACATTCATAGTATAGAATATTATGGTTACCATCCCCATTGGGGTTTTCTATTGGCCAAGGTTTCCTCAAAAACAAATATGGTATTATGAGTTCTTCTATGTTTATCTTTGTTGCATGGTTATTCATTTTTTGTTACATCCTTATTTGTTGCTTAAGGAAAGTAAAGAAGTTTAAGAATTCATTTAAGTACTGTAACACTGATTCATGCTCCCTCTCAATGTTACCAAATCCTAACATATGGTCACGTAGGGAAGCCTTATTTGAGAAATTGGAGGTAGTGAAGCAGTACAGACCTAATTCACTAGAGACAATAGAAAACACCAGAGAAATGATTGATGCAATCAACTCATCTCTCTCATTTTTCAAGGGTAAGGCCAATCAAGTTAGGATGAATTTAAATATGATTGTTCCTAGTTATAACCCATATGTGCCCCCATATATGATGATCAAGGAAGTTTGAAAAGTATAGGCATATGGGGAGGTGAATTTGATGCCATGATAGAAAAGAAGGAATCCTTTTTGTCTGCTGACAATGCTCTGGATATGGACACTTTTTAACAAAGTGTTCAACCTTATGTTCAAGGTTGAAATTGATTTTACAAAGTTCATATCAAACACAAAGGTTATAAAAGACTCTAGATGGGATATAAAATCAAGTAGTTGAATGATATCAAATCCTTTGAATGGTCATCCGATGAAGATATTGCAAAATAGGATGCCAACTTTAAAAAGGAGAAGAAGAGGCCAACTGTAGATGATCCACCACTAGAGACAGGGGAGTGAATGATGCTTGGCACCTCATCAGTGAGCATAGGGAGGTTAGTTATCTAAAATCTGCTGAGACCATTAGATGCAATCATAGAATTTGTCCTAAATATTTCTAGAAAAAGGCATCATCATGTCACCTTGCAAGGTTGTTGCAACTCTGGTCGAAGACTTTTGGTCCTAATTTTAGTGTACTTAATATTTATTGAATGTACTGAAGCAAAGATATATTAATAAAAACATAGTTTGAGCCTCTTTTCAATATATGATTATCTTCGTATATTTTTTTAAAATTATTGTGAATTAGGATTGTAAAGCATTTCTGATTCATCAATTTATAAGGTAAATTTTGAAATAGTTTTTAGGTTGCTTTCAAGGGAAGTATAAGTCCTGAAAAATTATTTCAGAGGGTTTTAGAGAATACATATGAATTTGATGATTTTGTAGAGAATTGTTGGAAGTTATATGTAAGGTGTAGCTATCTTTCATGGGTTTGGAATGTTTTTCGATGATATATTTTAGTGGATGTATGTTCATTTAGACTTTGTACCCTAGGATTTTAGCACTGGTTAGGTTCCATAATTGTAGGAAAATCCTTTAAATACTTCAAATCTTTTACTTACATTTTTGTACAATGAATGTTAAATATCTGTGGGAAGAGACACATATCCATTGTTTGATTTACTGAGAAAAGGAAAATCAAGAAGGTACACCTGCTTGAGTCTATGGAGCTCAAAGTGAAGGAGGATCAAATCCTCATTTAAGTTTGATCTTTTCTTGCCAATAAAAATGGTGACTCTATTGGGGAGCGAATGGAAGCTTTAAATGTTTAAGTGTTTAAGTTTCATATTCATTTCATTCTCCAAAAATTTGTGTTTTCTTAGATTATTCTATGCATCGACTCTAAAAATCTTGTTATACCAATGTCCATTAATATTGAAAGCACCAAATAGTCTCATGCATTGGTTCTTGATGAAGTCTCAAAAGAACACTAGGTCTTACCTCATGAAATGGTTACTCTAGAAGGTGAACTTCCTAGGAATACTAGGAGAGATTGGTCAAATCGAGTTGAGTTAGGGTATGGTGTGTCCTGGATGCCTAAGAGTAGTAATTTGACCCTAGTACCTGAAAAATCCTCATCATCTTCTATAAGTTTAGAATCAGATAGTTAACCTTTGTTAAATCACATCTCTGATAATTGTTAGAATTTGAAAAGATTATTAACCCAGAAAACTAGTGCAAAGAATAGATATCTAAACTATGAATGCAAATGATACGAAATCAAAATAGTAACAGAGTTAGTCTCCAAGAGAGTAATGCAAATTATAGAAGAAAAATAACATTAAGAGGATGCAAAAGTAAGTAAATCCAAATACAAGCTAGGTAGCATGCTTATATAGCCTAGGAAGAGGGAGGAGGTGGCAACATCGACTAATGAGGAGCAACCATCTATCAGACTAAAGATAACAAAGTATCTTCCCAAGATAGCTAATGGATGACCACATGTAGGAAGGTGACACCTCACAACCACTTACCTAATAAGACATGCCTTATTAACCTAAGCAAGATTAACAAAAGTTTAGGAAAAACCTAATAATATAGGGAAAAATAAATAACTCACTAGGAAATAAAAACCTACACTAACACCCTCCCCCAGAAGAGAAGCTTAGGTGGATGTAGAAATGGGTCCTGACAAATCAAGACTGATGAGGTACTCATGTACTTAAAATTTCACCCAAAGAGAGAGAAAATCCCCCACAAAAATAGAAAGAGAAGAGGCCCCCCCCCCAAAAAAAATAAAAAAATAAAAAAAATAGAGTCAGGATATCGAGTGAGAGGAAGAAGCCCCCTAGAAGATGAAGCGTCTCACACCCCCAACAAAGCTCACAAATGAAGGAACTTGCTCTTAGTGAAGGGTTTGGTGAAGATATCATCAACCTTCTCAGAAGTCAAATAGTAGTACAAGTTGATGGCGTGGCCATGGATGAGCTCTTAGATGTAGTGCATGTGGACCTCTATGTGTTTGGCTCACTGATGGTGGACCAGATTCTGTGAGATCTAAATGGCACTCTGGTTGTCACAAAATATGACTAATGGCCATTTGATATAGATACAAAAAATAGTGAGAAGATTTTGAAGCCAAATGGCCTTAGCGACAACATTCATAGTCCCTCGATACTCAGCCTCAGTAGAAGATAGAGCAATAGTAGACTGCTTCTTTCTTGACCAACAAACAGGACTTGAACCAAGTGAGAATTTGTAACTTGAAGTAGACTTGTGATCTTGAGAATCACCTACCCAATCTAAATCTGTGTAGCCCACCAAGTCAAGCTCAATACTCACTGCGTAGTGAATCCTAAAACTGTGAGAACCTCGAATGTAGTGAAGGATCCATTTGGTTATTTTCTAGTGTAGCTCATGAGGCTCTTACGTGAATCAAGAGACCATGCCTACAACATATGAAATGTCAGGTCTCGTATGAGTCAGATAAATGAGACTCCCAAAAACCTATCGGTACAAAGTACCATCAACAAGTGGAGAAGAATACTGAGCCTTGAGTTTGACTCTATAAAAAAAGGGAGTCAGAGTAGGCTTACAGTCAACCATATGAAACCTTGAGAGAAAATCTAGAGCATACTTGGACTGTGTGATAGTGATCCCAAAAGAAGACTAAAAGATCTCAATCTTGAGAAAGTAATGCAACAAGCCTAAGTTAGTCATCAAGAACCTATCAGGAAGGGTAGTTTTGAAAGCCCTAATGGTGGATGAAGAACTCCCTATGATCATCAAATCATCAACATACAAAATAAAAAATAGGAGTGAATCATCCTATTGCAGAATGTATACATTAAGATCAGAATGACAATAAGTGAACCCAACTGATAGAAGGAAGGAGTCCATCTTGGCATACCATGCCTGAGGAGCCTGTTTGAGGCCATAGAGAGACTTCTAAAGATGGCACACAAGTGAAGAATCCTAAAGGAACCCTTGTGGTTTCTCTATGTAGATCTCCTCAAGTTCACCATGAATAAAATCACTCTTCACATCTATTAGATGTACCTCCCAATGATTAGTTGCAACAATGGCAAGAACAAGTCAAATGGAATTCATTCAAGAAACTAGCACAAAAGTCTCAGAGTAATCAATCCCAGAAACTTGGGAGAATCCTTTGGAAACCAATAGAGCCTTATGCTTGTCAAATGACCCATCTATGAAAAATTTTGTGTGATAGATCCACTTACATCAAACAAGTTTTCTTCCCTTAGGAAGAGTGATAAGATCCCAAGAGTGGTTCTTCATCAAGGAACTATACTCCTCTTACATAGCTATATCCCACTCAGGAATACCAGAAGCCTCACAAAAAGATTATGGATCTAAGGTAGTAGCAATGAAGACATATGGAGGATCTTGGAACTGTGAACAAGTCTGACTAGTGTCTAATGGATCCTCAACCCAATCACTTGCAGATTGCAATGTCTGTCTAGCCCAAAGTGGACTGGAAGATGGAGAATCTAGAGGAGAATCATCAACCTCTGAATGATGAATAGGAGAGGAAGGAGGTGAGTCCTCTAAATCAATCTCTACATTAGAAATGGGGGTAGAAGACTTCTTAGGTGAATTTGACTCATCAAAATATATATCATGTATCCCAAGTGACTCCAATGTCAAAGTAGGAGTTGGACAAGTGATAGAAAGTGAGCTCAAAGATCCCTCCTCAAACTAAACACTCCTCTCAATGAACAACTCATGTGTAGTAGGGTGGAGAAATCGATAACCCTTCACACCATTAGGATAACCTACAAATATGTAAGGTCTTCTCTACAGATCCAAGGCCTTGTGTTTCTTTGCAAGAATGTGGGCCCATGTAGGAGAACCAAAAACTTGAAAGTGCTTAACTGATAGTTTTAGACTACTCCAAGCTTCAAACAGAGTGACTCCCTTCAAGAATCTATGAGGAACATGGTTTTGGATATAATAAGCACCATTAATGGCCTTTTCACAATGCTGTGGTGCAAGAGATTTGGAGTGAATCATGCAGTTCGCCATTTCCTTCAAGGACCTATTCTTTCATTCTACAATACCATTTTGTTGAGGATTGTATGGAACTGAATGTTGCAAATCAATCCCCTTTTAAGTGCAATACCTCTTAAATTGATGGTTGACATACTCACCACCATTGTCAGTGCATAGAACTTTGATGGCTTTTTTGGATTGCTTCTCTACAAAAGTTTTGAAGTCATAAAAATGATCAAATAGCTCTGACTTTTGTTTGAGAAAGTACACCCAAGTATATCAAAAAAATTCATCAATGAATGTTGAAATGGACCAGCCAAATCACTATGAAATAACTCCAATATCTGTGAAGCTCTCCACCTTTGTCAAACTTTTCCTTAGGATGCTTACTAAGAATGAAACCTTGGCAAACACCTCCTAAAAATTGAACTGGAGGAAACCCTGTGACCATGCTCTACTGGTTGAGTTCTGTAAGTAGCGGAAGTTTAGATGGCCAAACCACTCATGCCATAATCTACTCACATCATTATAATGAGTGAGAAAAAATATCAAAGGAGGATCAAAAATAAAATGAGAAAATAGATAGAGTCATGACTGATGATCTACTCTCCCAACTGCAACTGTAGAACCACTGTGTAACTCATAAATTTCTATTGAATCAAGAGTGAAATCAACCCGCTTGCCTAAACTTGTGTGAGTGATTTTCTATACCAATAGGAGATTAGTTGATAATGAGGGCACACAAAGAACATCATGGAATGTTCCATCCCCAACATCAAAATAACCTCTCCCACACACCTCAACAAGAGTTTCATCACCCATAAAAATAGAAGGCATAGAACATGGCTCCAAAGATGCAAGTTCTTCCTTAGATGAAGCCATGTGGTGTGAAGCACCTAAATCAAGAACCTAGGTGGATGGTGAAGAAGCAACTGACACAAGGACCTTGCCCTTTCCTTTCCCCTTTCTATTTTATTTTTCCTTGTTAGACCCCTCATTAAAACTCTATTTGATAGACTCAGGAACACTAATATTATTCTTCTCAAGAATGTGTGTCAAGTGATCAATTTGTTTCTTCAAACATTTATGTTCATCATGACCAGGTCTTTTACAATAGGCACATTGGACTTTCTCTTTCTTAGGCTTGTCACCCTTGGAAGATTGGGTCTCATGAGTTGTTTTTGAAGCAACCAGTATCTAACCCTTCTTCTCCTTGTTATTCTTTTGTTTCTTATCCTTACTATTGTTGTTACTACTTTTTCCTCTATGTTCTTTTGTGCCTTGGTTAGCAGCCAAAACATATTACTTAGAGGACTTAAGAGTGCCCATCTGGATTAGCTTGTCATGTTCCCGAGTGAGATTGATGACAAAATGATCTAAATATGGCATGGTGAATTGAGTACCAAGTGCACTCTTAGTAGCATAGAAGATAGAAACAAACACAAAATATTTTGAACTTAGTTTAGAGAGAATACTAAGAATCAGTTCTTCATCTTTCTTTTCAATTCCACATTGTTTTAACTGTAGCCTTAGTGATTTCAATTTAGTGAAGAAATCCTGGATTGTGTTGAAATTGTCTGGACTTAAACTAATTAGTTCATTCTCCAACATATGACCCCTCATTGAATCTTGTGTGCCAAATAGTGTTTCTAGCTTTGTCCAGATTTCATTTGGTGTATTCAAAGACTCAATGTGAAAGAGAAAATCAGGAGAAACAAACAAACACAATGTTTCATATGCCTCATCACATTTGTTAAACCACTTAGTCTTATCTTCATCTTTAGCAGGTTCAGTTTCAAGTCCCATAGTTATCCTATTTAATCCATATTTCCTTAAGTGAATTGTCATGCGTGATTTCCACTCAAATTAATTGTATGGAGTTAGGATGGGCACATATGTTTGATCCATGATGAAGAGTTATAGAGAAGAAATGTTGAAAAGAAGAGAACCCAACCAAGACAACTCCCCCCCCTCTTTTCACTCAATTTAAAGAACCCCTCCAAGAAAATATGATTTGACACTTTATATTAGTGTGTTTACAACTACCACTAGAAACAAATACTAAGTGGTTTTGATTTCAATGCATTACAAAACCCTCATGAAGAGCATTTGCTGAAAATAAAATTTTGGCACAATACTCAGAGAAATAAATAGCACCACTGTGATCTACTAAAAAAATCACGCACTTTCAAAAAAGAATTGCCTCGATACAAGGTCATATGAGAAATTTATGATCCTTTGAAGTTCCCAAAACAAGAACTGTGTAATGTCATAACTGAAAATCTGCAATTTCTAAAAAATATCTACATTAAAATAAAAAAATGTCTACACTAGTGCATAGAGCATGAAAAAATAGCCAAAATAAAAAAACAAATCATGAGAAACAGAGTTCATATGAGAAAGGATGAAGCATTTGAAAACTGCCTTCAAATCTGCAACTGCCAACAGAGAGGAACACTGCTATAGATTTCTGAGTTTGATTTTGCAAAATATACAAATTGCATGCAAAATCAAAAAGATATCGAGATGGTTTTTATGTGCTATGAACAAAACCTAGAAGGCATTTTTCTTGATAATGTACAAAAGATGTTGATCCAATGTAAACATGATGTCTTTAGCTAAAAAAAATTACCCCAACAACCAAAAAATGACATGCAAAGGCTGAATCGGTTACCTAAGACAAACTATGGCTTGTTGGAACCTGCAATATTGATTGAAAACACCAAATATGGAAGCTGGTTGTCAGATTTGAGCTTTAAACCCCGGTTACGTAGTTGTGTATGATGATCTTCAATTTTGGTTAAATGAAAGCCAAATTTAACTTTCTCAAGCCTCCTGGACGCGTTGGAACAACTAAAAATGATGCCAATATAACTAGAAATATTGCAATCACCCAAATTTCATAAAACACATGTGCAAACCCTAAAGATTAAAAAAGTTTTCATCAAACTTTTCTGATTCTCAAGATCTTTCAAAGATGCAAGAGAAGAGCATATTAGGTTTTTTTGAAAACTGTAATAAGATTTATTAGCCCCCTCAAATCTCTCAAATACAAAAACTAAAATCTACTCTTGCACATAGAACAACTCAGATACCATATTAGAATATGAAAAGATTATTAACCCAGAAAACTAGTGCAAAGAATAGATATCTAAACTATGAATGCAAATGATACGAAATAAAAATAGCAACACAAAGTTAGTCTCCAAGAGAGTAATGCAAATTCTAGAAGAAAAATAACATTAAGAGGATGCGAAATTAAGATATTCCAAATACAAGCCAGGTTGCATGCTTATATAGACTAGGAAGAAGGAGGGGGTGGCAACACTGACCAATGAGGAGCAACCATCTATCGAACTAAAGATAGAAAAGTATCTTCCCAAGATAGCTAATGGATGCTCACATGTAGGAAGGTGACACCTCACAACCACTCACCTAATAAGACATTCTTTATTAACCCAAGCAAGATTAAATAATGTGTAGGAAAAACCTAATAATATAGGGAAACATAAATAACCCACTAGGAAATAAAAACCTACACTAAAAATAATCCTGAAGATAGGTCTGAAAGTAAAGTGTCACTCATATCTAGTATAGGAGAATTGATACAAGTAGAGTAAGGAGCTAGGTTCATACACGCAATAGTGTGCCAAACCAAAGTGAGACATCCCCAAATCTAATGGATCAACCTTGTCACCCAATGGAAAACTAAGGACTTCATGATTTGATTGATCTGGATGATATTGAGAACTCTTATTCAACTCAATATGATGTTGAAGTTCTCTAGTGAAGAGGTGTTGGATCTGAGAAGAAGGGAGAGTGAACGAAGATTAGAGGTGCAGAATAAGCAAAAAGAAAGAGAGAAAGAAATTTGGGAATTGTTGCTCGAGAGAGAAAGATTGTTAGGAGTCACTACACAACATGAAGCCAATGACAAAGCCTTGAGTGAGAAGTACAAGGGCCTGACTAAAGAAATCTTTAGGGATATGAATATACTAAGAGAAATATCATAGCAAGGTAAATCTTAGGCAAAGAAAGATGGTTTTGAGGGGGAAGGCACTTTGTTGAGATAGTTACAAGATTGGGAGGTTGAAAAGCATGCCATGTTTTAAAAAACTACTAATGATTTGCAACATAAGGCAAATAGGATTGTTCAAGAGAAAGGAAAACAAAAAATGTTTGGTATTCATATTGAAGAAAAAAAACCCAAGGAAATTTTTCTTAGTGGAATGTCACAACTGGATCTAGAGTTGGAGAGAGCAGGGAAATCTAAGGAGGATCTTGCCAAGTAGTTAGAGAAGGCTGAATTAGAAGTTGTAGCTATAAAGATGAAAAAGAAAATAGCATTCCTAAATCATTTTGTGAATGATACTACAACAACGTGTGCAACACAAACTACAATCGGATTGACATCAAGACCTCAACCAACTAGCCTTAACTAGAATATTCAAACCTCTCATCCAACTCAATTAGTTTATGTTCATTTTGCTGGTGGTGCACCAAGAAATGTGACAAATCAAAGTGTTGTAATTGGAACTAATGGAACTCATGCTACTAGAAATTTTCAAAGAAGACCTATCCATCTGGATAGATATCATCCATTATTTTTTGATGGGATTCTTGGCTAGCCGAATGTCATCCTAAATGAGGTAAGAGACAAGATGCCTAGGTTTAGTGGAAATAATGCTATTACTTGTGAAGAATACCTTAAAGATTTTATTGACAAGATGAATGATTTTGAGATTGAGCATGAGGATATAGTGATGAAATTGTTTGTTCAGTCTATGAATGAAGATGCTAGGGACTGGTATAGAGGATTACTTGAAAATAGTGTAGCATCTTGGGATGAAATTGTCAAATGTTTTAAGGAATAGTATGGTGAACATGCTAACTCAATTTTTATGTTAAAATGAGTTTAACAATATCAAGAAATTCCCAAATGAAGGGATGGCAGATTTCAACAATAGGTTTCAAAAGGCCACAAATAAGTTGTTTTAGGTCTTGAGACTGGATGAGGAAGTGTCTTTAACAACATGCTTTAATGCAGTAGATGGAAAGATGTCATATATTTTGATGGATAAAAACCCACAAACTTTGAGGAAGCTTTCAAGATGGCTATTAATATTGAGAGAAATAGAAAAGAATCCAGGCAAATGGGAAAAAGAGAAGATGGAAGGTTGTGGAAAGATACAAAAGGACAAGCAAGTAAGTCAAATAAGGAGGAGGATTGTTATCTCTATTGAGCATTCAAGGTTGTCATTAGTATCAAAGGTTATCAAAGATATCGGTCGATCACTTACATTGAGAAAATCGGTAACTAGAAGCAAGATAGACTAGTCAGTAAAACTTACACACTCAGCACTACACAGTTTACCAAGCAACAACATCACCAACACCGACAGACAGTAAACACCAAGTGTCACAGTATACACTGAGTAGTTTATATAGTGTTTACCGAGGATCATAGAAAATAGAATAGTAATATGAAATGGCACATTCTTCTATGCAAATGGTTACAACAAATCAAAAAATGTGTTACCAAGATCGAGGAATATCTTTTTGTCAAGATACTCATTAAATGCAATGAATATCTTATGTAATAGTTTGATCTAGGTCATTTTTGTACACCGTAGATCTTAGGGTTATGACTAAGTTGTGTAACCTAATTTTGTTAAAGTGACAAAAGCAGATCACTATATAAATGTATGTTTACATCATTTGTGATGTGAACTGATGTGAGAACTGATATATGAATCAAGGAGAAACTTGAAGCATTTGCCTAACTTCAAGTCTACCAGTTAACAAAGAAGATTGTAGAGGATATTAGATTAAGCAAAATTAGAAAAGGCTACCGAGCAGTTCAGAGCAGAGATTCATCACAGTAAAGGTGAAATACATTAAGAACTTATAGATCTGTATCAAAAAATCAAGTTGTCATTAGCAGATAAATGACTATTGCTTTCTAACAATTGTAATAGAGTTTTTGGATAAATCTCTTAGCAGAGTAGACTTAATAGTCTTATGTAAATCTCTTAACTGAGTGCACACTTCATTAGTGTTGTTAAAATCCTATAACTAGGTAGATCTAGCTGATCTAACATGTTACTCCTAATTGGGTAAGATCACCAGAAGTGATAAAAACTTGTAGCCCTAACAGGCAAACCTTTTCTATCTGCAGTAGTGAAGAATTTGTGGGTGTCATCCCCACTGCAGTTTTTAACCTCTAACAAAGGTTTCTGCATTACCAAAATACTTGTGTTATGTGATTTCTATTTTGATTTCATGTTGTTTACTTTCATAAGTTAAATGGATGATTGATACATGTAATTAGATACAAGTTATTTTGCAAGGTTATCACTGTTTACAGTTTTAAAGGATAAAATAGTGTATCGGGTCCTAGAACAATGGTTTGCACATAAAAGAGACCCCAAAGCCAATATTTTAAACTTACATGAAATTGTATTGATATGGAAAGTAAATATAGATGACTAATATTGAAATTAAGAAATAAAGGTACTTACCTCCGAAAAAGAATCGGCTGAAAACCCTATCAAACAATCTAAAAAACTATTGACTCTCGAAATGCTAAACCAAAACTGTGAGATCTACAAAACCCAAAAATATTTTTTTGAGATGAGATCAGGTTGACCTTGACCCTCATAAAAGGTCAAGGATGACCTCAGCAAAATGGAGGTCGACTTTGCCTTTGTTTGTGGATCTCAAAAGTTCGGCGAAAAGGGTATCCAAATATACTCTTAGATCTAAAGTTCCACACCTATACCTACAAGAAAAAGAGGGTTTTTGGTTGTTTGTTTGGGGGGTTCACCTCAGTCAAACCCCAATTTAGGAATTAACCTTGAAATTGAAATGAAATTGCTAGAATAAACAAAGTAAATGGAACAATTCACCTTGCTTGAGTTGAAACCCTTGTGGAGGATTCAAATCCTTGAATCCACAAGAATGGATGAATGTAGAATCACATGTAGGATGTCTCCAATCAATTTTCTTTAGATCTTCAACACCAATCTTGAATGGATCTTGAATTTGGAAGAGGCTTGAATGGAAATAGAGGAATCATCAACAAGAGAGCTCCATAGGCTTGAATCCTTCAATGGCTACTAATGGATCTCCTTGATGAATTGAATGCTTGAATGCTTGATCTTCTTACTTTCTTGCACTTGAGAGCTTGAGAGATTGCTTGGTGAGAATGGATGATAAAATGAGAGAGGAAGGCTCCCTTTTATAGTGATCTAGGGCACAAGAGGGGCCTCGTAGAAAACAATAATTAAGGGCCCATGGCACAAAAATCTAGAGAGGTTCACATGGAGAGGAAATTAAATTAAAGTCTTGACACAAAACTCTAGGAGGGGACCACCCTTAATATAGAAATAAAATAATTATTTAAGATCCTTGTCACAAAATTTGAGGTAAGGCCAACCCCAAAGTTAATTTGAGTATTAGGCACAAAACTTGAGAAAGGATAATCTCCAATAATAAATTAGGAATTCTATACAAATATCAAGAAAGGTCCACCTCAAATATTAATTTGAGAATTTGACACTTAATCCAAGAAATAGTGGCCCCGAAGAGGGAAAATGCAAGATTTTGATGAAATCTTGAAACCGAAAGCAAACCCTAAAGATCCCAGAATCTAGGGTCAAGGTCGAGCTCGAACCTAACTAGGTCAAGGTTGAGGTCGATCCTGACCTAGTTAGGATAGAGGTCAACTTTGACCCCATAAGGTCGACTTTGACCTTAGGGTCAAAAACCTCAGGTTCATAGTCCAAAATGCTAGGAAGAGGTGGAAAATGGGGCAGAACAGGGGGAAAAGCTAGATCCAAGTTGAATATCCATTCAAGGTGTTCGACATGACCCCAAACCACTTACTCGGAGGGCTAAACACTCTTACCATGGAAGTGCTTCCATTTTAAGATGATACATTAAGCCCCCACTTTAGCAAGAGTATGGACTCGATGCAAACTCTTGGTAAAGGAGATTATAAAGAAAAAGATAACCTTATTGAAATCAAAGGGACAAAGGAATCCTCAATCCCCTAGAGACTCAAGTCTTTGTCAACTCCAAGATTGTGATAAGAGAGACATCACTAAAGAAAAGAGAGAAAAGGAGAGAGAGGAGTGGTTAGCTCACCCAATAAGATGTGTATATCTCACTGTGAACCACAAAAAGGATAGGATGGCCCACCAAACAAACACTTGATAGTCACCCCATAATGTTGTGCACCTTCTGGCGGCTTTTATAAAGTACCCATGGATCCACCTTCTTGTATCACCATGGAATACAAAATGCATGTCTCCTCAGGATTTAGCAACTTATGTGCATTACCTTCGGAAGATTTAGCATATTGGAAATGCGTGTCATTTTAGGATTTAGCAACTTATGTGTGTTACCTTCCAAGATTTAGCATATTGAAAATTTTGAAAAATGTGTGTCTCCTCAGGATTTAGCAACTTATGTGCATTACCTTCAGAAGATTTAGCATATTTGAAATTGAAAATGTGTGTCTCTTCAGGATTTAGCAACTTATGTGTGTTACCTTCTGAGATTTAGCATGCTACAAAACAAAAGGTTAGAACAAAAATACATAATATAGAGCAAGGGAGGCTATATATATGCCCCCCTCCTTAATATGGAAAAAACATACTATTTTGACATGTTAAGGAAAGAAAAGAACAAGGATACAACCCTCTTCAACATCAAGACAATATCCATAGACAACACCCAGTCCAAGCCAAGAAGGTCACAACTCCTATGAGGCCATGGAAGGGACGAATGCAAAGAGATATCATGCAAGAAGTGAAAAAGAGTAACCCTTGTAAGGGATAGCACACTATTTAGTTTCCAAGGTGAGAGATTTATCAACCATGGAAACCCAATGTCAAACAATGAAATAGGTTGTGATCAAGGACAAAGATCCTCAATGCAAACCAAAATTTTCATGTATGATTGGATATCTCATAATAGATAGATACTCCTTAACCAAGGAAAGAGGTGAATCCTGGAAAGATAGAAAAGAAGGAGATGACATCCTTGCCCCCCAAGTGTAGGAACAAGGATGGAAAGGGAACTATTATATCGCTCTCAACACTATGAAAGACAATGAGCCCCCAAGTATTAGGCTACCATTGTTTACATAATGTGGAGCTCTATAATAGGAACATAAATGTTATTTAGAGAAAACTAGATTGAAATACAAATCATTGTCACATGATATTTAAATAACATTACTATCAATGAGCTTCCTAATCTTATAATGTAAAGCTTGACATTCATTAGTAGAGTGATCATGAAATCTATGATATAAACAAAAAGGAAAAATTTTCAAGTGTGGACTACGTTTCTTTTTGCGTTTAGGTCTAGTAATCATCTTAGTTCGAAGGAGTTTAGGTAAAAGAACTTCTTGGTCAAATTCCTTCATAGTTTCATCATGTTTTGAAGTGTTATTTGAGATGTTTTTAACATTGATTTTTTGTCGAGGATTAAATCCCAATCCATAAGAATGGTCATGCCCCCCCAGTGTGTAAGGGTATTTGAATTCCTTGTTTATGCTTGCCACATCCTTGAGCATTAAATCCTTATTTAACTAGAAAGTGATAACCAGGACCATAACGAGAAGCCATATCAGAAGAAGACAATGGAACTTCAATAGTCACTATATCATCCTTAGTAGATTTGATAGATTCATTGTGGGTGGAAGCAATGACAAAGTTATTACAAAGGGGTTTAGAAGTAAAAACTCATTGTTCAAACTCTCTTTGTTTCTTCATAAAATCAAGATCATTAATCTTATATTCTCCAATAAAGGTAGGAGTAAAATCCAAGGTTCCCTAATCATCGCCAGGAAGAGCATTAGAGAAAGAAGGATTGGTATTAGGAATATGAGTAGTGTGGGTTTGAATATTAAGACAAGGATTAGGCGCATCATCTACATGAAGTGTATACACCTTGTTGTTATGTATAAACTTGACTTTACGGTGAAGGGTGGAAGGGATAGCCTGCATCTCATGCAACCAAGGTCTACCCAAAAGAAGGTTATAATTGAGAGGTCTAGGAATAACATGAAGAGGAGTATTCAGGATGACTGGTCCTACTTTGATAGGTAAGGTAATGATTCCTAAAGTGTTCTTAGCAATGTTATCAAAGCCACGTATAGGAACATTATTAGGTTGAATAGTTGAAAGATCGACGTTGATCGCTTTGAGCATGTCCATGCTACAAATATTAAGCCTAGATCCATTATCAATCAAGGTCCTACAAATGATACTTTTATTGATAGAAACAACAACCATAAGAGCATCATACTAATTTTGAACTTCTTTAGAAGGTAAATCCTTTTGAGTAAATACAATGTCAGGATGACCCGAGGTAGCATGCATGCATTGTAAGAAGTTATTGATGTTCTCTTGATTAGGAGGTGGAGTAGGAAGAGTTTCTAGAGATTTTTGCAAGGCTTCATAGTAGGTAGGTGAAGTTTGAAGAAGCTCCCATAAAGAAATCTTGGTAGGAGTATTTTGTAATTGGGTTATCAAATCATACTCCTTGCTAGGAAGATGGGGTGGAGGAGGAAGAATAGGTTGAGAAGGTGGAAAAGAAGTAGAAACCATCAGATTAGGTTGAAGGTTATTCCTTGTATGATATGTGTGAGTTATCAAATCATGGTCATTGAAAGACTCTAAAGACTCCATAGGTTTACCTTTGATAGTAATGCGAGGGCAACCTTTGACAGTTAACAAGGGTTTAGGATAAACCATATTAGTTGTCTCAACACTACAAATAGATTCACAAGAAGGAAGAAAAGAGGACATCCTAGGAGGAGATGATGTAAGATCTTGATTCTCCGTAGGATCATATGTAGAAGGAATCTCAAATGGAGGTAAAGCATCTATAATATCATCTTTTTTCGCTAAAATGTCCACATAAGGGGAGTGTGTTTTAAAAAAGAGATACCATCATGTATGAATATGTCATCTATTAATAAATCATCCTCTTGTATCAAATATTCTTCATGAGGATGGGATAAATCAATGTCTTTATCCAAGGATTCATCGCAAATAGGAGGATTATCATCCCTACCAATAAAGCACATTGTAGGGTCCCCATAATTCACTAAAGCTTGATCCCTAGAGGGGGAAGAAGGATATCTATTAGGAGAAGAATTAACATCAATCCTCAACTCATCTCCATAAAGAGAAATGTGATGGAGATATAGATTAAGGTCATCTTCATTCTCTAATATATCCTTATAAGGTAAAGCAACATCACATGCACTAGATGAAGTCTTGCTAGGTGTAATGCCATGCGATGGTAAGGTAAGAGGAGGATCTGTAATCCCAAAGGTTTTGGAAAATTTTTGAAACAACTTGTGTAACATGATAACCAATAGATCTAGATATATCCAAATGTATTCAAATGAAATTTCTAAACATGAAAAGGAAATCAAACACAATAGAGCATCTAATTCCACAAAGCAATGTAAATGTTTTTGTATTTTTAAAGAAATTTTGCAAATTTTTTTTTTTGGATTTTTGAAATATAAGGGTATAAATAAACCTAATCTTAATGGAAGAAAAGATTAACCACAAATCTAACACAATAGGGCATCTAAATCCACAAAACAAAGGAGAGTAAGTATGTCGGGTTCACCAAAATGTAAAGTGAAGGTGAACACACAAGATAATGTAAAGGAAGATCTAACACAACAGGGCATCTAAATCCACAAAACAAAGGAGGGTAAGCACGTCAGGTTCACCAAAATGTAAAGGATAAAATAGTGTATGGGGTCCTAGAACAATGGTTTGCACATAAAAGAGACCCCAAAGCCAATATTTTAAACTTACATGAAATTGTATTGATATGGAAAGTAAATATAGATGACTAATATTGAAATTAAGAAATAAACGTACTTACCTCTGAAAAAGAATCGACTGAAAACCCTATCAAATGATCTCAAAAATTGTTGATTCTTGTCATCCCCAACTGAAACTGCGGGATCTACAAAACCCAGAAATATTTTTCCAAGATGAGATCAGGTTAACCTTGAACCTCATAAAAGGTCAAGGATGACCTTAGGAAAATGAAGGTCGACTTTGACTTTGTTCACGGATCTCAGAAGTTCAGCGAAAAGGGTATCCAAATCTACTCTCAGATCTAAAGTTCTGCACCTATACCTGCAAGAAAAAAAGGGTTTTTGGTTGTTTTTTTGGGGGGTTTGTCTCAGTCAAACCCTAATTTAGGAATTAACCTTGAAATTGAATTGAAATTGTTGGAATAAACAAAGTAAATGGAACAATTCACCTTGCTTGAGTTGAAACCCTTGTGGAGGATTTGAATCCTTGAATCCACAAGAATGGATGAATGTAGAATCACATGTAGGATATCTCCAATCAATTGTCTTTAGATCTTCAACACCAATCTTGAATGGATCTTGAATTTGGAAGAGGCTTGAATGAAAATGGAGGAATCATCAACAAGAGAGCTCCATAGAGCTTGAATCCTTCAATGGCTACTAATGGATCTCCTTGATGAATTGAATGATTGAAGGCTTGAATACTTGATCTTCTTGCTTGCTTGCACTTGAGAGCTTGAGAGATTGCTTGGTGAGAATGGATGATAAAATGAGAGAGGAAGGCTCCCTTTTATAGTGATCTAGGGCATAAGAGGGGCCTCGTAGAAAACAATAATTAAGGGCCCATGGCACAAAACTCTAGAGAGGTGCACATGGAGAGGAAATTAAATTAAAGTCTTGACACAAAACTCTAGGAGGGGACCACCCTTAATATAGAAATAAAATAATTATTTAAGAGCCTTGTCACAAAATTTGAGGTAAGGCCAACCCCAAAGTTAATTTGAGTATTAGGCACAAAACTTGAGAAAGGCTAATCTCCAATAATAAATTAGGAATCCTATACAAATATCAAGAAAGGTCCACCTCAAATATTAATTTGAGAATTCGACACTTAATCTAAGAAATAGTGGCCCCGAAGAGGGAAAATGCAAGATTTTGATGAAATCCCAAAACCAGAAGCAAACCCTAAAGATTCCAGAATCTAGGGTTAAGGTCGAGCTCGAACTTGACTAGGTTAGGGTCAAGGTCAATCTGAACCTAGTCAGGATCAAGGTCGACTTTGACCTTAGGGTCAAAAACCTTAGGTTCATAGTCCAGAATGCTAGGAAAATGCTAGGAAGAGGTGGAAAATGGGGTAGAACATGGGGAAAAGCTAGATCCAAGTTGAATATCAATTCAAGGCATTCGACATGACCCCAAACCACTTAATCGGAGGGCTAAATGCTCTTACCATGGAAGTTCTTCCATTTTAAGATGATACAACAGTCATAGATCTGAAAGGTTTACAAGTAAAGTTTTTGTGGGCGCTGATTCACCCCTCCCCTCTCCGTACCTATCTCTCCTAATTCCAACAATTGGTATCAGAGCACAGTTCTCTTATTGAACAATTTAACCACTGAAGGGTAAAGATCTAAGTCGTGGAGAGATATAAGGTTGATAAGATTATTGAGAACCATAAAATTCAGATGCAGATGTTTATTGAACAATACAAGCAAGCCAAGGAAGGATTGAAGAAATTAATGGTTGAAAGGAAGAACATGGCTATTCTGCAAAATGAGATCGGTTATCACAAAGAAGTAATTGATGATATATTTGAATACATTGGATCTAGTTCTGGAAGCATCTTTGATGGATCTAAAAGTATAATCACTGATTTTTTTGAAAAGAATCAACACTTAATTGATCAAGTGAAAGCACTAAAAATTGGTCAAGAATCTGAGATGGTGAGAATGGTAGAAACAATGAACAATGCTAGACAAGATGAGCAAGAAAGGAATATAGCTATTAATGACCAAAGACAGATGACTGAACAACTTCAAGCTAAAGAAAGTGAAATACAGAGACTCACTGATCATCACTTCCAAGTATCTAATCAAATGATGACTGTGAATCAAGAGGTGAACCGAGTGAATGGAGAATTGTCAAGAAGACTAGAAGATGTTGCAAGACTCAGAGAGGAGAATGAGAATCTGAGGAATGAAGTGAAAAATCAGCAGCAACACAATGAAATGAAGAAATTGGATGAGGATAGTTTTAAGAAGATTGATGAATTTTTGACTAATCAAAGAAGATTTGGGAGTAAAGATGGTTTAGGCTATACTAGTGAAGGAGAAACATCACATCAAGCTGAACAAGTCAATAAAAATCAAAGTCAGAAACCTAAAGCATTGACATGTTATCACTGTGGAAAACTGAGACATACATCTAATGTGTGTAGAAGCAAAGCACAAGGTAAACCTCCTATCACTCCTAAGTTTAATGGATATTGTTATTACTATGGTAAGTTTGGACATCAAGCTTATGAGTGTAGAGCTAAACAAAATGATATTGTTAACAATATTACTGTGGATAAAATATGCTATACTTGTAATAAACATGGACACACTGCATGAGAGTGTAAGGCTAATATGAAACAAGTATGGACTCCTAAGCAGAAAACACAGTGAAAACCTTATCAACTGAAGAGACAAGGTAATTCTTATGTTTGGGATTATAACACTTGGGCTAATTGTACTGCTTGTGGTAGATATGGACACATTGCAGCAAACTGTTATAGAAAGAGATGGATTGGACAATCAAGAAGTTGGACAAGCACCGGAATGGCATGTATGCACTGTCATAAAGTCAGTCATTTAAGTAAGGACTGTAGAGACTGAGTACCAAAAGAAAATCATGTATTTAAGAGTGGACACACTATTGTAGATATCATGAAGATAAGGAACACTATGTGGAGAAAGGCATCCAATGAGAATGCTATGTCAAGTAATGTTGTCGATGAAACCTTGTCCACTAGATTGGGTGACATTAGTAACTCCACTTAAGGTGACAAAGGTATGTATGGGATTGATATTTATAGTGAGCACATCTTACATATAGTTCCTTATACATGATGTACAAATACCAAATCAGCATGAATAAAGATGCATTATGTTTTATATGTTATGAGCTAACAATTTTATATAGTCGGTAAAAGAGAGACCGAGAGTTAGTTACCCATTGGTAATCACTACACAAGGTTAACCAGACAATAGTGCAAACTGATAGAGAAATCCTATGTTAACCGAATGACAAGTAAATTGTTATCATCACCGAGCTGACAGATGTTATGTACCAAAATTTAGGTCAAGCATTTAATGCATGAAAGTTTGAGTGGGAATATCAAAAAGTCTATAAATACACGGGAAACAGAGTTCATTTTTACATTGCATTTTTGAAGAGTGAAGATTTCACAGAGAAGAGTTCGAGCTAAAAGATTTTTAGAAGGATTCAAGGCTACTGTAGATCAAACCGACATCACTCTTCGACGACTCTAAGTAAGTTCATTTGCTATCGAACACTTTTTTTTTTACCTGCTACTAGCCGAAACCCTAAATAAATTTATGGCATCTACATCATCCGCTAGAAAATCACAAAGTGTCGAGGAAGAAGTTAATCCAATTGTAAGGGAAAATTTTGACAAACCTAAGTTCAAGCCACATCCCAAGGTCACATCACAAATAGATTCAATGGGCACTTTCTCAAGCATACCAGATAGGGTTTTATTGAAAGAAGACATAAGAGTGTATGTTCATTGTAAAATTGGAGAAGTAGGAGACTTTGAAACTATTGCAACATATCAAAAAGTCTATGGCACCGATGGAGAACTAAAACAAGAATACAAGAAGATTGAGGAATCAGGGTTATTGTGTGTCACATACTATATGCATTCATTTAAGACAGATTGGATGAGAATCATATTGAGTAGGTACCATGATGGAAAATTTTGGCTGGATAAACCAATAGAGGTCACTAAGAAAATGATCAGTAGGGTTACTGGATTCCCTACAACCGACAAGGCAAAAGCCTTCCATAGTTCATCAGGACCTAATGTTGAGAAGAGTACTGGAGCTCAATGGGACGGTTGGGCACTAAAAATTTCATCAATCAAAGACCTAGCAGTTAAATTTGTAGCACATGTAATCGGGTACAAAATATTTCAATCAAGTAGACTCAACCACGTACCCTATAGCGCAATAGACATGGCATAAAAAATTATGGAGAAAGGTCACCAAGTTGATCTTGTTGAGGTACTATTACATCAACTACAAGAAAACATGAAGACTATAAGGTCAAAGAAGTCAACACATGTAAGTTTGGATCACTACTTGTTTTTATATTTTTCTATATATAGAAGTATGTACCTAGCGTCGGTAAAGTAAACTGGACAACATATAAACCAATAACTGCATAGATTACTGAGATGATGAGTAAGTTAGGAGATAAACTGAATATAGAATTTGATGCATACTTCAAAGAATTTCAGACCAAAATGCATCAAAGAAGTATAATTCCAAGGGAATTAGTTGAAAAATTTGAGACAGACATTTGTTTTGTAGTCGATACAGATCATTCCATGATAAGAGCAGTTGAACCTAGATCAAAATGGCTGGCAC
Organism: Chamaecyparis obtusa; assembly: GCA_027943335.1. Classification (NCBI taxonomy): domain Eukaryota; kingdom Viridiplantae; phylum Streptophyta; class Pinopsida; order Cupressales; family Cupressaceae; genus Chamaecyparis; species Chamaecyparis obtusa. Next base: position 1,394,459 of record BSBK01003597.1, read on the forward strand.
CTATGGGTTATGAAATGAACCATGATTTCACACTAAAATCTATTAATGCACTGCTTGCATTACCAATAGACCCCACTACCACTAGGTTCAGAACATATGAAGAGGCCAAATCTAGAATCACTACAGGCATAGAGATTGGTAAAATGTATAGAAGGGAAAAGAAGATGAAGAAAGATCTTACTGCTAGATTTGGAGATGTCTCGAACTCATCTAAGGAGACATTGGTTGAACAAGCAACCGAAGGTCAGTTAATGTTAGCTGACAAGCCATATGATAGTGAGGAAACCGAGTCTGAAGAAGAAAAAGATCCCACACCGATTCCTCCTCCCAAAGTTCCTAAGAAGAAGTAGTTACCAGTATAAGAAGGTATAAGGACAAGATCATCAATTGCAACTTCACCACCACAAAAGAAGGAAGTAGAAAAGGTAATAAAATGAAAGGTAGCTACACCAACTAAGACTTATGCAAAGAAAGGATCAAAGGTTGCAACTGAGGCACCAAAGAAAAGGAGAAGACTAATAATAGGTAAAGAAGACCTTGAGGGCACTAAAAATGAAGATAACATCAATCAATTCAAGGTTGTCAACAACAAGGTAAGGTCAATAGATGAAGTCATTGAAGATATAATTGAGAACAGAGACTTTGCTGATCTGGAATTAGGCAAATTTGACAAGATGTCAACTAAGGATCAAACCAAGATAGGGAGTCATCCAAATGATAATAAAATTCAAGAGAGTTCCATTGGAATTTGCATGTTCATTACCAAAGGAGTTGGATGATCGGATAAACCAAAAGTGGGCTTATGCACTTGAAACTGAGAAAAGAAAGAGAGAAAGATCTCTAGTTTGGGCAACCCCACATCTTAGTATACCAAAAATTGATGAACACATGGATAACTATCAAGCAAGATTTATGGTAAAGAACTGGGCCATGAAAATTGTTGGAAAAATGTTCAGCGCTCCCCTCGAGATTTGTGACATGGTTTAATAGCCTCATGTGTCTTCTATAAGTCTAGTGGTTGTATCAAGCATTAACAGGTCGATCTTTTGGTGCAATGGCAACTACTACTTGTAACAAGTGGTATCAGAGCTTGGTCACAGGTTTGAATCCTCAGACCCTCGGGTAATGCTAAGCGGGAGATTGTTGGAAAAATGTTCAGCGCTCCCCTCAGGATTCATGACATGGTTTAACAACCTCCTGTGTCATCTATAAGTCTAGTGGTTGTATCGGTCATTAACAGGTCGATCTTTTGGTGCAATGGAAACTACTACTTGTAATAGACAATACTAGATGAGAACATGGCAGATGTAGATGAGATTGGCGATTCTCTATGGAGATCTATTTTTGTGGCCAGAGAAAAAGCTGAGCAAAAGACATTCTTAAACCTGTCTAAGAAGAGACAAGATTCCAAAGGTAAATGTATTTATATTGATGATGGCATAGTAAAGAAGTCAAAGGACATTGGTATATTAGTTATCAAGGTAATTGATATCACCAAGCAAAAGGAAGAAATAAATGTTTCACAGGATGCACCAGATCTAGTAGAGATCCAAATGAAGAAGAAAAATGATGATGATGTACTCATTGAGGACATCACAAATGGTGATCCTGATGACAAGGAAGATGAGGATGGAAATATTGCACCCCTAAACAATCAAGATGAAGAACAAGCCACTGAATGTGCATTTACATCATTATCAGGTAAGCTTCCTATACTTGTAGAAGTAGCTAAAATCATTTCACAAGTACAACCTGATGGCTCAGACCCTGAGCAACACAAAGACACCATAGGGGTACAAGAAACTAAGAAACCTACAGAGACAGACGAGCCTAACAAAATAGAGGCACCTTCCACTAAGACAAAGATAACAAATGAGACAAAGGAAACCAAGGTGATCCCATCTGACACCACACCTGAGGCTCCCACTCCATCAACTGAGATAATGTCCACCTAGGAGAAGAAGAAGGAAGAGAGTGTGTCAACTGGGAAGGATACTCCAAAGACTGGAGACAAGTCTCTTGTCGTTATTGAGAAGAACTCACCATTAGTATCAGAGAAGAAGAAGAAAAAGAAAGGAAAAGGGCCGGTCACCCTAGATGAAGTGATAATTATTCCTGAGTGTGACCCGAGGACCCTAAGCCCTAAAGAACTAAGAAAATATGGGGAATTATGTTCAAGGAAGGTAGCTAAAGAGAAGCTGAAGCAAGAAACTAAGAGAAAAGAAATTCTAGTAGATGTAAGGGATATCCTACAAGAGGTAATACCTGAGGTGAATATTGATGAAGATACTGCCATTATAGATTAACTTGCTATATTAATAGAGAAGATCAATGCCCCGGATACCGATGTAGACAAATGGATTGAAGAAAGGAAAGAATCAAGGATACAAAATAAATTGGCAGAGAAAATTAGCCAAGAAGTGGCCATTAAGAAGGTCAAATTATTTGAGGTAATCACCAAGATTAAATCTATCACCCGGCTAATTTTTCAATTCTTACTAAAGCTTTGTACTGTAGACATCTTCACCATTGAAGTCAGTGAAAAGATAAAAGGACTGGAAGCAGAAATCAAGGTTAGTACAACTACAACTATAACCGAGCCACAAGCTTTTTCAAAGCACATTCATCAAGTTTAGGAACTTAGGCAATTAATAGCAGACTTAAAGAAACAAGAAGAGCACATAACTAATCAGGTCACTGAGTTACAGACAGAACTCCTGCCATACATAAAAAAAATTTAGGCACACATTGTCAAAGTAGAACAACTTGTTGCAACACCAAAAATTTCTGTGTTGGATAACATCTTTGACATGCATGCACAAGTCAGTCTTGAGCACATTGCTCTCACCAACTTGAATGAGGAATGGGAAAATCTCTTGGAGTTAGTAAAGAAAACCAACCAGTATATTTTTGACAAAATGTGAGTATACTGTTAAATTTTTGTATTTGACATTACTATCAAAAAGGGGGAAATCAATGTATATGTCATTATGCCAAATATGTACATAGATGCTACGTATACTACATATTACTGGGAGCATGCACCGAGGGGGGGTAAATAGAAGTTTTTGACAAGTATATGTATATGGTGGAGATATAAGGTATCTATAGAAAAATTTGTCCATATACATTCAAGTTTTGATACTAATGCCAAAGGGGGAGATTGTTATCTCTATTGAGCATTCAAGGTTGTCATTAGTATTAAAGGTTATCAAAGATATCGGTCGGTCACTTACATTGAGCAAATCAGTAACTAGAAGCAAGATAGACTAGTTGGTAAAACTTACACATTGAGCACTACACAGTTTACCGAGTAATAGCATCATCGACACCGACAGATAGTAAACACCGAGCGTCATAGTATACACCGATCAGTTTATATAGTGTTTACCAAGGATCACAGGAAATGACATGGTAATCTGAAATGGCACATTCTTCTATGCAAATGGTTACAACAAATTAGAAAATGTGTTACCAAGATCAAGGAATACCTTTTTGTCAAGATACTCATTAAATGCAATGAATATCTTATGTAATAGTTTGATCTAGGTCATTTTTGTACACTGTAGATCTTAGGGTTATGACTAAGTTGTGTAACCTAATTTTGTTAAAGTGGCAAATGCAGATTGCTATATAAATGTATGTTTACATCATTTTTGATGTGAACTGATATATGAATCAAGGAGAAACTTGAAGCATTTGCCTAACTTCAAGTCTATCAATTAACAGAGTAGATTGTAGAGGATATCAGATTAAGCAGAATCAGAAAAGGCTACCGAGCAGTTTAGAGCAGAGATTCATCATAGTAAAGGTGAAATACATTCAAAACTTATAGATCTGTATCAAATAATCAAGTTGTCATTAGCATATAATTTCCTATTACTTTCTAACAATTGTAATAGAGTTTTTGGATAAATCTCTTAGTAGAGTAGACTTAATAGTCTTATGTAAATCTCTTAACCGAGTGCACACTTCATTAGTGTTGTTAAAATCCTATAACTAGGTAGATCTAGCTGATCTAACATGTTACTCCTAATAGGGTAAGATCACCAGAAGTGATCAAAACTTGTAGTCCTAATAGGCAAACCTTTTCTATCTGCAGTAGTGAAGAATTTGTGGGTGTCATCCCCACCGTAGTTTTTACCTTCTAACAAGGGTTTCTGTGTTACCAAAATACTTGTGTTATGTGATTGCTATTTTGATTTAATGTTGTTTACTTTCATAAGTTAAATGGATGATTGATAGATGCAATTAGATACAAATTATTTTGCAAGGTTATCACTATTTACAATCATAGATCTGAAAGGTTTACAAGTAAAGTTTTTGTGGGAACTGATTCATCCCTCCCCTCTCAGTACCTATCTCTCCTAATTCCAATAGTTTCAAAAGGCCACGAATAAGTTTTTTCAGGTCTTGAGACTGGATGAGGAAGTGTGTTTAACAACATGCTTTAATGCAGTAGATGGAAAGATGTCATATATTTTGATGGATAAAAACCCACGAACTTTGAGGAAGCTTTCAAGATGGCTATTAATATTGAGAGAAATAGAAAAGAATCTAGGAAGATGGGAAAAAGAGAAGATGGAAGGTTGTGGAAAGATACAAAAGGACAAGCAAGTAAGCCAAATAAGGAGGAGGATAAGGTTCATAAGTTGATGCATGTGGTAAAGAACCTTATTACAAAAATTGAGAAAAATGATAAAGGACCTTATGATAATAGGCATCGGTATCAAAGGTATGATAGATTCCAAAACTTACGTGATATTCCTTATAAAAAATTTTGGAAAGATGGTCACCTATTTCTGAAATTCAAGAGAACCAGAAGAATAAGGAAACTTGTGATCCTTTGAAGAGAAATAATACCCATATTATAGAGAATACTCCTTGGCGTGTTTCTTGAAACACGCCTCATTCTTCCTTCCAATGTGTTGTTGCCCAAGCATTAGCAAAATAGATGGATGATGCCAATGAAAAAGTAAATTTAGAACAAGAAGACCCAGTTGTAAATATATTCATTGTTAAGAGGTCTAATGATTTGTGCTCTTTTGGTGATGAAGAACTAGTTGTAGATGTGTACATTCAGAGAAGATAGTGCCAACAGTGCCAATAGAAAGTATTTTCTAATTTAGAAGATGAAGTTGATGATGTGCTACATAGTACTATAAATGTTGTGGGTGATAAAAAGAAGTATCCCCATTTTAGATTGCCTAGTGAAGAAGAAAAAAGATCCCTTACTATAGTAGCAATTAACTAAGCCAGGAGTGCTTATAGTTTGAGGAATAGGAAGGTGGCACCTAATTTAGGTAAACCAGGTTCCATTTTTATTAAGGAAAATGCCTCCAAGGTTGCTGCTAAGTCTCCAAGTAAAGATAAAGACAAGAAAGAAGGTGCTAAACAAGGAGAATCCTTTTCTGCTCAAGGAGAGAAAAAGGAAATGAAGTTTGATAAGAAAGATATGTTTGATAAGGTAAATAAAGGTAAGAACACTACTGATACTATATCATAATTACCTACATTTGATATGAAACATGCTCTCACCCAAATAAAAGTTTCAGTTCCTTTAATAGAAATGTAGAAGATTAAGGAACACAAGGAGGTGGCATTGTCATTATTGACAGGGATAAAAGATATCCCTTGTGATAATTTAAGGGAGAATGAAGAAAAAAATACTAAATATGAGAAAGATGTCCCTATCATATATGTGGGAAATGTAATTACCTGAGAGCCCTCATAGGTTGATCCCTTTTATGTGACTCTGCTCATAAATAACAAGCTTATAAAAAATTGTATGATAGATTCTGGTGTTGTGGAAAATGTAATTCCATATAGAGTGATGAATGGATTGGGAATGGAAGTACATACTTCTTTTGGGAGCTTCTATGCTATGGATAATAGGGATGTCCCTGTAATTGGAACTTTAAAATGAGTTGAAGTTAAAATTGATGCATTCCCCGAGGAAACTTATAAAATGGATGTTGTTGTTGTAGATACCCAACCACATTATGGCATGTTGTTGTCAAGATAGTGGGCTATAGCAGTTGGAGGGAATGTATAATTATATTTGTCATATGCAACACTATCAGTCAATGGGAATGAGGTAAATTTTTATAGAGAGCCACATGTACCAGTATCTGTTGAAAGGGTGCAGAATAATATGCTTAATTGTTGTGTAGATATTGACATGGAGAATTTTAGAGTTGAGAAAATACTTCCACAGTGAAAAAATATTGATCCATTGGTGGAAGAACTAAAATCACAACATAATGGCTTATGGAAAATGTAATTTGATGGAGCTTGTTCAAAAGAAGGTTCATGAGTTGGTGTCATATTTATTTCTCCATCAGGTAACACTTTCAAATATTATTTCTTGTTGGCTTTTCAATGTACAAATAATACTATTGAATATGAGGCTTTGCTTTTAGGGTTGGACATTGCAACTAGGCATGGTGTCAAGTCTTTAAATTTTTTTGGGGATTGTGAGTTGGTAGTAGCACAGGTCAGATCTCATTATGTTGTAAAAAATGATAGACTAAAATTGTATAAGCATGTTGTTTGGGATCAGATTGAATTATTTGATTCCTTCAATATTAAATGGATAGAAAGGTCAAAAAATATTATGGCTTATTTTCTAGCAAATGTGGTGTTGAAGTATGATGATTTGACCTTGAGTGGGGTATCAATTTTGGAAGTTAAGAGTAGGCCAGTTGTACTTGGTAATGTTTATAACTGGCAAGTTTTTGAGAATGATCAAGATATACTAAAAAAAATTTAGTGCCTAGACCATTATGAAGGCCAACATGTTGACTATAATGACTTGGTTGAGGTAATAGATGGAAAGGACACTATTTTTTAAAATGAGGTTGTACAGTTGAACTCTAATCAGATCCCTAAGGGCTTGTAGAGCTACAAGCATTATTCAATGGTCAGGATGATTATTTGTCAAAGAAGTCCAATGCTGAAATTGAGGATCTAGAAGAAGTTAATTTGGGGTCAGAAACATCACCACAGTTAGTGTATATTAGAAAGAAATTAGACTCCCATGTTAGGAAAAAATTAATGAAATTGTTGAGAAAACACAAGCATGTGTTTTCTTGGTCATATGAGGACCTAAAATCCTATAGGGGGGATTTTTTCCAACATGAGATCCCATTGAAACAAGATACCAAACCTTTCAGAAAAAACCAAAGACCAATTAGCCCATTGCTAGCCCCCAAAATGCAACAAGAACTAATGAAAATGAGGGATGCAGGAATAATTCAACCCATTAGACATTCAACTTGGGTTTCCAACTTGGTCCTAGTAAGGAAGAAAAATGGCAACATAAGGCTTTGTGTTCATTTTCAAAATTTGAATGTTGCATCTCTAAAAGATAATTACTCTTTTCCTAACATGGAGGCAATGTTGCATAAAGTTACCAGTTGTGATTTATTGTTAATGATGGATGAATTCTCAGGTTACAACCAAGTACTAGTAAAAAAATTAGAAAAATTTAAGACTGCCTTTACTATTCCATGGGGGACTTATGTTTATGTTAGGATACCATTTGGTCTTATGAATGTAGGAGCAACATTCCAAAGAGCTATGGATGTTGCATTTAAAGAATTTGTTGATATTTTCATGGTTATTTATCAAGATGATCTAACTACATATTCCAAGAAGGTAGAAGACCACTGTAGTCACTTAGAAAAGATTTTTAATAAAGCCTTGGAGTATGGTGTGTCTCTGAATCCTAAAAAATACCAGTTTGCAATAACAAAAGGAAAGTTGTTGGGGCATATTGTGTAAAAAGAGGGAGTTAGAATTGACCCTGAAAGAGTACAAGCTATCCAAAAGGTCACTGCTTCAAAGAATATCAAGTGTAGTCTTTCGTAGGAAAGATAAATTTTGTGAGAAGATTTATTGCAAACTTTGCAAAAATTGTGAAGCTGATAATAAAGCTCTTGAAGAAGAATGCAAAGTTTGAGTGGGATCAAGAAGCACAAGGTGCTTTTGAAAAGGTAAAGAAAGAAATTTAGGAAGCACCTGTTCTTAGGTCTCTTGATTATAATAATCCCTTCTCATTATTTTCCTTTGCATTGTTTCATACAATTATAATTGTGTTATTGCAAAAGGATGAAGAGGGATATGAACACCCTATCTCATTTTTCAATAAATCCCTACAAGCAACAAAGCTAAACTATGAAATGATGGAAAATAAGTTATATACATTGGTTAAGGAAGTCAAGGCATTCAAAACTTTTTTGGTCTTATGTGCTTCATGCAATAGTCAAGTACATTCTTACCCAGTTGGAGGTTACTGGAAAAAGATGCAAATGGATTAATAGGGTTCAAGAGTTTAATTAGGAAATCCATATTACAAAGTTGGTACAAGGACTAGGCTTAGAAAATATTATGAAAAAAGTGGAGATGGATTTGGTTCAAGTCAATAATGTTGGAGTACAGGATCAATCAATCATTAGTATTAAAAATTAACCTTGGTATTCTGACATTGCCTATTTTTATTAAAAATGTCAAATGCCTTGAGAATATGAGTGATAATTAGAAGAGAAATCTCAGGCTACAAGCCCAAAAGTACACATTGATATAGGGTGATTTGTATTGGAAAAAAGAGATGGTGTGCTATTGGTGTGCTTGGATGAATGGCAGGATGATAAGGTCTTAAAAGAAATGCATGTTGGGGTTTGTGGAGGACATTATTCAGCCAAAATGACTACTCACACGATCTTAAGGTCTGGTTATTATTGGCCCTATTTATTTAAGAATACATTTAGGTTTTTGTAGAAGTGTGAATCATGTCAGAAGTTTTCTTCCAAGTTAAAATATTCATGTGCTCTATTGTTGAATTTAGTAGTAGCTTAAACACCTTTTTCTATGTGCAGAATGGATTTTATTGGAGAGTTTATAGAGAAATCTAGTGGTGGACATAGTTGGATTTTGGTTGCCACAAATTATTCACAAAATGGATTGAAGCAATTCCTACCAAGAAGGAAACTAGCATGGTTGTAATTGATTTTTTAATGGATAATATACTCACCAAATTTGGTGTCCCTATTAAGTTGGCAATGGACAACACAATGTGCTTAAGATATGAGGAATTCAAAGAATTTTGTGATGAAAATGGGATTGTAATGTCATATTCTTCTCCTTACCATCCACAAAATAATGGACAAGAAAAATCCAGTAATAAGAGTATTCTGTAGATTTTGAAGAAAAATTTAGAGAGTAATAACAGAGCTTGGAATTCAAAGTTAAAGTTGGCTTTATGGGCTGATAGAGTTACTATGAAAAGAGCTACTGGAAAATCCATTTTTGAATTATGGCATTCAAGAAAGGTTACCATTGAAAAACTTGTTTCCTATGTATAAATTTATTAATGATGAGGAAATTGGAGACAACTAATGCTATGCAGGATAGAATGGTACAACTTGTAGAGTAGGAGGAAATTAGGAGGGAGGGATAGAAGAAGAACTTGAAGGCCCAGTAAAAAATGAAATATTTATTTGATAAAAGAGCCAATAACAAGAAGTTTTTACCTGATGACTTGGTACTTCAATGGAATGCTAGGGCAGAAGATAAGGGGAAGCATAAGAAGATTGAATCCTTATGGTTGGGTCCTTATATTGTTCATTAGGTACATGGTAAGGATTCATACTTTTTGAGAAGCCTGGATAGTGAGGTATAGGAATTTCCAGTGCATGGACAATTCCTAAAACCTTTCTTTAAATAAAGGTTTTTTTCCATGCATAGTAGTGATGTATATTTGTATATGTTTTAGGTGTGTGTTTATTTTTAGTTGTGTGTGGTCTACATTCTAGAGTTCTAGTTTCTTTCCTTGAACTTACATTCAGGTATCCTCAACCAAAGCCACTATTGGTCACATATTTTTCATCATGTATATTGGTCTGGCCTTAGGCTTTTGTTATGGTTTTTTTTGGCTCTTTCTTTAAATTTTTCCTTCTTGCATTTTGGTCTTGAGCGCATCTCTTTTTTTTTTAAATGACTAAGTCTAGTTTTTAAGTGAAGTTTACCTTTTATGCTTAGTTTCCAACTCGCCAGCTGTTAAAGTGTTAATCGCTAGCTCGCGGGCTCTTTCATGAATGTTAAGTTAACCTCCATGAGTGGGAAATTGTTAAGTGAAAGCCTTTGTCACTAGCTCACAGATAGTTTGAAAGATCTTTAGCCAACTGCAATGACCTAGTGAGTGTTTATGGTGTTGCCTTGTCACTAGCTCGTAGACCCTTTGTTACGATTTATGTTAACCTTGGAGACCTAGTGAGTATAAGTTTTTAAGTCTTAATCACTAACTTGTGAATCCTTTTAATAACTGAGATCGTTTCCTTGCAAGATAATGAGATATTTCCACGTGTCCATGTTGTGGCATGTTATGAAAATTAGATCAATGATGGTTGTTGGCTTTCAAGCTTTCTATAGATATTCTCTTTATCTCAGTGAGTCAACGATAATGTGACATGTGGTAGTTTTTTAAAGAATGTTGAAGACTTCGTCGCCATCTCATGAAATGACTAAATAGTTAAGGGAAATAGTCAGTGAGCTTATGATAAAGTAAAATGCTAGATAGAAACATGTTTTTGTTGGGTCACGAAAGGAAATTTTGGCGACCTAATGAGCGTGTATATGGGTTTGATCACCAACTCTCTACAATTAGTAAGGCTTATTGAAAAATTTTAGCGAATTGGTGAGGCTTTTTCATAAAGTGAAGAAAAGTAAAAGGTCTAGCCAATCATTGTTTGACATCTGGAGCTATCCATTGAAATGCATGGTTATGTTTTTAAATTGTGACAATATAGCTAAAGTTATTACAATATATCAACTTGGAAAGAATTTTATGAGGCAGATATCATTATGAAGATTGCATGATGATGAAGACAGTGTATTGAGGTGATGACATGAAAAAAACTTGAGAAGCTATAAAAGAATGTGTGGTGTTGATTTTTAAGTACTTTTCCTTTTGTGTTTTTCCATATTTTGTGTGTGCCCAAAGATTATGATTGCAAAGCCAGAGTTCAAATAGTTGTGAAGAATTTTTTCTCAGTTGTAGGTTTCAGAAGCATATCAAGATGAGTCAATCAACAACTGGGTCACTCACCAAGAAGGAGAAGGGTAGTAGATTCTGATGGATTTATTAAGTTTCTCTTGGAATGTTCAAATTCAAATACTACAAATGACTTTCAATGACAAAATTCATGGGGTCAATGCAAGAATGTTGAAACTCATGGCATGAGTGGTTCTTTTCTCTTCAACTTTTTCTAGGAGAATAGGGTCAAAGGAGTTCCTATCTCAAATCATTGGGAGCTAGGTCTGGGAAAGCTAATTTTCCTAGATATGTACATGGACATGGACTTGTTGAGAGAATTAGAAAGAAGGTATGATGTTGTGACTGGAGTCATTAGAAAGAAGGATAAGTCAGATCTCATTAGGATTAATAGGGCTAGCATAGTGGAAGATTTTGATATCACTAGTGCAATGTGCACTGATATCGAATTGGACAAAGAAAAGGAGTACTTTGAGAAGTTTCACAAGTTTATCAAGAAGAACGTCATGCCTAAATTCATTCATAGGGAAGGCACTAGAAGAGTGATCATTCCAGAGGAGTTGATGATGCCTTATGATATAACAAAATTCCATCACTTATTCTAGTGTACAATCTACGACTTATACAAGGTGTTGGGAATCGAGGCTGATAGAACTATGACTACAAAAATGTTTCAGATCTCCATTGATATTCAAAATATGCATGTTAAAAAATACTATGATTATGTTGGTTGGATAGTGAGTGAAATCTATGAAGGGTTAAGGAAGATAGAATCAGTTGAACAACCCGCTGAAATCAAATTTAAGCATTACTCACTTTTAATGCACCTTATCCTATACTACAACTACCCAAGCATGGATGGTGAACTAGATTTGTTCAGATATGAATTTGATTGTTTAAAACCATTGCAATGGTGGACCCAAGTTTGAGAAAGTCCTTCACGTTTGTCAAATTTTAGTTTTTTTCATTGGATTTTTCAGCCCTTGTATGTTATGTTAGGAACCCCAATTGAGAGGTTAGTGGGGGGACTTAGAAAAGTATTAAGACCTAGACATTTCATGGATAACTAGCCTCATTTGCATAATTGGGGGGATTTCTACTTGTTTCAAAATGTCACAATAATTAGACTCTATGGGTGCCCACAACCACCTCATATTTTGCCAAGAATAGTGCCACCTAGGATAGCATGGATTGAATTTATTTGGAAATTGACTCTAGTAGATAGAGACCTATTAGAACAACATAAGAAAGGTACCTTTTTGCCTAGGTTATGGAAGGTGCATTAATTTACAATAGGGAAGAAATCCCTAGAGAAAATGAATAAGTTCTTAAGGTAGTTTAGGATGCCTTGTGCTATGTCTAGGTATTGTGATTCTGAGGGCTTTATCAAAAAGGCCTGTAAGGAAATGATTCCTTTCTTTCAAAAGGTAAAATATCATGAACCCCTGGAATATGAGGATGTGATTAGAAATTGGGTAAATATAGATGAAGTTGTTGAAAGGAGATGGAAGTGGGAAGACTTGGTGAGAGTGGAGAAATAATTGAAAGAGATGGATGAGTCTTTCTCAAGTTTCTTCCCTAATACTCCATACTTGGATAGATTTGACAAAATTATTGATGCCTGTGAGTAGTTAATGGCTCAAATTCCGAAGGAGGTTGTGATGCAAGAGGAAGTAATAGACATTGATTCTAAGGAAGAAGTTGGCACTAGGAAGGAAGAAGAATTAGCCTCACATGATCCAATGGCAGATATGGAGAAAATAAGGGATGAAGAAAGAGTTAAAAGGAATAGAGCCAGTGCACTAGTCCAGGGACAGGGCCCTTTAGAAAATTTAGAAAACAATTAACTAACATCTCCTTTGAAGAGGAGAAAATATCAGATACAAAATTTTCATTGGATTTGAGGTAAGATGAAAGGGTATTATAGGCCCAAGAATTTATGAAGGATGATCAGTTCATCAAGACTCCTAAGTTCAAAAGTATGTTGTATAAAATTAAGGAGAAAGAGCTAAGGTCAACTCTCACTTTTGAAGGTGATGAGGGAGAAAAGAAATAATAGATCATAAAATCCTTACAAGAATATGATCACAAATCTGAGCATATCACTAAGGATATTTCCAGAGAACTAGTAAAGAGAAGTGACATGTTATGTCTACCTGATTGGGACTTACAATCCCCATTTGTAACTGACCAGATTAGATAGCAGTCAGATCCATTATTCAGAATAGATGTGTAGATAGGAGATATAGTTAGAGGATCAATATTTGATCCTAAGTCAAAAAAATTTGCATTATGGCAATTGGAACCCTCTATCGAAAAGCCTCATTTAGTCAATATCCAATAGGATAGGAGAGCAAAAAAGATAATTTGGAATCTAGAGAATACAAGTGACACTGAGGTTGCCTCTACCCTACACCAATTATATTTCCTAAACTTAGCCAAGACAAAGGAGATATCAAAGAGATATACAAAGACATACCATCAGTTAACTATTGTAGCCAAGAAATATGAGGAGGTAATAGTAAAATGTGCTCACACTCAAGAGTAGTTGGATATAGCAAAGGAGAGGATCAGGGAGTTGACATAGTCGGTAGAGCACAAAAAAATGAGAGATGCATCAATAGATGTACAAACTAATTTAGGGATTTATATAGAAGTTCATTTTGATGTACAGCCTATGCAAGTTGAGGATTCACAGGAGAAGAAGGAATCAAATATTGAGAAAAATGAGATTGCACTCACAACACTGATGGATATCTTGCATCATAGGATGCAAATAATGAAGACAAAGATTGATGTCATGCATAACTCACACAATGCAGTGTAGAAAGTAGAGAAAGACATCACATATGTGATGGCTATCTTGGAGCCACTCTTTACTATATGGTCAGGTAGGGAAACCTTGTTTGAGAAATTGGAGGTAGTGTAGTAGTATAAACTTGATTTACCAGAGACAATCACAGACACCAGAGAAATGATTGATGCAATCAACTCATCTCTCCCATTTTTCAAGGGTAAGGCCAATCAAGTTAGGGTGAAGTTAAATATGATTGTTCTTGGTTATAATCCATATGTGCCCCATATATGATGATCAAGGAAGTTTTAAAAGTATAGGTATATGGGGAGGTGAATTTGATGCCATGATGGCAAAGAAGGAATCCTTTGTGTCTGCTGACAATGCTGCTCTGGATATGGACACTTTTAACAAAGTGTTAGACCTTACGTTCAAGGTTGAAACTAATTTTACAAAGTTCATATCAGATACAAAGGTTATAAAAGAATTTAGATGGGACAAAAAAATCAAGCAGTTGAATGGTATCAGATACTTTGAATGGCCATCTGATGAAGATATTGCAAAATAGGATTCCATCTTGAAAAATAAGAAGAAAATGCCAGTTGTAGATGATCCACCACTTGATTCAAAGGAGTGAATGACACTTGGCATCTGATCATTGAGCACATGGAGGTCAATTATCTAAAAGTGGCTAAGACTGTTTGATGCAATCATTGAAGTTGTCCTAGATATTTTTAGAAAAAGGCGCCATCATGTCACCTTGCAAAGTTGTTGCAAGTCTTTTCCAAGTGTCGTTGTTTAGGCATGAGTTTTTGTGAAAGGGAAATGATTATTTGTCATAACCATTTTTGTTTTTATCCTTGAAATACAAAGCTTGTTGCATCCTGAGTCATAGCAGGATTCCAATATTTCTAGTGATATATATAGCAAGTTTAAACAATTGTAACAAGATACAATAGTGAATACAAATTTGGTCAAAGACTTGTTGTCCTAATTTTAGTGTACTTAGTTTTTCTTGAATGTACCAAAGCAAATATTTATCAATAAAAACACAATTTGAGCCTCTTTTCAATATATGATTATCTCCTTATGTTTTGTTTGAATTATTGTGAATTAGGATTGTAAAGCATTTATAATTTATCAATTATAAGGTAAATTGTGAAATGGTTTTAGGTTACTTTCAAGGGAAGTATAAGTCCTGAAAATGATTTCAAAGGGTTTTAGAGATCACATATGAATTTGATGATTTTGAAGATAGTTGTCAAAAATTATATTTAAGGAATAGCTATCTTTCATGGGTTTGGAATGTTTTTCAATGATATGTTTTAGTGGATGTATGTTCATTTAAACTCTGTAGCCTAGGATTTTAGCATTGGTCAAGTTCCAGAATTGCAAGAAATTCTTTTAAAAAATTCAAATCTTTTACTTTTATTTTTGTACAATGAATCTTAAATATCTGTATTAAGAGACACATATCCACTATGCAATTTACTAAGAAAAGGTAAATCAAGAAGGTACACTCGCCAGCCTATGGAGCTCAAAGTAAAGGAGGATCAAATCCTCATTTAAGTTAGATCTTTTCTTTCCAAATTTGGATTTGGGTTATAGAGATTCATGGGCATTATTTGTCATATAGTAATCTTTAAGAAAAAGCTCCAACATGACCTTTGTTACTAGTTTTGTATTTATTTTTTGTTCCTGGCAACTGCTTGTGTGATTGTTTCCGTGGTTGAATTCTTTAGACCTTTTGTGGTCATGGTCATGCTATGGTGTTCATAGGATCATTTGGAGACATTTCCTATGATAGAAAATCTTTTGTAGTTACCACATATGAGTTATGGTGATTATGTGATTGAGATTGAGATGCATTTTCTTGTTCCAAATAATTTTATGAGATTTTTTTATCAGTTGATTTGTGTGGATCTTGGGCTAGAGTGATGAAAATGAAATGAGTCCACAAGAAAATATGAGATGAGTCCACAAGGTGGAACACTTAGCACCTCACACAAGCTGAAAATGAGTCCCCAACTTAGAAAACAAGTGAGTTCCTAAAAGCACAAAAGGGTTGCCAAGTGGAACACTTAATGCTTCTGTCCTGTTGACCCCTCCCCTTTATGGCGCTGAGATTGCAACCACGGGGTGGAAATGAGGGGCCGGTGGATTAGCGAGTCCAATAACCCAAGATAGCAATCAAGATCAATCACAAGTATTCTAAGACTACTTAATGAATCCTTAAGGGATCACAACCTAGTATCAAATTATGCAAGTGTGTAGAACAAAAGTATGAAAAGAATCACCCAAGCTAGACACACGAGAGATTTATTTTAAGTTCCAAATCAAAATATTATTAGATAAAGGAGAATACCTGGGATCCTTGCAACATGCTTAGTAGATTTTACCTATTTTTAGCAATTCTTGTTGAGCTTTTCCATGCAAGCAAGTGACGAACTCTCCAACAAGCAAACAAGCAAACAAGATATGCAAAATATATTCAACTTATGAAAACCCTAAGGTTAGATCTAAAAATCAATTTTTAGGAGAAATAATAACCATAAATTAATCCAAATGACAACTCATATCATGCATTGAATCATATGAAAAATAAGTGCATACCCATCATAAAATTTTTATTTTTTTGCACTATATTTGACCTAGTCAACAAGATCTAATTTTTTTGATATGATTTTGGCCACAAAAATAGAAATTCAGAATAGAGACCCCTACTAAAAAATAGAGATCTTTCCAAAAGTGCAAAAATTTTAGAAAAATCTCTTCATTTGTGCCCTAGAGACCCGTTTTATCAAAACAGACCAGTTTTTGCAAATTGACTATTTGAGCTATTAAATTGCATCCAAATTTAAAACACAAATAATAGACCCCCTATAAAATTTGAAGAGATTTTCAAAAATGTAAAAATTTTAGAAAAATATGCTGATTTGCGTCAGATATTAATTTTTTATGAAAAATTGAAAAAAAATTATTAAAAATTCAAAATAATTCAGAAAATTTTAAATTTTTTTCGAAGCTTCCCTGATATGTCTTCAACTTGCAAAAAAAATTTCAGACAAAAAATCCAAGCCGTTTGGGAGATAAAATTAAATCTTTGAAACTTTAGAGTTTTAGCTCCCAAAAAAATCAAAACTAGCATGCAAAGGTGGGTTGCCCCACGGTGGGCGCCAAAAATGTGTGTGAAAATTGTACCTGATCTGTAGACACAACACTCAGTAAAACATTAGAGGTTAGCTATAATCAAAATCGTGCAAAATTGAAATCTATCTAACCAAGCGATTTACTGCCTTCTAGTAGGTGCGAGATTGATGTTCTCAGATTGTAATAGAGATCAGTGACCTAGACGACACCTAAATGAAAGATTTGAATGCAAAAGATGGATATGAAATTGAATGCAATTAATCTATATTTTTGATATTTTCTATGCAATAAGAATGATAAAAACTGATATGAATCTATGCTAGATGAAATTGATATGCTATGAATTGATCTATCTAACAATGATATGCAAAGCTATGAAATTCTATGCTATGATATGAAAAATATGCAATTGAAATTGATCTCACAAAGCTTTGAATTCGCAAATTGATTCTTTCAAGCTCCAATTATGCAAATTCTCCAAATCTGATATGCTATGATTCCTGTAGAGTAAGTTTGCAATTTGTGAGATGATTGAGAGATGAATTATGAAGAGCTCAGCATTGTTTTTATAGAAATCCAGGGCTTTGGAGGTGCATGGATAAAAGTCATAAATCACTCAAATAACTCAGGTTGATTTTTGAGTTATCTGATAATAACAGATAATTAAGTCACAAAAACATGCAAAAGCTAAGCTTTAACTCAAAATAGAGTTTAGCTTTAATTGATAATTGATAGTTATCTGCTTTTATGATTGTGCATGTTTTATTTATGAATTAATTTAATAATAAAGTGATTTATTTCCAACTTAACTGCTTTTAAAAATAAAATAATTGATTTATGGGTTAATCAATTATTTAATCAAATTTTTATTAAAAACTATATTATTAAATAATGACAACTTGCTTTAATTAATTAAATAAAAATTTAATCAATTATTCATAGGATATTTGGATTTATTGTCAAAATTAAATAATACAATTAATAATAGATAGAATTAAATTTAATTACACAATTAAGTGGCAAGATATTAAATCTAATTAATTAAATATAAAAATATTCAATTAATCAAGCTTTAGGATAAATGTGATTTATTGCCAAATAATTATAAAATTAAAGATAATTATGATGATTAGGAATATTACTAGGAATATTCCCCGATGCAGAATTTAAGATAATCAATTAAGATTCAATGATGTTTAGATGTGCCTTAGATTAGGACTTTGATGTCGATTTCGTTCAAATTGAAGATGTAGGAGATTAATGAACTTATAGCCCATTTTTGGGGTATTACATTTTGCCCCTCTTTGAATTACTGTGCGAAGCGCAGTGGTTCAAAGATAGTCTATGTTTGATAAAGATATGAAACTGATTCAAAAGATAAACCGATTGAAAGATAGAAACTGATTGAAAGATATTGAGATAGGAGTTGATTGATATTGAATTGATATGAAGATAATAGGTCCTAAATGACCAAAGATAATGTTCACTGTAACAGCAAATGAATCGATGATTGCGAAAAAGTGTCAAAATACCTGATTCTGAACCTTAGGATTGATAAGAAGTGAGTGACCCGTTCTAGACTCGATTGTCTTAGCAGAACTAGCAGGTATCACATCCAAACCCTTCAGTTGCCAAAGAACCAAGGAAATAACACTATGATCTGATGGTTGCAAAACTGATACAGTTTACAAGATTAGGAGAATACCAGATTGATATGGATCGATGAATCTGATATGCCCCAAGTGATGATAGATTTGCCCCGAGCGATGAGGACTTTTGATGAATCAGCGACTAGACGTGATTATTGTCTTGATCACTGATGAAAGATATTGATAGATTTGATCGATAGAATTTGATTTACAAACTTTGAATGATGTGCAATACCATGCCCCCTTCGGGATTAAAATTGAAATTTGACAAGAAAAGTCAGCGTTGATAGTTTAGAAGCATATTAATTGATTTGAGAAGTGGTTAAACACGTCCAAGAATGCATTCTGTATCGTTTAGAGGTCCTAGAGACTAAGTTTGACTAGGCTTGACCATGAGTTGACCATGGTTGACCAAGTTGAAATTTTGATAGTTTGATGTTTAGATAATCAGTTAAGTTGAATACTGGATTTCTGTGATGATTAAAGGTTGATTATGCAAGTAGTTAATAATATGAATGATCTCAGATTTGAATTTTGATCCCGAAAAAGGATTCTACTTGCTATTTCATTGGAGGAACCTTCATGTGAGATTCAGTTCTTGTTAGACTTGAAGATGCGATTTGAAGAATCATTTAAGCATTGAAGTTCGTTTAATCATTGTGAGATCATGCAAACATGCAAAATGCAATGAGACATGCAAAATGAAATGAGACATGCAAAATGAAATGCAACCTAAGACCTAGGACCTAGTCACTGATCATATGTCGATTTGTTATCATCATTGAACTTTTAGGTAACCGGATAAATCAATACAATGCCCACTAGCCATGAAACCATAGACATATGAATATCAATTTGTATGCACAAGAATCAATACAACACCCACTGGTTATACAACCATGGACATATGAATATTGATTTTATTTTTGGAATGTCGGAGTAGATATAAGCACCAAGGCACAAACACCAAGATGACCTGAATATCATGTCCATTTTGATATAGCAATTTGTATAAGCATCAAAACATAAACG
The DNA here is from genome assembly GCA_027943335.1 of Chamaecyparis obtusa. NCBI lineage: Eukaryota > Viridiplantae > Streptophyta > Pinopsida > Cupressales > Cupressaceae > Chamaecyparis > Chamaecyparis obtusa. The sequence goes on from BSBK01003597.1 coordinate 1,414,137, forward strand.
TTGTGATGACCTGAGTACACCTTGCGTTGCAAACACATCAAACAGTCAAGAGATCATTCTAAATCCAATGTGAACTACCCGTGGTGACCCTTTATCATTCACCTCCTTAGGCAAGATCGTGAATCATAGTAGGAGAAAGAACTCACTCAAAAAAGACAATAGTTAGATCAAACTTCCTTGAATTTTCTGGGTATCAATGGTCGAGGTACGCATGGCCATCCAATTCGAGATAGAGGCTCTTATAGTCGGACACTATTTCAATCCAAAATTTCCAAAGTTGTTAGATTTTCACATACAAGAAGAAAACAAAGAAAAGATTATGCCCCCAGTCATCACTCTCTAAATCCTATAAAGGACATCATCGAAGAGCTCGAAGGGACACAATATGCAAAAATCTCAATGCGAATCAATAAGCATACAAGGAGATAAAAGCATGTAAGAAGCATAGATTGTTTTCAGTTGAGTTTTGATGTTTGATTGCATTTTTGTAGATGCAAAATCCTTTCTGGAGGCAAGACTGACTGACTGACTCACATGAAGCTTCAAAGGACTCTGACTAGATGTGATCCATCTAAGATACATGGGAGACCATAGGATATGACATTGATTGCCCCCAAGTGTTAAACATTGATAGGATACAGGCGCTTGAGCCGATTGGTGTACAGACTGACTTATTGAAAACTGGAAATGCAGAAACAAACCAGGAGATATGGACAAACTAAAGCAAAACTGAAAGCTAGGAAAGACCAAGATTGCACTGATAGATGGAGCGTTTTGAACAAGTGGCACCAGTTTGCCGAGTTTTCACCATCTTGGTAGAGATTCTATTTTTGCTACCAAGGTGCCTGTTTCCAGGTTTTCACCAAGGCACTTTTTCTTCTTTTTCATTTTTTTTGTATTTTTCATTTTTTCAATTTTTTTGTATTTTTCATATTTTTTTATTTTTTTGAATTTTTGATATTTTTTGATTTTTTTTGTGAATCATCAAGGCGCCTATTGCTAGGTTTTCACCAAGATGTTCATTTTTTCAGGACTTTTTCTAATTTTTTTAGGATATTTAACCATAGACTGAATGCCTTAGGCGTAGAATTTCTTCAGATGGAGAACGTTGATTGGTTCTCGGAGCTTTTCTCCTTCAATTGTTGAGAGTTGATAGGCACCAGAGCCAAAAGTAGTAGTGATAACAAAGGGACCTAGCCAATTGGGTTCGAACTTCCCCTTGCGTTCTCGATGTGATTGATTTTTAGGATTTTCTCTCAACACTAGATCGCCAACCTGAAATTCTCTATGTCTGACTTTCTTGTTGTAGCCTCTAGACATTCTTTTCTGATACACTCTGAGATGATCATACGCTGCTTGCCTGCGTTCATCTAGTAATTCAAGTTCTTGTAACCTAGACACTTTGTAGTCTTCATCAGTGACAAGTCCATGCATTCTGATTCTGAGTGATGGGATTTCAACCTCAATAGGTAGTACTACTTCAGACCCATAAACTAAAGGGAAAGGTGTAGCCCCTGTAGGCATTCTGATACTAGTTCTGTATGCCCAGAGAGCTGGATTGATCATGAGATGCCAGTCTCTTCCTATTTTATTCACTGTTCTGTGCAAGATTTTCAAGAGATTTTTGTTTGAAGCTTCAGCTTGTCCATTCCCTTGAGGATAGTAGATAGATGACCAATGTTGAGTAATCTTGAATTTGGCACATAAGTCATCTAGGTCCTTGTTTTTTAATTGTCCCCCATTGTCTGTGACTATGGAATGAGGGATCCCAAATCTGCAAATGATGTAGTTCAGGATGAACATAGAGATCTGTTTCCCCGTTGCTTGTGTTAGAGGAACTGCTTCTACCCATTTTGTAAAATAATCTGTAGCTGTGATGATATGGGTATGTCCATTAGAAGAGTGCAGATGGATAGTGCCTATGAGATCAAATGCCCATTGTTGAAAAGGCCATTGTGTAGTAAAGGGAATCAGATCTCTCCCTGGAGCATGAATCAAGTTGCCATGTACTTGACACTGTTGACAGTTTTTAGCAAATTTAATAGCTTCTTTCTCCATTTCAGGCCAATAGTACCCAACCCTAATAAGTTTTCAAGCTAACGTTAAACCGTTTGAGTGTGACCCACATATACCCTCGTGGACTTCCTCTAATGCACGTTGAGACTCTTCCCGTTCTAAACATCTAAGCAGTGTACCATCTAGACCTTGTTTGTACAGATCATTACCAATGATGACATATCGAGATGCGGATCGGATAAGGTTTTATTTCTCAAAACGGTTGAAGGACTCAGGGATGATTTGATCATGGAGATAGGAGAATAGATTTTTGTAGCGAGATGAGTCATAACCTACAACAGTGCAGATCATGCGGGTTTCAGGGGAGTCATATGCAGAATAGGATAGGGCTTCCACTAGGAACTCATAGCGTAGTTCATGGTCGGGCTACTATAAGAGAGTAGATAATGTTGCCATTGCATCGGCAGCCTTATTCTCCATTCTGGGTATTTGCTCAAATGTGATAGAGATGAATTATTTCTTTAAATCATCTACCATTCTCTTGTAAGGAATGAGCTTTTCATCTTTGGTTTGGTACACATCATTGACTTGGTGGATAACCAGTTGTGAGTCTCCATGGATGTGCATCTCTGTAACTCTCCACTGTATTTCCATTTTCATACCATTGAGAAGTGCCTCATATTCAATAATATTATTGGTGCAAGGAAACTTTAGTCTAAATGCTTTGGGTATCAAGTATCCTTGAGGGGTGATGAACAATATGCCTACTCCAGATCCATTCTGTGTGTAGGAGCCATCAAAGAATAACTGCCATGCTCTAGAAGAGAGGCGCATGATAGAGGAATCGGGAAATTCCATTTGCATGGGTGTATCATCAAACATGGGTGCATTTGCTAGTTGATCAGCAATAACTTGACCTTTTATAGCTTTTCTTTCAACATATTCAATGTCAAATTCGCTTAGAAGCATGAACCATTTAGCTAGTCTACCGGTGAGGGCCGCCTTGCTTAGTAGGTATTTCAATGGATCAATTTTTGCTACTAGATGCATGGTATGAGCTAACATGTAGTGTCTTAGTTTCTATGATGCAAAGATCACAGCTAGACATGCCTTCTCTATCATTGAGTAGTTCTTCTCATAGGCCACTAAAGTTCTGCTGATATAGTAGATGGCTCTTTCTTTCTTGTCTTCATCATGTTGCGCTAGCAATGCCCCCAGTGATGTATCTATTGCGGAGACATATAGTATTAATGGCTTCCCATGAATAGGAGGCATTAAGATAGGAGGATTCGAGAGATAATTCTTGATATGATCAAAATTCTTTGCACAGTCTTCATTCCATGCAAAGGCCACACCTTTATGTAATGTCTTTGTGAAAGGTTGTGATATGTCAACTAACTGTGATATGAATCTTCTGATGGACTGTACTCTCCCTTGCAAAGTTCACATTTGACTGATATTCTTGGGAGGTTGCATCTTGATGATAGCCTTGACTTTCGCCGGATCAACTTCAATACCTTTCTTTGAGACTATCTATCCCAGGAGTTTTCCAGAAGTGACACCAAAAGCACACTTCTTAGGATTTAGTCAGAGACTAAATTTTTCCATTCTGTCAAGGATCATGCTCAGGTCTGTTAGATGTTCAGGTCTAATCATGGATTTTTCCAAGGTATCATCCACGTAATCCTCCATTTTTTATGCATCATATCATGAAAAATAGATGTCATTGCTCTTTGATATGTAGCTCTAGCATTTTTGAGTCCGAATGGCAGAACATTCCAACAGAAGGTTCCCCACGCACATGTGAAAGCTATTTTCTCTTGATCTTCTAGAGCAATTTTGATTTGGTTGTACCCAAAAAAGCCATCCATTAAGGAATACATTTCATAGCCCACAGTCATGTCCACTATCATATCAATGTTAGGCAGTGGAAAATCATCCTTAGGGCATGCTCTGTTCACATCTCTAAAGTCCGTGCACACTCTGATTGAACCATCTGGTTTTGAAATAGGTAAAATGTTAGAGATCCACTCAGCATAGTCTATGACATGGATGAATCCAGCTTTGAGGAGTTTTTCTAGTTCTGCTTTGACTAAGAGTGCCACATGAGGATGCATCTTTCTCCATTTCTATTTGACCGGTTTTACCCCAGGAGCAATGGATAGATGGTGCATAATGAGATTGGGATCCAATCCTAGCATATCTGAATATTTCCATCGAAAATTGATCTTTTTTTCTGATAAGAATGTAGTGAATTTCTATTTCTCTTCTTCTAATAGAGATTGTGCTACATTTACCAATTATGGTTCCTCTGTTGTACCCAAATTGATGGATTGAGTTGGCTCAATCAGAACTGGAGATCTATCCTGTAAATGACTCGGAAGGACATCAAATATCTCATCCTTAGGTGCCTCAGAGAGGTTTTCACCTTCAGATACGTCTTTTCTTTTTACTTTTGTCAGTTCTGAGACTGCCACAAAGTGGTTTTCACCCTCAAAACTCTTTTTCTTTTTATTTTTATTTTTTTGACTAAGATATTTGATGTCCGACTCGGTCATGCTGATGCTTGGTTCGCTAATGGAAGTCCTCATAGGCTTGACTGCATTGAGGTAACAAGTAAGGGCATAGTCATTCGAGAAGGTATACATACCATGGTTTGGGTTTGTGGAAGTTTGGTCGATAAGATCAGGGTGTTGGATAGTCAAAGCAGGAAAGGCTTGGGATATGGTGTTCACAGATGTGGATATGTCATCATTGGTCCTAACCCAACACTCAAGTTCAAAGGTGATATTACAACTCAAAATGTTCAATTCGTGAATAGGCTCAACATCATCATGGGAGTCCTCTTTAGCCATAGGTGGATTAGACATGTTAAGTTCATTGTTTTGCTCTAGACCTACGTTGGGTTGAGATACATATTGGTGAATAACATCAATATATTTCTCTATTATAAGCTCATCTTCTTCTGGAATGGCACCCCATTCATAGTCATTTGACTCAGCTTCTGATTCAAGATCTCTAGGAAATCTTAAAAAATGTGTGAAATCAGGATGAATACCCCAAGAAGGATTACCCTCAGTTTCTGACTTGAATTCATATTCATGGGAATCAGTGTCAGAATAACTACCCCCTTCTTCTTGATCAGTTTGATCGCCTTCCAGATTGGCTGGTTCTTGTGGTGCAACCATCTCTTGCGCTACAGTAGGTTCTTGTGTTTCTACTACATTAATTCTTTTGATAGGATCATCTGTATCATCAAGAAGATCTTTGATCTCTTTAGGCAATTTTTCATAGGGGATAAGCTCAGAGCTATCTGAATCATCATCAGAGGGTTCTGTTTCTTCTTTCTTAAGAAGGGGTTCTCCTAGTGCAATTTGTTCTATGACATGAGAACAACCACCTTTGAGATGATAGGGTTTCTTCTTAAACCCTAAGCCACCAGTATCTTTGTTGGCTCTACCAATATGTGAAATGGGTGTCACAAGACCCTTTCCACTGATTCCTAGAGGTCCTTGATCGGAATATCCCATCTTGGCTATCAATTTGTTTCCTGGACCATATTAATTAGAAGGGATTGTAGGTGCTATAGATTCACTAGGTTGAACAATTTTGGATTCAGAATCATCTTTGTATAGCCATGCAAGCACATCTTCATCTTCTTCAAATTCTTGTTTGGATACTTGCTCCGCCACAAAATTTCTTTTGTATGCTTCCATAGGTTCCTTAGGTTCTGATTTAGATTGCTTCAAAGATTGTCCATATGACTTAGGTGAGATTGGGAGAGATGTCAGAGACAAGACTGGCTCTATAGTGTATTCTCCCATCCCATTTTCTTTGATATTGATCTCTTTAGCAATGTCGTCCATCTTAGATGTGGAAGCCACATTTTGTTGCTTGATGGAAGATTCTCTGTTATTGGGAACAAGCTTATCGGCACTTTCCTTCAATGTATTGTAAGTTGTACTCAGATCTACTGGGATAGTAACCTCCACTCCTTCATAGGGAAATTTCAAGCATTGATGGTATGTAGAAGGAATAGCTTGCATTTCATGTATCCAGGGTCTCCCTAGAAGGATATTGTAAGCCAATGGTAGATCAAGCACCTGACATGTGGTATCTTTGATGACCGGACCCACTCAAATAGGTAAGACAATGGTGCCTTTAGAAGCTCTTTCTTGTTCATCATAGGCTTTTATGGTGATCTTCTTTCGAGGATCAATAGCCATCTCTGAGAATCCCAACTGTGTGATTAAGTTGTAAGAACAAATGTTGAGGCCTGCGCTCCCATCTATCAACACATGTTTGACTCGATGGTTTTGGATCAAGACTTCTATGTGCAAGGGCTGATTATGTGGGTGACTTAGGGAGTTGTCATCTTCCTCTGAAAAGGAGATATATTGCGGAGACGTTAGATGACCAACCATAGTCTGGAACCTATCTAGATCTAGATCATCAGGAACATTAGAGCTGAGCAAAGTTGTGTCTAGGATATCTCTGTGAGCTGGAGATATTTGAAGTAACTCAAACATAGAGATTTTGGCATTGGTATGCTGGAGTTATTGGATGATGTTGTAAGATGTAGGTCTTGTATCCTTTGGATTGGAAGATTTCGAGGCAACCTTCTATTTAGAAGCAGATGTGAGATTGAAAGGTATCTTAGGGACATTAGATGAACTTGGTGTTTGTCCTTTCAGATGAGCCTGAGCTTGTGATCTGGTAACCGCATTAGCTGAGGAATGATTTCTATCTCTTCGTACAATCATGATGACATTGCAGCTCTCAAAGAGATATGGTTCAACCATATTGATGACAACATTATTTCCAGGGTAGGCATAGTTGACTTTTGCCCCCATGTTAGGCTGAGAAGTGGAAACTCCCTTGCCATGTTGTGGAAATGGTTCTGTAAATGTTGTGTGATCATTATTGCTAGTAGGATTATCGATCATGATGTCCCCTTGATCTATCAAGTCTTGAATGGTATGCTTCAAGTGGAAGCATCCATTAGTTCTATGGCCTTTAGTCCGATGGAAAGCACAGTATTCATTATCTTTCCACCAATATGGTTTTGGATCCGGATCAGGGTTTCGGATTGGTGGTAAAGAGATCATGTTATCAGCTATCAGGGTTCTCAGGGCAGATTCCAAAGATTCTCCCAGGGGAGTAAACTTTCATTTATTATCCCATCATTTGAATGGCTTCTTTGGAGATGGTTCAGCAGATTTTTGCTCTGAAGCTTCAATGGCTTTGGTGGCAAGGGTGAGATTGTAGGCCGGTGCCTTTGATGGGGTGCGGATAGTGTCAACAACACCATCAGAGATGATACTTTTGTTTCTATTCCAGCTCTTGTTTTTATCTTTTGAGCTAGATCCAAATTCAGACTTGTCCTTTTGAAGTGTGATTTCTCCTTTCTTGACAAGTACTTTCTCAATCTTGATTGCATTATCCACCATTTTATCAAAAGATACATGATCTTGCATTTGTAATGGATAATTGAGCTCTGGAACAAGGTTATTGATAAAGATTTCAAGTTTCTCCATTTCTGGAATTTGTCTAGCATATAGAGAGAACTTCTTTTGCCACCTTTTGAGAAAAGTTAGGAATGATTCCCCTAGATATTGCTTGAGGTTACAGATATCGATCATGGTAATCAGATGTTGAATATTGTAGGAATATTGTTGATAAAACAATTTAATCAATTCCTCAAAATTTTTGATCGTAGAAGGTAATCTTGAAAACCACTGAATGGATGCTTCTCCCAAGGATCTAGGAAAAAGATGCATCAGATAAGTTGGTTCATGCATGAATTCCATGGATTGCGTACAGAACTCTCTGACATGATCTTGAGGATCAGAGTGTCTGTCATATTTTTCATACTTTGGTATCTCCACTCTTTTTGGGAATGGTGGCATATACAAGTTTTTGTCGAATGGGAAAGGACATAGGGCCTCCATGGAGAACTCCTTGGGTTCCTTCTCCTTCTTAAGATTGTTAAATTCAACTTGTATAGCATGCATCTATTTTGTCATAGCTGTGAGTAGAGTTTCTTCCTCATGTGTGATTATATCATCAACGTTAAAGTTGGGAGGAAGCTTAGCCCCTTCCTGGGCTAATTGTAAAAAGTATGCCTCTCTATCCACTTTCAAGAAATGCCTCATCATTCTCTTGAATTCATCATCATTCTGACATCGATGGATTTCAGAGGGCGTAGGTTCTTGGTCAGCATTATGTTGAGAATGGTTTCCTTGGGACCCTCCTCCTAGAGAACTGTGGTTTGTCCCTATTTGAGACATGGTAGGAGTTTTTGGGCTCCCTGGAACAGATTGAGGAGGAGTTTGTTGATTACCTCTGTGAATTGATAAAGGAGGCATGTAACCAATTTTCAATCGAAAGTTACCGAGACCGTCATCTTCGTAAATACCTGACTTGATGAGTTGTTCAAGAGTTGGACCCGGGGTATTGGTCAAAAGTAAGTACTGAGATGTTTCTTCTGATTTCTTGTGTGAAGAAGCTCTGGTCTCCACCATTAACTTTGAATGAAATAGAAGAAAAGGACTAAGACAACTGAAGAACAATTTGATTCAAGAAAATCGGATGGTGCAACCTTGTCAAGATTATGATAGTTTTGAAGATCTGATGAGATGTGGGTGAAGGAAACTGTGTCCTGGATGTATGGGATAGATCGCCCAAAAGATAGCGGACACGAGTTCTCAACACTTAGTCTATTTTTGAAGATTGATTGAAGATTGATAGTTATGACAAGGTTTTGACACGAGATAAAAAGGACTCAAATTGATCAAACAGAAGGCTAGATCGGATTCAAAAGATTAATCTCAAAAAATGGTAGAATGCTCAATAGCTACTACTCTGTTCTTGACACAATGATATTTTTGACAGATTCTGGAACTAGGCTGGAAATATTGGATATCTTGCAATTTGACAATTTCTGACAACTCTCTCAAATTTTTCCAAACGACACTCTGCAAACTCGTACGACACTGGGTAGTCTATGAAATGACAGTTGCTAAACTCGTACGACACTGGGTTCTCAATCATACAACAGATGGGCAATACTAAAACGACACTTGACAAAACTCGTACGACTATCTGACTTCCTGAAATGACTTTTGACTCCAGAAAAGATTTTACGTCAATTTTTGCAAAATTTAAGGTCTTCAGTTTTGGATTGTTTGCAAATTGTACTGTCCAGATTTTGAAGGTTATACCAGATTTGATCATTTTTAATAGCCAAGTAGATAAAAAAGCACACAGAACAGCAAGCAAGTGATTCCAAGTACGTCTGAAAATAATGAACAAGGGCAAAAGCAACCTTGCGCATGAATAATCAAGTGACCAAATTGTGCTAATCCCTGAGAGTACTAATTGTGTATGTTCTAAAAAGTTTTGCAATAACACACATATATCTGAAAGTGAAAAATTGGCCTCTCTAGGGTTTTTAGTAATGGTTTGACTCTGCAACTTTTATGATTCAAAGGGGTGAACTCCAATCCCAGTGCACCAGGGTTTTGACACAGTTTGAGAACTTAATCTTCAAGAGCTGCTAGGGAGATCTGACAACCCAACAATGAACCATACCCATGAAGATTTCTTCCACAAGGACATTTATATAGCGGCTGTCACTACCATGGTGAAAATGGCTATTACCGCTTGAGGTTCCGTCAATGTAGTTTTCCCTATGAAGGGATTGTCCGCTACGATTAACCCTCTCTAAAGGTGACTCACAGATTTATACCACAAGGGGACTTGGCTCCAGATCCAAGGTTTTTGACACCTTTTCACTTTTAACCCAAACAAAGCAAGCAGATTAATCCGACACGCTAAGACAAAGTTTTGTTCCACCAAGGTCTGTGATATCAACTCCACGTGATCTATCAACCTCTCTGGAGAGAGAATGTATCAATCAATAAAAGAAGATGCACTAACCAATTTTGATTCACCAAAGCTCATGATATCAACCCCACGTGATCTATCAACCTCTCCGGAGAGAGAATGTGTCGATCAATAAGAGAAGATGCACTAACCAAGCTGAATGTGAAACGTACTAAGTATCCTCCCTACCTACAAGGATTCTATCATCAAGAAAGATTTCTCTAAGAATCCAATCTCTCAAGAATCATGAATAGTGTTCATAGGGCCTAATTACTATGTGAGCACAGATATATTCCTGAAAGCAAATCTACCAAAAGCACCCAAAAAGTAGAAAGAGGAACACTTAACACTTAAAGCAAATATGAGATGAGTCCACAAGGTGGAACACTTAGCACCTCACACAAGCTGAAAATGAGTCCCCAACTTAGAAAACAAGTGAGTTCCTAAAAGCACAAAAGGGTTGCCAAGTGGAACACTTAACGCTTCTGTCCTGTTGACCCCTCCCCTTTATAGCGCTGAGATTGCAACCACGGGGCGGAAATGAGGGGCCGGTGGATTAGCAAGTCCAATAACCCAAGATAGCAATCAAGATCAATCACAAGTATTCTAAGACTACTTAATGAATCCTTAAGGGATCACAACCTAGTATCAAATTATGCAAGTGTGTAGAACAAAAGTATGAAAAGAATCACCCAAGCTAGACACACGAGAGATTTATTTTAAGTCCCAAATCAAAATATTATTAGATAAAGGAGAATACCTGGGATCCTTGCAACACGCTTAGTAGATTTTACCTAATTTTTAGCAATTCTTGTTGAGCTTTTCCATGCAAGCAAGTGACGAACTCTCCAACAAGCAAACAAGCAAACAAGATATGCAAAATATATTCAACTTATGAAAACCCTAAAGTTAGATCTAAAAATCAATTGTTAGGAGAAATAATAACCATAAATTAATCCAAATGACAACTCATATCATGCATTGAATCATATGAAAAATAAGTGCATACCCATCATAAAAAATTTATTTTTTTGCACTATATTTGACCTAGTCAACAAGATCTGATTTTTTTGATATGATTTTGGCCACAAAAATAGAAATTCAGAATAGAGACCCCTACTAAAAAATAGAGATCTTTCCAAAAGTGCAAAAATTTTAGAAAAATCTCTTCATTTGTGCCCTAGAGACCCGTTTTATCAAAACAGACCAGTTTTTGCAAATTGACTATTTGAGCTATTAAATTGCATCCAAATTTAAAACACAAATAATAGACCCCCTATAAAATTTGAAGAGATTTTCAAAAATGTAAAAATTTTAGAAAAATATGCTGATTTGCGTCAGATATTAATTTTTTATGAAAAATTGAAAAAAAATTATTAAAAATTCAAAATAATTCAGAAAATTCTAAATTTTTTTTGAAGCTTCCTTGATATGTCTTCAACTTGAAAAAAAAATTCAGACAAAAAATCCAAGACGTTTGGGAGATAAAATTAAATCTTTGAAACTTTAGAGTTTTAGCTCCCAAAAAAATCAAAACTAGCATGCAAAGGTGGGTTGCCCCACGGTGGGCGCCAAAAATGTGTGTGAAAATTGTACCTGATCTGTAGACACAACACTCAGTAAAACATTAGAGGTTAGCTATAATCGAAATCGTGCAAAATTGAAATCTATCTAACCAAGCGATTTACTACCTTCTAGTAGGTGCGAGATTGATGTTCTCAGATTGTAATAGAGATCAATGACCTAGACGACACCTAAATGAAAGATTTGAATGCAAAAGATGGATATGAAATTGAATGCAATTAATCTATATTTTTGATATTTTCTATGTAATAAGAATGATAAAAACCGATATGAATCTATGCTAGATGAAATTGATATGCTATGAATTGATCTATCTAACAATGATATGCAAAGCTATGAAATTCTATGCTATGATATGAAAAATATGCAATTGAAATTGATCTCACAAAGCTTTGAATTCGCAAGTTGATTCTTTCAAGCTCCAATTATGCAAATTCTCCAAATCTGATATGCTATGATTCCTGTAGAGTAAGTTTGCAATTTGTGAGATGATTGAGAGATGAATTATGAAGAGCTGAGCATTGTTTTTATAGAAATCCAGGGCTTTGGAGGTGCATGGATAAAAGCCATAAATCACTCAAATAACTCAGGTTGATTTTTGAGTTATCTGATAATAACAGATAATTAAGTCACAAAAACATGCAAAAGCTAAGCTTTAACTCAAAATAGAGTTTAGCTTTAATTGATAATTGATAGTTATCTGCTTTTATGATTGTGCATGTTTTATTTATGAATTAATTTAATAATAAAGTGATTTATTTCCAACTTAACTGCTTTTAAAAATAAAACAATTGATTTATGGGTTAATCAATTATTTAATCAAATTTTTATTAAAAACTATATTATTAAATAATGACAACTTGCTTTAATTAATTAAATAAAAATTTAATCAATTATTCATAGGATATTTGGATTTATTGTCAAAATTAAATAATACAATTAATAATAGATAGAATTAAATTTAATTACACAATTAAGTGGCAAGATATTAAATCTAATTAATTAAATATAAAAATATTCAATTAATCAAGCTTTAGGATAAATGTGATTTATTGCCAAATAATTATAAAATTAAAGATAATTATGATGATTAGGAATATTACTAGGAATATTCCCCGATGCAGAATTTAAGATAATCAATTAAGATTCAATGATGTTTAGATGTGCCTTAGATTAGGACTTTGATGTCGATTTCATTCGAATTGAAGATGTAGGAGATTAATGAACTTATAGCCCATTTTTGGGGTATTACACTAACTATGCCAAATATATTATCCCAAACCCTATTCCTAAAAGGGTCAAAGGTAAAAATTCAGAGACTATTGAGGGGGATAGAAAGGCTGAATCCAGCAAAAAGAGGAAGAAAATCAAGGAAAAAGTTTATGACTGCAGTGAAGAAGATGGAAAAAAGAGGAAGAAAAAGAAAGTAAAAAGTTCTGACAACAGTAAAGATGAAACTAAAGAAAAAAGCCCTATTTCTCTGCAAATAGGAAATGTTGAGGAAGAAAATGTGGAGATGGATCCTGGAAGCACCGAGCAAGAAGAGGATAGGATTGTCATAATAGAGGATGAGAAGGAGGAAGAGGAAGATGGGAAAGATGGGGACTACCATGATGATAAAAAAGATGAGGAAGGGGCTGAAGAGGAGAAAGAAGAAGAGGTGGATGAAAAAGATGAGGAAGGTGCTGAGGAGGAGGAAGAAGAGGCCCAGGTCTCCCCTACTAAGGATGATAAGAATGAAGCCCTGGACCTCCCTGCTAAAGAAGAAAAATCTAACGCCCACTTGGATAATGAGGAAGGTTTGGACCTGGCTAGTAAAGATGATGGGGAACCCCATAAGGAGGACTCTTTGGGCCTTCTGGAGGGGTAGGATGAAGAGGAAATTGAAACTGGTCAGAACTCCCCTGTCATTGATGAAAAAGAGGAGGAACAAAAAGAAATGGGTGCTAGTACTAATTGTCACTAAGGAGGAAAAAAGTCAAAAAGATGATATCATCTCTCCCTTGGAGGTTGCTATGAATCTGGACAAGGTTAACAATGATGAAGGTCAGAGTATTCCTCATGACTAGATCAATTAGGAGATACAGGAGATTAAGCTCCACCTTCATTCTCTAGAGAAAACTATGAAAACCCTAAATACGAAGCTGGAGAAGCTAGAGAACAAGATTCTGGATAAGGTAAACAATAAAAGTTGGAAGGAGGAGATAACTGCCAAAATCAACAAAATTATTGACAATAAGGTGAAGGAAATTAAGGTCAAAGTTAGCAACAATGGGAAAATGATTAATGAAGTCCTGAGCCACAGTAATGAAGGACTCAATGTAGCTGTTATCAACCTGAATATGATTCACAACTACCTAGAGAAAAACCAACTAGAAAACATGACCATTACTATTAAAGAAGATGTTGGGAGTGTAGGTCCAGGTACTAGAACTAGAGGGCATACTCAGAGGAAGTTTCTTGAGAAGCCGAAGGAGCTGAAGGACCTAAAAAAAGAAATCTAGAAGATGGAGGAGTTGAAGATGAAGGCAGGCAAAATGATAAGTAATTAGTTTTGTCATGTTCGATGCTGGGTGCTGCTGGTAGTGTTGCTAGATCTATTTTCTTTGCTTTTGTTGTCGTTTCTAGTGTTTTTTTGGGTCCTGCTCTGTTCTTTCCAACAAGCGTTTCATTTTGGAAAATTTTAATGCTTTATCTTTTTGCTATGATGTAAATGGTTTCAGGTTCCATTCAAAACCTATTTTTACCTTATTCAAAAAACTAGGAAGGCCTTACAACCTTGCATGTTGCTTGAAATTTAATGCAATTGGATGTTTAATGAGAATGAAAGAGTTTTTATTTGGTTGCATCTTTTTGTTTCTTTGTGTTTTCCATTGTGTTGTCTCTAGCTACAAGATTGGAGATCTCTTTTAAGATCTCGTCGGTCTTGACTGCATCAAGTGGTATCAGAGAAAATTTTGTTCTTATGATTGTAGATTCGATGTCCTAAACTTACAAAGTTGTAGACTTATTGTTTGTAGGGTGGCAGAGTTGTAGATCTGACATGTATCATCAATAGATTGTGCAAGGTGGGTTAGAAAGGATTTTCTATTGCTGGTTGAGTTATTCTTGAAGACTAGGTTTTTTTCAAGGGTATCATCTTGGTGAATCAGATCACCAATTGGAGGCAGTTACACCCAATATCTGGAAGGATTTCATTGAGAATGAGTTCTAGGATGATGGAGAAAATGAAGGAAGATCTCCAAACTAAGATTAGGAATGAGATGACCGGTTTGAGGAATGAGGTCATGGAAGAGATTACGAATGCTTTTGCTGGGTTGCATAAGAATATTGGATCTAATGATGGTTTCAAGGAAGCTACAGAGGGATTTGGAGTTGTTGATGGTGTTAGATCTATTGGGAGTGATAGGTTTGATCAGTTATTGAGACCAATGGAAAGACTAGGTGTTGGTTATAGGTTGGAAGTATCTAGTTTCTTAAGTATATTGAATCCAGACGACTTGATTGATTGGATAGGTGAATTAGAAGATTACTTTGAATTAGAAGACATCCAAGATCCTTGGAGATTAAGGTTGGCATAGGAAAACTTGAAAGGAAATGAAACTTTGTGGTGGAAAGAATTGTAGAAGGATAGAGAGGATAGAGGTGAAATTAAGATCACTCAGTCAAGGTTGATGGTTGCAAAGTTAAAGAATAAATTCATACTTGAAGACTATGAATTGGAGTTGTTCAAGAGGTTGCAGAACCTAAAGTAGAAGGATCTAAGTGTGAAGGATTACACTAAATAATTTTACAAGGTAACCATTAGATCTGGTCACAAATAAATTTCTAAGGAGAAGGTAGCTAAGCATGTGAATGGTTTAAGGTTTAATATTCACGATGAGATGAGTATGCTAAAAATTAGATCAATTGAGGAGGCTTATTAGTATGCCCCGAAGGCAAAAGATAAGTTGAAAAGGAAATAATAGAATAATGCTAGAGGAAGAGAGAAGCGAGTTTTTCGTGGTGACAAGGTCAAGAAAGTAGCTAATATAGAAGCTAAACCAATTGCACCAAAGGGAGGAAATAGTGGTAAAGAGTTTATAGGTACTTTCTTTAAGTGTGGCTTCAAAGGTCACAGGGCTTTTCAATGTAAGGAAGACAAGAGAGTTTCTCATGTGAATGAATAAAGTGGACCATCTATTAGTGAATCGAATAATGCTCCCAAAAATGGTGAAGCTCTTATAGTCTAAAGATTGATGATGAATAAGGAGGAAACACCTTTTCAAAGGAAAATTTAATTCAAGACCAAAGTAAGGTTGGAGGCAAGTGTTGTAAGGTGATAGTGGACAGTGGTAGCATATATAACTTGGTTTTTGAGGAGATGGTGTAGAAGCTTGGTTTGAGAAGACTTAAGCATCCAAGTCCTTATAGGATTGGTTGGTTGCATGATAATCATATGGTGGAGGTAAAGGAATAGTGCTTGGTGAATTTTTGCATTGGTTCTTATAAACATGCAGTATTATGTGACATAGTGGATATGAGTGTATGTCATGTTTTACTTGGTAGACCTTGGAAATATGACATATAGGTTGTTCATGATTGTAGAAGTAATGTAATTACCATTAGAAAGGATGGTAAGAGATTTAGATTGCTTCCTTTGATGGATGAGGAAAAGGAGGTGAAGAATTTGAGTCTCTATACAAGATTAAGAGTAGATCTAAGAGGTGAGCCTAAGGTTGGGTTTGATGACATATTGGATCTGAGTCATTTGTAGTACTTGGTTGATGGCAGAAGGAAGGAAGTACATGTTGTAGGTAAGGAGGATTTGTGGATGAAGAATAAGTATGGGATTACTATCCCCTCTTCTTTCATATTTTCATGAGTTTCTCTCATGGAAAATATTTTCATACCTCAGGTATCTGATGAAGGAGAATCTTGGATCCTTGGTCATCCTGCATCGTCCAAAAATAGTTTGTTCACTAGTGGACCTTTGTTACCATTTTTTTTTATTTTTTTTTTCTATTCCTAGTCACTGGTTGTGTGATTATTTCTTTAGTTAAGTTCTTTGGATCTTTTGTGGTCATAGTTGTGATATGTTGTTCATGGGATCATTTGGAGGCATTCCCCATGATTGCAAATCTTTTGGAGTTAGCACGTATGAGTTACGGTGATTCTATGATTGAGACTAAGATGTAGTTTCTTATTCCTAAAATTTTTCTAAGATTTTGTGATTGGTTGAATTGTGTGGATCTTGGGCTGGAGTGATGAAAAGGGTTTGTTCCTTGGTGTTTGTTGAGGCTATGTCTATGATCACATCTCTTGAGGTTTCATGGATCATGAGATATGACTTGATCTTGGAAAAATAGTTGTGTTCTTCCTAACACTGGTTCAGTGTGAGTTTACCGATTGATTGATGAAGGTTGTGGTGGAAGATTTCAACTATTGGAGATGTATGGTATGCATTTTGAGGTGGATCTATGTGGTCAATGTAGTAATTGGATTGTGCTCAATGCATTTATTAAATATTTTAATTATTGGGGATCTAGGCCGACTTGGTTTGTTACGTTTGTCTTGGAAAAATGTAATTGTTTGTTAGGCCAACTTGTTGGTGGCTAAGTATAAAAGTAGTGCTTGCAATTTAAATTGGAGTAGCCCTAGGTGTGTAGAGGGTAGTAGAGAGTTGAGAAAGAATTGCTCTGAGTTTTACAAATCAAGATGTAGGTTTGAGTCTTGTTTCATTATGTATTGGGCGTAATCGGGAAGGCCTTACAACCCGACATGTTGCTTGAAATTTAATGTAATTGGATGTTTACCTGAGAATGAAATATTTGTTATTTGGTTGCATCTTTTTGTTTCTTTGTGTTTTCCACTATGTTGTCTCTAGCTACAAGATTGG
This sequence comes from Chamaecyparis obtusa, assembly GCA_027943335.1. Classification (NCBI taxonomy): domain Eukaryota; kingdom Viridiplantae; phylum Streptophyta; class Pinopsida; order Cupressales; family Cupressaceae; genus Chamaecyparis; species Chamaecyparis obtusa. Next base: position 1,431,502 of record BSBK01003597.1, read on the forward strand.
AATTCTCTTTTGAGATCTCTCTGGTCTTAACTACATCATAATGATCTTTTAAAAAAAATCTCTAGGCCTTTCTATGGGGAAAAATAAGGGGCCCACCAAAATTTTAATCTCCTTAGCAAAAGAACCATGTTTTAATTTGTTTTACTCTCTCACTATGACCTTTGCAACTTTATTTGTATGTTTTTCCTTTTTATTTAAAACCATTTTCTTAGAATAATTTTAAATAAAATTCCTTGAGTACCAATTTTAACTGAAATTGTTTGCCAACACTAGACTATTTAAATCATTAAAAATTATTTAAATAAAATTTGATTTTAGGCATGCTTATTTGAATTCTTTCTTTTTGATATATGTGGGGCCTCTGGTGGACCTGACTTTAAAAAATGAATTACAAACTGATGCCAATTGGACTTAAAATTGATTTGTATATGCTCTTGTGTGTAACTTGGATTTTAAAAAACTAGTGGGCAGCCAATTAAATCATCTTCTAGCAATTTCATATATTGACCCAAAAAATGACAACCAGTCATGCCCAAATACATGTAAATCTTGTCAAGAAAGTGTTCCATAAAAATAATGAATGTGATCCTGAGAACCCACCACTTGGCACACTTATTCATTCAAATACATGGAACCTATGAAAAAAAATATTTTTCTTGATTCAATTTCGTGCTCAAAATATTAGAGGTTGAAAATGACCATGCTAAAATATTTTGGGAATGCATATGTAAAAATTGCATAAGTTTGGATCAACCCCTAAAAACTAACCAAAACACATTATTGGATCCTGGCAACTAACAAACATGTAATAATTTGATATACAAATATTTATCCTACAAAATGGCTTCTTTTGATGATGCACAAGGTGAAATATATTAACTGTCAAAGTCACCATTTTCATTTTATCTGGAACTAGACAAGTTAGAAAATAATAATCTTCTTTTCAAACGAGGTTAGTAAAAATAGAAAGTGGGCTCGTAAGGGCTTAAGGATTTGCACATTGACACATTAAGATTCCAAGAGTATAGCGAAATAATCAGTTTTACATGGACATCGGCTGGTTAGGAAATGAGGCTTCATGAAAGTGACCATCTGGAAGGTGCAATTCTGAAATTGCATAAAATCAGAATAAATGGGTTTTGGAAATGGCTTGGCAAACTGATCAAATAGATTGATTGGGGTTTGGAAATGGAAACACAAGTTATTTATCATGATTTAAATATAATACAATGATTATTTTTTCATGACATTTAACTGGGCACAAAATGTAGGCCTCTAAACTAGGCTACTTGGATTTTATAAAAAATGCAACATGCAAATTTATGCAAACCTCGTCAAACTTGGTATCCAATACTTATCAAAACTAACTCTAGGGGAGTGAAAATGGATCATTGGGATTTATGATAGGAGTAGGGAATATCCCTAAGATGGTTTCTCATGACTCCCATCAGATATCAAATTGTTAACCCTTAGAGTAGTCTCCTCCAAATAAGGTTTCAGGGTTTCCTTTCTAGTACCTTAGCAAATTTTTAGCATGGCACTCTCAAATTTTTTGAGAGTAAAAACATGTAGTATTTAATTTTTCATAAAATTAAGGTGGATACTTCATTGATTCAACCCGATTATATTCCTATTTGTAGATTTAACAATGTTGTTAAAAAGACCATAGGTATTATAACCTTACCTATTAAGGTAGGTTATGTTATTTTACCCACACCTATTTGTATCATGGCCAATAAACTCACTTATAATCTTCTCTTAGGAATACCATGGTTACATTCCATGCAAACTATTCCTTCAACACTTCATCACAAAGTGAAGTTCATCTATAACAACATCACATATACCCTTATTACTGTGTGTGTGAATTTTGTACCCGATCTGTAGACACAACACTTTAGTAAAACATTAAAGGTTAGCTGAAATAAAAATCATGCAAGTAATGAAAAACTAAACTAACCAGGTGATTTATTGCCTTCTAGTAGATGCGAGTATGTATTCTCAGATTATACCAAGATCAGTGACCTTGACGACACCTAAATGAAGGATTTGAATGCAAATTCTAGATATGGAATGAATGCAAATTAATCTATTTTTTTGGTTTTTCTATGCAATAATATGATAATGAAAACTTGATATGAATCTATGCTAACAATGATATGGAAAACTGATACGTAAACTAAGCTAAGAAATGATATGAAAACTCTGTAATAACAAATGAAAATCTCACAACAACTCGAATTCTCAAGATCAATTCTTTAGTCTCCAATTCCACAACGTGAGTATGCAATTCGTAGATGAGATTTATGAAGAGCCGAAGCCTTAATTTATAGAAATCCAGGGCTTTGGAGGTGCATGGAAAAAAGCCATAAATCAGTCAAATAACTCAAGTTGATTTTTGAGTTATTTTTAAATAAAGGATATTTAACTCACAAAAACATGCAAAAGTAGAGTTCGACTCAAAATAGAGTTTAGATTTAATTGATAATTGATAGTTGTCTATTTTTCTGATTGTGCATGATTTATTATGAATTAATTTAATAATAAAGTGATTTATTTCCAACTTAACTGATTTTAAAAATAAAACAATTGATTTATGGGTTAATCAATCATTTTTCAAAGTTTTATTCAAAAACAATATTATTAAAAATTGACAACTTGCTTTAATTAATTAAATAAGAATTTAATCAATTATTCATAGGATTTTGGATTTATTGTCAAAATTAAATAATACAATTTAGGAATAAATGTAATTAACTTCAATTAAACAATTAAGTGGCATAATTAAATTTAATTAATTAAATATTTAGAATATTCAATTAATCAAACTTTAGGATAAATAGGATTTATCGCCAAATAATCATTAAATTAAAGATAATTATGATGATTAGGAATATCACTAGGAATATTCTCCGATGTAGAATTTGAGATAATCAATTAGGATTCGATGATGTTTAGATGTGCCTTAGGTTAGGACTTTGATGTCCATTTCATTAGATATGTCGATATAGGAGATTAATGAACCTATAGCCCATTTTTGGGGTATTACATTTTTCCCCTCTTTGAATTGTTGTGCTAAGCGCAGTGGTTCAAAGGCAGTTTGTGTATGATGTTGAAATTGATGTTTGAAATTGAAATTGATATGAGACAGAAGCTGATTGAAATTGATATGAAGATGATAGGTCCTGGATGACCAAAGATAATGTTAACTATAACAGCAATGAACCGATGATTGTGAAAAAGTGTCAAAACACCTGATTCTGAACCTTATGATTGCAAAGAAGTGAGTGACCGATTCCAGACCTGATTGTCCTTATATTGAACCACATTGGTATCACATCTGAACCCTTCAGTTTCTAAAGAACCAAAGAAATAACACAATTGAACCGATCGTTACAAAAACTGATACAATTTACAAGATTAAGAGAATACCAAATTGATATGGATCTCGATGAATCTGATATGCCCCAAGGGATGATTATTTTGTCCCAAGTGATGAGGTCTTTTTGATGAATCAGCAACTAGACATGGTTGTTGTCTTGATTATTGAGGAAAGATATGATTTCAAAATTAGATTACAGACTTTGAATGATGTGTAATACCATGCCCCCTTCAGGATGAAAATTGAAATCTGACAAGAAAAGTCAACGTTGATAGTTTAGAAGCATGTTAATTGATTTGAGAAGTGGTTAAACACGTTCGAAAATGCATTATGCATCGTTTGGAGGTCTAGAAGACCAAGTTTGACTAGGTTTGACCATGAGTTGACCATGGTTGACCAAGTTGAAATTTTGATAGTTTGATGTAAGATAATCAGTTAAGTTGAATATTGGATTTCTGTGATGATTGAAGGTTGATTATGCAAGTAGTTAATAATATAAATGATCTCAAATTTTGATTTTGATCCTGAAAAGGGATTCTACTTGTTGTTTCGTTGGATGGACCTTCGTGTAAGATTCGGGTCTTGTTATATTTGAAGATGCGATTTGAAGAATCATTTAAGCATTTAAGTTTATCCAACCATTGTGAGATCATGCAAGCATGCAAAATGCAAAGAAACATGTAGAATGAAATGCAACCTAAGACCTAGGACCTAGTCATTGATCATGTGTCGGTCATTTTCATCATTGAATTTTTAGGTAACCAGATAAATCAATACAATGCCCACTAGTTATGAAACCATAGACATATGAATATTAATTTGTATACGCAAGAATCAATACAACACCCACTAGTTAGGCAACCATGGACATATGAATATTGATTTTATTTTTAGAATGTCGGATTAGATATAAGCACCAAGGCATAAACGCCATGATGACCTAAATATCATGTCCATTTTGATATAGCAATTTGTATAAGCATCAAAACATAAACATCATGATGACCTAAATACGCCTTGTAGAACAAACACATCAAACAGTCAAGAGATCATTCTAAGTCCAGTGTAAATTACCCGTAGTGACCCATTTATCGTTCACATCCTTAGGTAAGATCGTGTTTCACAGTAGGAAAAAGAACTCACTCAAAAAGACAATAGCTAGATCAAAATTCCTTGAATTTTCTGGGTATCAATGGTCAAGGTACACATGGCCATCCAATTCAAGATAGAGGCTCTTACAGTCGGACACCATTTCAATCCAGAATTTCCAAAGTTGTTAGATTTTCACATTCAAGAAGAAAACAAAGAAAAGATTATGCCCCCAGTCATCACTCTCTAAATCCTGTAAAGGACATCATCGAAGAGTTTGAAGGGACACAATATGAAAAAATCTCAATGCGAATCAGTAAGCATACAAGGAGATAAAAGCATGTAAAAAGCACAGATTGTTTTCAGTTTGTGTTTGATGTTTGATTGCATTGTTATAGATGCAAAATCCTTTCTAGAGACAAGATGGACCTAGTTGACTCAAATGAAGCTTCAAAAGGACTTTGACTGGATGTGATACATCTAAGATACATTGGAGGCCATAGGAGATGACTTTGGTTTCCCCCAAGTTTTAAGCATTGACAGGATACAGATGCTTGAGCTAATTGGTGTACAAACTGACTTATTGCAAACAAACTGGGAGATATGTACAAACTAAAGCAAGACTGAAAGTTGGGAAAGACCAAGATTGCACTGATAGATGGAGCATTTTGAAACAAGTGGCACCTGTTTGCTAGGTTTTCACTATCTTGGCAAAGATTCTATTTTTGCTACCAAGGCGCCTGTTTCCAGGTTTTCACCAAGGCACTTTTTCTTTTTCTCATTTTTTTTTTAATTTTTTTTTTTTTTGTACTTTTGATATTTTTTACTTTTTTTGTGAATCAAGGCACCTATTGCTAGGTTTTCACCAAGATGTTCATTTTTTCAAGACTTTTTACCAATTTTAAAGATTTTTTCAGGACATTTTACTATAGACTGAATGCCTTAGGCATAGAATTTCTTCAGATGGAGAATGTTGATTGGTTCTCGGAGCTATTCTCCTTCGATCATTGAGAGTTGATAGGCAGCCAAAAGTAGCAATGATTACAAAGGGACCCAGCAAGTTGGGTTCAAACTTCCCCTTGCATTCTCGATGTGATTGATTTTTATGATTCTCTCTCAAGACTAGATCACCAACTTGAAATTCTCTGTGTCTGACTTTCTTGTTGTAACCTCTAGAAATCCTCTTCTGATATACTCTGAGATGATCATATGTTGCTTGTCTGCACTCATCTAGTAGCTCAAGCTCTTGCAACCTAGACACTCTGTAGTCATCATCAGTTACTAGACCATGCATTCTGATTCTTAGTGATGGGATTTCAACCTCAATAGGCAATACCGCTTCAGACCCATAAACTAAAGCGAAAGGAGTAGCTCCAGTAGGTGTTTTGATACTTGTTTTGTAGGTCTAGAGAGCTAGATTGATCATAAGATGCTAGTCTCTTCCTGTCTTATTAACTGTTCGATGCAAGATTTTCAATAGATTCTTATTAGATGCCTCTACTTGTCCATTCCCTTGAGGATAGTAGATAGAAGACCAATGTTGTGTGATCTTGAATTTGGCACATAGATCATCTAGGTCTTTGTTCTTGAATTGTCCATTGTTATCTGTGATTATAGAATGAGGTATCCCATATCTGCATATGATATAGTTCAATATGAATAGAGATATTTGCTTTCTAGTGGCTTGTGTCAAAGGGACTGCTTCTACCCATTTTGTAAAATAATTTGTAGCTGTGATTATATGGGTATGTCCATTAGAAGAATGAGGATGTATAGCCCCTATAAGATCAAATGCCCATTGGTGAAAAGGCCATTCTGTAGTGAAGGGAATTAGATCTCTCCCTGGAGCATGAATTAAGTTTCCATGCACTTGGCATTTTTGACAGTTCTTAGCAAACTTGATAGACTCTTTCTCCATTTCAGGCCAATAGTACCCAGCCCTAATAAGTTTTTGAGCTAATGTTAAACCGTTCAAGTGTGACCCACAAATACCATCATGGACTTCCTCTAACACATGTTGAGACTCTTCCCATTCTAAACATCTAAGTAGTGTACCATCTAGAGCTCATTTGTATAGATCATGACCAATGATGACATATCAGGAGGCATTACAAATAATGTATCTCTTTTCATGGCAGTTGAAGGTATTGGGAATGATTTGGTCTTGGAGATAGGAAAATAGGTTTTTGTATCTAGATGAGTCATGACCAACAATAGTGCAGATCATGCGGGTTTCAGGGGAATCATATGCAGGATAAGATAGTGCTTCCAATAGGAACTCATAGCGTAGCTCATGTTCAGGCTGCTATAATAAAGTGGATAATGTTTCCATTGCATTGGCAACCTTATTCTCCATTCTAGGTATTTGCTCAAATGTGATAGATATGAAATACTTCTTTAGATCATCTACCATTCTTTTGTAAGGAATGAGCTTTTCATCTTTAGTTTGGTACACATCATTAACTTGATGGATAACAATATTGTTTGTACAAGTGAACTTTAATCTGAATGCTTTTGGGATTGAGTATCCTTGAGGAGTTATGAACAATATGCCTACTCTAGATCCATTCTTTGTATAGGAACCATCAAAGAATAACTGCCATTCTCCAGAAGAAAGAGTCATGATAGAGGAAACTGGAAATTCCATTTGCATTGGTGTATCATCAATCATAGGTGCATCTACTAATTGATCAGCAATAACCTATCCCTTGATAGCTTTTCTCTCAATATATTCAATGTCAAATTCACTTAAAAGCATGACCCATTTGGCTAATCTACCTATAAGGGCAGCTTTGCTTAGAAGGTACTTGAGTGGATCAATTTTAGCTACCAAATGTGTGGTATGAGCTAACATGTAATGTCTTAGTTTCTGTGATGCAAAGATCACAGCTAGACAAGCTTTCTCAATCATTGAATAATTCTTTTCATATGTAACCAACATCCTACTGATATAGTATATAGCTCTTTCCTTTTTGTTCTCATCATGTTGTGCAAGTAATGCCCCTAGTGATGTATCTGTAGTGGAGACATATAAGATTAATGACTTCCCATGAATAGGAGGATTGGATAGATACTTCTTGATATGATTGAAGTTGTTATCACATTCTTCATTCCATGCAAAGGTCACACCTTTATGTAATGTTTTTGTAAAAGGTTGTGATATGTCTACTAGCTATGATATAAATCTTCTGATAGATTGAACTCTTTCTTGCAATGTCCTCATTTGACTAATATCCTTTGGAGGTTGCATTTCCATGATAGCCTTTACTTTAGCTAGATCAACTTCAATGCCCTTCTTTGAAACTATGTATCCTAAGAGCTTTCCAAAAGTGACACCAAAAGCACACTTCTTAGAATTTAGTCTGAGACTAAATTTTTGCATTCTGTCTAGTATCTTGCTCAAGTCATCTAGATGTGCAGCCCTAAGCATAGATTTTTCTAAAGTATCATCAACATAATCCTCCATAGTCCTATGCATCATGTCATGAAAAATAGATGTCATGGCTCTTTGATATGTAGCACCAACATTTTTAAGCCCAAATGGCATGACATTCCAACAGAAGGTACCCCATGCACATGTGAAAGCAGTTTTCTCTTGATCTTCTGGAGCAATTTTTATTTGATTATATCCAAAAAAGCCATCCATTAAAGAATACATCTCAAAGCCCACAGTCATGTCCACTATCATATCAATGTTAGGTAATGAAAAACCATCCTTAGGGCATGCTCTATTCACATCTCTAAAGTCTGTGCATACTCTGATTGATTTATCTGGTTTTGAAATAGGTACAATATTAGAGATCCATTTTGCATAGTCAATAAATCGAATGAATCCAGCTTTCAGGAGCTTCTCTAATTTAGCTTTTACCAAGAGTGCAACATGAGGATGCATCTTTCTCAATTTTTTCTTAACAGGTTTGACATTTGGAGCTATAGATAAATGATTCATTATAAGATTAGGATCCAATCCCGACATATCTGAATATTTCCATGCAAAATTGATCTTCTTTTCTGTTAGGAATGTTGTAAATTTTTGCTTCTCTTCTTCTGATAAAGATTGTGCTACATGAATTAACTGTGGTTCTTCTATTGTTCCCAAATTGATAGATTGAGTGGGCTCAATCAGAACTAGAGATCTGTCCTGTAAATGACTCGAAAGGACATCAAATATCTCATCCTTAGGCACCTTAGAGAGGTTTTCACCTTCAAATACATCTTTTATTTTTACTTTTGTAGGTTCTGAGACTGCCACAAAGTGGTTTTCACCCTCAGAACTCTTATTATTTTTCTTTTTATTCTTATTATTTTTACTAAGATACTTGATGTCTGACTCCGTCATGCTAACGCTCAGTTCACTGATGGAATTACTCATAGATTCAATTGCATTGAAGTAGCAAGAAAGGGCATAGTCATTCGGGAAGGTATAAATACCATGGCTCAGATTTGTGGAGGTTTGATCAATAAGTTCTAGATATTGGATAGTCAAAGTGGGGAAAGATTGGGAGATAGTGTTTATAGATATGGATCTATCATCATTGGTCCTAACCCGATGCTCAATTTCAAAGGTGATATTACAACTTAAGACATTCAATTCATGAATAGGCTCAATGTCATTATGGGAGTCCAATTCAACCATAGGTGGATCAGACTCAATAGGTTCATCATTTCTCTCTAGACTTATGTTGGGTTCAGGTGCATAGTGGTGAATAACATCAACATGTTTCTCTGTAATAAGCTCATCTTCTTCTGGAATGGCTCCCCATTCATAGTCATTAGATTCTTCATCTATGCCTCTAGGAAATCTAAGAACATGAGTAAAGTTAGGATGAATACCCCAAGAAGGGTTACCCTCAGATTCTAATTTGAATTCATTCTCATGAGAATTTGTCTTAGAATAACTACCACCTTCCTCTTCTTGATTATTTTTTAGATTAGCTGGTTCTTGTGTTGCAACTATCTCTTAATTGATAGTAGGTTCTTGTGTTTCTACTACATTAATTCTTTTGATTGGATCATCTTTATCATCAAGAAGGTCTTTGATCTCTTTAAGCAATTTTTCATATGGGATGAGTTATGAGTAGTTTGAATCACTATTTGATGGTTCAGCTTCCTCCTTTTTAAGAAGAGGTTCACCTGGTGCGATTTGCTCTATGACATGAGAACAATTACCTTTGAGGTGGAAGGGTTTCTTTTTAAAGCCTAGGCCAATAGTATCTTTGTTTTCCCTACCAGTATGTGAAAGAGGTGTTATAAGACCTTCTCCTCTGACTCCTAGAGGTCCTGTACCTGAATATCCCATCTTAGCTATTAATTTATCTCCTAGATCATATGCCTTAGAAGGGATCTTGGATACTGTAGAATCACTAGTTTGGACAACTTGGGATTCAGATTCATCTTTGTAAAGCCATGAAAGCACAACTTCATCCTCTTCAAATTCTTTCTTGGAGACTTGTTCTGCTACAAAATTCCTTTTATATGCCTCAAGAGGTTCTTTAGAATCTAGTTTGGACTATTTTAAAGATTGTCCATAAGACTTAGGTGAGATAGGGAGAGATGTCAAAGATAAGACTAGCTCTATAATATATTCTCCCATACCATTTTCTTTGATATGAACCTCTTTTGCAATGTCTTCCATTTTAGATGTTGATGCTTCTTTAGTTGGCTTAATGGAAGATTCTCTGTTATTAGGCACAAGCTTATCTGAACTTTCCTTCAATGTATTGCAAGTGGTGGATGTGTCTATTGGAATGGTGACCTCTACTCCTTCATAAGGAAATTTCAAGCATTGGTGAAATGTAGAAGGGATAGCCTTCATCTCATGTATCCATGGTCTCCCTAGAAGAATGTTGTAAGCCAAAGGTAAGTCAAGAACTTGACATATAGTATCTCTGATAACTGGACCTACTCTGTTAGGTAAGACAATGGTGCCTTTAGAAGATATTTCTTGTTCATCATAAGCTTTTATAGTTATCTTCTTTCTAGGATCAATAGACAATTCTGAAAATCCCAATTGTGTGATCAAGCTGTAAGAACAAATGTTTAGGCCAGCGCCCCCATCTATTAACACATGTTTGACTCTACGGTTCTGGATCAAGACTTCTATATGCAAGGGCTGATTATGTGGGTGACTCAAGGAGTTTTCATCTTCCTCTAAAAATGATATATACTGAAGAGACGTAATATGTCCAACCATAGTATGGAACCTGTCTAAATCAAGGTCATTAGGAACATTGGATTTGAGCAAAGCTTTATCTAGAATGGCTTTATGAGCTCGAGATATTTGAAGCAACTCAAACATGGAGATTTTTGCATTAGTGTGTTGGAGTTGTTGAAAAATGCTATAAGATGTAGGCCTTGTGTCTTTAGGATTGGAAGATTTGGAAACAACCTTCTGTTTCGAAGCGGAAGAAAGATTGAAGGGCATCTTAGGGACATTTGATGAATCTGGGATTTGTCTATTCAGATGTGCCTGAGTTTGTGATCGAGTAACTACATTAGCTGAAGAATGATCTCTATCTCTCTGCACAATTATGATGACATTGCAATGTTCAGAGAGACAAGGTCCAACCATATTGATAATGGAATTATTTCCAGGGTAAGCATAATTGACTTTTGCCCCCATATTAGGCTGAGAAGATGAAACTTCTTAACCATGTTTCAGAATGGTTCTGTGAATGTCGTATGATCATTATTTCTCTTATGGTTGTCAATCATGATGTCACCTTTATCGATTAGATCTTGAATAGTATGTTTCAAGCGTAAGCAGTTATTAGTTTTGTGACCTTTACCCCGATGGAAATCATAGAATTCATTCTCTCTCCACCATTTTGGTTTAGGCTCAGAATCAGTTGGTCGGATCTCAGGCAAAGAGATGATTTTATTGGCTAGTAGAGTTATCATAGCTAATTCTAAAGATTCTCCAAGAGGAGTGAATGTTGGTTTATTATCAGTGGACCACTTTTTATACTCTGGCTTCTTTTGAGATGATTCAAGCACCTTTTGTTTTGAAGCTTTTATGGCTTGGGTACCAATAGTTAGATTGAAAGTAGGTGCCTTTGATGGGGCACATATAGTATCAACAACACCATCTATGATAATGCCTTTATTCTTGTTCCAATTTTTATTCTTGTCTTTAGAACTGGATCCTGATTCGTTCTTGTCTTTTTGAAGTGTGATTTCTCCTTTTTTTACAAGTACTTTTTCAATTTTGATTGCATTGTCAACCATTTTATCAAAAGATGTATGATCTTGTATTTGTAAAGGATAGGTAATCTCTAGGACAAGATTATTGATGAAGATTTCTAGTTTTTCAGTTTCTGGAATAGGCCTAGCATATACAGAGAATTTCTTCCTCCATCTCTTAAGAAATGTTAGGAATGGTTCTCCTGGATATTGTTTGAGATTACAAATATCGATCATGGTGACTAGATGTTGAATATTGTAGGAGTATTGTGGATAGAACAATTTGATCAACTCCTCAAAAGTTTTGATAGTAGAAGGCAATCTAGAGAACCAAGGGATGGTTGCCCCCCCTAGAGATTGAGGGAAGAGACACATCATATAGGTTGGTTTGTGCATGAACTCCATAGATTGTGTACAGAATTATTTGACATGATCTTGGGGATCTGAGTGTCCATCATACTTATGATACTTAGGCATCTCCACTCTTTTTAGGAATGGTGGCATGTAAAAGTCTTTGTCAAATGGAAAAGGACATAGGGCCTCCATGGAGAACTCCATGCGTTCCTTTTCTTTCTCAAGGTTATTAAGCTTGACTTGCATGGTATGCATCTGTTTCATCATAGCTATGAGCTGAGTTTCTTCCTCATGTGTAATGATATCTTCAACATTAAAGTTGGGAGGAAGTTTAGCTCCTTGATGAGCTAATTGTAAAAAGTATGCCTCTCTGTCTTCTTTCAAGAAATGCTTCATCATTCGTTTGAAGTTATCATCATTTTGATATTGAGCAATCTCCTCAGGTGTGGGTTCCTAATCTACACCATGTTGAGATTGAGCTCTTTGAGAACCCAAGTTTGTCCCTGCTTGAGACATGGTGGGAGTTCTCCTTGGGATAGATTGATGTGGAGTTTGTTGATTACCTCTGTGAGTTGATGGAGGAGGAATGTAACCAGATTTCAATCAAAAATTGCCAAGACCATCATCTTCGTAAAGACCAAAATTGTAGAGTTGCTCAAGAGTTGGACCTACGTGAGTAGACAAAGTTCCAGTGTTAAGTGCTTCTCCTGATTTCTTATGAGAGGAAGCTCTAGTCTCCACCATTAACCTTGGGTGAAGCAAAAGAATAAGATGAAGACAATTGAAGAAGGAATTGAATCAAGATGATTAGATGACGCAACCTTGTCAAGGTTTGATTGATTGAAGCATAGATTTGACTTAGATGAGGGAGACTGTGCCCTAGATGTATGGGTATGATTCCCAAAAGATAGCAGACACAAGTTCACAACACTTAGTCTTTTTTATGATTGATTGAAGATTGATAGTTATGACAAGGTTTTGACACAAGATGATAAAGACTCAAATCGATTAAATAGAAGGCTAAATCGGATTCAAAAGGCCACTTTAGGAAAATGATTGGTTTCTCAGTAGTTTATTGCTCTATTCCTGACATAGTGATTTTCTTGATAGACTCTGGAAATAGGCTGGAAAAGCTGGATATCTAGCAATTCTAACAACTTTCTGGCACATTTTCAAAACTTCTCAAATGACTTTCTGCAGGCTCGTACGATAGTGGGTATAGCATGAAACGACAATTGCAAAGCTCGTACGACAGTTGAAAAACTCACACGACATTTGATAATAGGAAAATTGACTTTTGAAATGATTGGTAGCAAAACTTGTACGACAATATACTTGATACCATACGACAATCTGGGGGGTTTGAAATGACAATAGCCCAAAAGTCGTATGACTTTCTGACTTTACAAAATGACTTTTGACTCTAGAAAGGTGTTTTACTTCAATTTTTGCAAATTTGGATTTTCAGTTTTAGATTGTTTGCAAATTTCAATGTCTAGATTTGAGGATTGTAACAGATTTGTTCATTTTTAGTAACCAGATAGATAAGTAAGCATGCAAAACATCAAGCAAGTGATTTCAAGCATGTCTGAAAATAATGAACAAGGGCAAAAGAAACCTTGCGCATGAATAATCAAGTGACTTATTTGTGCCAATCCTTAGAAGTGCTAATTGTGTATGTTCCAAAAAGTTTTGCAATAATGCACATATTCCTAGAAAATGAAAATTTTGTCTCACTAGGGTTTTTAGTAATGGTTTGACTCTGCAACTTTTATGATCCAAGAGGGTGAACTCCAATCTAGGTGCACCGGGGTTTTGATAGAGTCTAAGAACTTAATCTTCAGGATCTACTAGGGAGATCTGACAGCCCAATAAGAGACCACACCTATGGAGATTTCTTCCAACAGGACATTTATATAGCGGTTGTCACTACCACAATGAAAATGGCTATTACCGCTTGAGGTTTCATCAATGTGGTTGACATAATTAAGGGAATGTCCACTATGGTTAACCCTCTCTAAAGGTGACTCACAAAATATACCACATGGAGACTGGTTCCAGATTCAAGGATTTGGGTTTCTGGTACTATCCAAAAAGGAAGTAGAGCATAATCCCCTAGCCTTTTCACTTGTAACCCAAACAAAACAAATAGATTAATTCGACATGTTAAGACCAAGATTATCTCACAAAGATCTACGATGTCAACCCCTTATGATCTATCAACCTCTCCGGAGAGAGAATGCCTCAATCAAAAGTTGAAGACACACGAATCTAGTAGAACGTGAGACTCCCTCAATATCCTCCCTACCTACAAGGGTTCCTTCGTTGAGAAGAGTTTCACTGGAAACTCAATCTCTCAAGAGCCATGAATAGTGTTCATAGGGCCTATTTACTATGTGTAACAAAGATGCTTGAAAGCAAATCTATGTTCATTTTTAGAGCCCAAATGAAATGTGTGATATGGAAAAGAAAGGCACTCAAGCTAGACATGCAAGATGTTTGTTTTAACCCAAATCAAAATGTTATCAGCTGAGAAGGTTACCTAAATTCCTCACAATGTGCTTAGTAGATTTTTACTTATTTTTAGCAATTCTTGCACTTTTTCCAATTAAAAACCAGTGAAAATCAATAAAAAATAGAGAATTTCAATTGTTAGGGTTAGTTGTTAGTCGAAATTTGAAAACCAAATTTGACAAACTACCTGAAAAAGTGAAATGACAATTGAACCCTGGCACTGAAACTCGTACGATAGTGGGTTACCTTCCATACGACAATCCAGAAACTCGTACGATAATGGGTATTAGATCATATGATAATCAAGCTTCCAGACGATAGTGTGTTTCTACTTATATGATTCTCGATCAAATCAATTATCGTACGATAGTGGGTATCTCTTGGTATGAGTTTCTGACAAAACTCATACGAAAAATTGTACGGACAAAGAATAAATATCGTAGTTGGGAATAGAAAAAGACAAGAAAATGATAGAAATTGATAAAATTTGAAGGGAAACCCATTTCAGGGCCCAACAGTGGGCGCCAAAAATGTGTGTGTGAATTTGTACCTGATCTGTAGACACAACACTTCAGTAAAACATTAGAGGTTAGCTGAAATCAAAATCATGCAAGTAATGGAAAACTAAACTAACCAGGCAATTTACTACCTTCTAGTAGATGCAAGTATGTATTCTCAGATTATACCGAGATCAGTGACCTTGACAACACCTAAATGAAGGATTTGAATGCAAATTCTAGATATGGAATTAATGCAAATTAATCTATTTTTTTGGTTTTTCTGTGCAATAATATGATAATGAAAACTTGATATGAATCTATGCTAACAATGATATGGAAAACTGATACGTAAACTAAGCTAAGAAATGATATGAAAACTATGTAATAACAAATGAAAATCTCACGACAACTTGAATTCTCAAGATCGATTCTTCAGTCTCCAATTCGACAGCGTGAGTATGCAATTCGTAGATGGGATTTACAAAGAGTTGAAGCCTTAATTTATAGAAATCCAGGGCTTTGGAGGTGCATGGAAAAAAGCCATAAATCAGTCAAATAACTCAAGTTGATTTTTGAGTTATTTTTAAATAAAAGATATTTAACTCACAAAAACATGCAAAAGCAGAGTTTGACTCAAAATAGAGTTTAGATTTAATTGATAATTGATAGTTGTCTGCTTTTCTGATTGTGCATGATTTATTATGAATTAATTTAATAATAAAGTGATTTATTTCCAACTTAACTGATTTTAAAAATAAAACAATTGATTTATGGGTTAATCAATCATTTTTCAAAGTTTTATTCAAAAATAATATTATTAAAAATTGACAACTTGCTTTAATTAATTAAAGAAGAATTTAATCAATTATTCATAGGATTTTGGATTTATTGTCAAAATTAAATAATACAATTTAGGAATAAATGTAATTAACTTCAATTAAACAATTAAGTAGCAGAATTAAATCTAATTAATTAAATATTTAGAATATTCAATTAATCAAACTTTAGGATAAATAGGATTTATCGCCAAATAATCATTAAATTAAAGATAATTATGATGATTAGGAATATCACTAGGAATATTCCCTGATGAAAAATTTGAGATAATTAATTAGGATTCGATGATGTTTAGATGTGCCTTAGGTTAGGAGTTTGATGTCGATTTCATTCGATATGTCGATATAGGAGATTAATGAACATATAGCCCATTTTTGGGGTATTACAATTACTAATGATAAGTTCCAAAGTTTCTTATAAATTGAATCTAATTCTCCATCCATTCCTACACCATTTCAACAAAATATATCTTCTCCTCCTAAAGATTCCCTTTTATAAGATTAATTGGGGTCACAAGACTTTACACAATCTTTTGTGGGAGACTACAAACTTCCTAAGTTTAACACATGATGCTTTAAAGGGCCTAGTGAGTCATTTTTTGAACTGCATTCTCCAAATATTTCAACTAATATTCAACAACATGGTTTAGGATTTGTGCAAAAAATATTTGAGACTCATGAAAAACCCATATCACATTTTCCTATGGAAGGGTTCAGTCTCAAACCTCCTCCTTTGTCCATATCCCTTCCCTTATCATCTAGCACTTCTTCTATGCCTAGCTTAAATCAATAAATCATTTTGTCTAACCTTCTTCATGCTAAGTTGATTACTCAACATAAATGAAATAATAAGCATAGCCAAATCCTTACGAATCTTCCTTTTTTCATTTATCATCGATATCATGACCACTCTACTAATGAATGTCAAAATTTGTATTACAAAATTTAGAAACTCATTGATTATAACATTATTCACATAACATTTTGTAATGAGTTTATTTTTAATTACTTCAAATAACATTTAAGTCCCTATTATGTTGCTTCACACTATGTGACATTGTAAGCCTCTTGATTGGGGGCTCATTGTCATTCATGCTGGTACAATTTTAGGTGTGATCATACTTTGCAAGAAACATAATAGTCCTCCTCATTCTTATTCTTGTCTCTACACTTGGGGGGAAAGGGTAGTTTTTCAAGTTCCCATCCTTTATAAGGATCCAATTTTCTCTTGGTTCAATGGTACTTGTTTATCATTTGATGTCTTTTCTTACATCGAATAACTTATTTTAATTATGGATTCTCTCTTATGAAAGATGTGTGTATCCTTGATCCAATCCTCTTCTTTGTTTACAATTGTATGTCCAAATAAATAAATCCCTTAATTGGGGGAAAAAGTGTGCTATTCTTCATCAATAATCCCTTTATCTAGCAATAGGAAAGGTGTCAATTATTGTTCACTTTGCCCTCTTTAGTCATTGATGTTATTTTGTTCAAATTTTATTCATTCCTTTTTAAAATGTATCCTTCAAAAGGATCCCTTTTCACTTGTTTCATGATATCTCTTTGCATTCATCCCTTCCTTGATCTCATAGGAGTTGTGACCTCTTTGTCTTGGACTAGATGTTGTTTGTGTGATGCATCCCTGTTGTTAAAGGTGTTTTATTATTGCTCCTCTTTTCCTTAAGATGTCAAAATAACCATATTTGGAAATCTTAATGGGGGGAATGTATGGCCTCCTTATTGCAAACATTCCAATTACTTCAAGCATTTCAGGTAGTACACTAGCACAATAAAATATTCTAGGGCTAGATGAAACTCCTTTACACGCATCTTTAAGATTGGTTGACTAGCATAGCACAACTTTCTAGACCATTTGACCTCTCCTTTTACATTTATAGGATTGGTTAACTAGCATAACATAAATTTCTAGACCATTTGACCTATCATTATCACAAGATTTATGGGTTGAATAGCATAACACAATTTTTTAGATCATTAAACCTCTTATTTGCATAGATTTTTATGATTTTACTAGAATGTGCTAGACCATAAACTCACTCTTTATATTTTTTGATGTGTGAAACTAGCATAACACAATTTTCTAGACCATTTCCCCCTCTTCCCTTTTCCTTTACTCTCTCATGGATCACCTAAAACAAAAAAAATGGCTAGCCTGTGTCATCCATGGTTGTGTTCTTCTCTCCTACATGATTTTGTAGCACAATTCAATTTTCTATATGATTGGAATATGGAGTCTTATCTTATCTTTGGTGTGTGCTCTTTCTCTTTCAATGTGACCACTTCTATTTTTGCAATAGCTTTTTGAGCATGATGCTTGTGGTTGAGACATTTATTTATTGAGGTCTCTTCAAATAGTTGACTTGAAATCTTAGTAATGTGTGTGTTAAAATCTGCATGTATGTCTGCAACAAAAACACTTCAATGACTCACTAATTCAATTGGTTAGTAAAAATAATACATCAAATAAACTCAATTAACTGATAAAAATTGACCCATTGCTTCCTAGACATAGAGAGTATGATATAAGTATGATTTTTCTCTCAAAATTGTGCATAGATCAATGACTTGTAACTATGAAATGGAAGATTCTAAGAGATTGCACTGTAATAAATTCAAATTATGATTATTAACATGATTTTAGCTATGAATTTGA
The DNA here is from genome assembly GCA_027943335.1 of Chamaecyparis obtusa. Taxonomy (NCBI): domain Eukaryota; kingdom Viridiplantae; phylum Streptophyta; class Pinopsida; order Cupressales; family Cupressaceae; genus Chamaecyparis; species Chamaecyparis obtusa. The sequence goes on from BSBK01003597.1 coordinate 1,450,033, forward strand.
ATGCAAATATGCATGATTAACTCTAAAATAATATGATTTATGAACCTACATGTTGAATTATATGATGAAATGCAATGTGATTAATTCTAGGATGCTCAACTAACACTAAAATGATCTCAAAATGCAAGTATGGGTTCTAGAGATAATTTAGCATTATCTCCCTACAAATGAACTAGATGGATGCAATGAGCTTTGATCGAGTTGGTTTTATATAATTGAATTTAATTTGAATGGTTGAGATGCATCCTTGAGGGATGATTGAGATTGAGTCTCCAAGTGATCCATGTGATCAAGCTTCATTGGAAGGATTTAAGTTCTTTGTCCTTTAGTGGAGAGTGTGTAAATAGGACAATTATTTAATTCCTTTAAACTAATTACTCTATACATGGGATTTTAGAGTTTGATTTAATCAATTAGTATAAGAGCATTGATTAATTGATTGATCTTGATTAATAATCTTTGAATCTCGATTATTGATTATTGATTTATGGTTAATTGTGCAAGTTAGTTGATTCACTAGCATAATTAGGTGATTAAATCGATTTGATGCCTTGATTAGGGTTTAGGGAAAATTTGATTGATTTAGGCCTTTTGATAATACTAGCCCAGTTTTAGGTGATTACATTTTCCCCTCTTTGAATCAATGTGTGATTAGCATGTTGATTCAAAGAACGTTTGATGTCTGATGACTTGATTCTTATTTTAATTCTAATTAAGTGAACAATTTTATGTGAAACTTGATGAAACTGATTCATGACCTAATTGATGTTGGATCTGAGAACCTTGATTTGATGTATGATGACAAATTGAGACTGGGATAACCAATTTGATGTAAAGAGATGAAATTGATCACCTATCTGATACTGATGAGGTTGATACTAACAAATAACCAATTTGATGTGAAGTGGTGAAATAGATTAATGTCAAAAGTTTGATCCAGATAATTAACTTGATATGGGTTCTGATGAGTCAATTATTTGATGAAGACACTATCAATTTGATGTGGTTCAATAAAATTGATATTCCTTTGTTGATTTGATAATGTTGAAACACTGATTCAGATAAGACTGAGCAATTTGATATGAGACTTGATGAAATTACTCATTTCAAGATTGATAAGTTGATTGATATGATGCCTAATGATGATGATGCCCCTAGTGATGAGATTTTGTTCAATTAGATGATAAAATTTGATTTAATAGTCTGGTTCAATTGATAGATTAAATGATGAAGAAGATTTGATAAGATTCTTTGATTTGATTGAATTTGATTTGATGAAATTAAATATGATTATGCCCCCTCAAGATCAAAATCAAAATGAAATACTGATAACAAACTGATTTTGACTTATTAGAATCATGAGAAACTAATTTTGATTGATTAGAGACTAATGTAGATTGATTTTGTGTTAATTGGAGCATGGTTTGACCAATTTTGACTAGTAATTCACTTGATTTTGACCAATTTTGACCTTGGTTGACTTTATTTTGACTAATGTTGACTTAAAAAAAATGATTTCAATTTGATTCTATCAGCTAATGATTCAATTTTATGCCCTTGTTGACTTGGTTTGACTCCATTTAGCCTAGGTTTGACTAGGGTTGATTCACATTTTGACCAGATTAACATTTGAATTGACCTCCTAATTTTGATTTCAGTCCCGAATTCTATTTCAATGTCTTGCTGATGTTTTATTTGAAGCTGATTAATTTTGAGGTCAAAAGGTTGACCTAATTACCTGAAAAGGTATAAATAAGTCAAAAAAAATTTGAAATAATCATTTTGGCTTTTCATATTTGGTAATTTTGAGATTGTATAGAGCCACCATGCCAATTTTGATTGACAAAAACCTATTCGAGCAAGTTCACCACCACTAGAGACCAACACATTATTCACCACCTATGAGTGATCAAAACCAACCTATTTCTTTCCAAAACTATTGATTTTTTATATAGTTTAGGTCATTTTAACATTTAGTCATTTTTAGAATCATGGCACGTATGGCCTAGTGTCGCTAGTCGTACTTGGTTTTGGAAAATATTTTTAGCTCATATAACCTATAGTTTAGGATCGTATCTATTTTTTAGAGTCATATGTTTGTCCATCCTAAGTCATATGAGGAGAACCCTTTTGCTTGCATCCTATTGTTTTCCAGCTTGTATTCCATTAAAAGCTTGTATACCCCAGTATGTTGAGTTGTATTCAATTTTTCAGATCATATGGCATTTTCAATAGGATACGATTCACTTCCTTAAGTCCTATTTGGTAAAAATGTTTGTCTAGCTTGACTCCCTGATGATTTTGATTCTTCATTAGCTGATTTAGATTGTAATTGATGTGTACTTGTATTTTAACACTCAAATGATATTTTATGCTCTCATACAAATGTTTTTATGTTTATTGCCCCTTGCAGAAAAACTTTAGTGTGGTGAAATTCAATGGTCAGTATCCTCAGACCATGCAGATGATACCACTTCTCTCTAAGGCTGATAAGAACATTATTAGATAGTGTGGGTTTTTGAGATTACTCAAGATTCCTAATATTTGAGAAAATAGGGGATTACTTACCGCATTGGTTGAGCGGTGGAATTCAGAGCATAACACATTCCATATGCCTATTGGTGAGATTATAGTGACACTAGAGGATGTTTATCATATTTTGTGACTACCAATCAGTGGTTTGATGGTGTACTATGATGCGCTACCTATATCAACAAGTATATCTTACTTATAGAGGGTGTTCTAAGATCCAACCCTTAACTCTAGATATCTTCCATGGGAGCATATGTAGGCACACTATGCTGCCTTACCTTTATAGTGTGTTTTAGCTAGTTTGATAGGAGATATTGTCATGTCTAATCTAAGTGCACATGGCTTCCTCTATGGTTGGGCCCAAATTTTAGAGGAGTTACTTCAAAGACCTCACAAATTTTCTTGGGGTACTTGTCTGCTTGCTTACTTGTTATGTGAGCTACATGAGCTAATATATTGGACTTGCCACAATGTATGAACATGTGTTCTCCTTTTAAAGGTATGGGTCTGGGAGCATATCCTTGTGACTAAGCCTATTGGTGATAGAGAGAGATGTCTTCATTATCCTTACTTTGATCAATACAAAGGTTACGTACTGCAACCTAACTTGGGCAAGTTGGAGTACTAGCATAGGGTTCTTGATGACAGTTCACTGTTATCATATGGCAGTCATACCATGATTGTGAGCACTAGAATTTTGATGATCAGGAGCTTCCACTTTTTTGCATGAGTAGATATCTTATTGGTCGATCACATGCCACCATTGAGAGGCTCATTCATACTCATGTGATGAAATAGTTTGGTCATATATAGGATATTCCAAATGACATGGAGACCTACGCCCATGTTAGAGATGATGAGGCTAATTAGGGACCCTATATTGCATATGAGGTTATTGTATAGGAGTTCTAAGAAATTGTTCCTATTTCTTGGGATTATTTACCTAATGTAGAGGATATCAGGATGATGAATGTGTATCGACAATAAATGGATCAACACCCTTTTCCTCGATTGACTACCCCAAAGGATATTGCACCATGTATCAAGGAGCCTGAGGATCTTGTTAATGACATTGTTGGCGGAGGATGTTGAGGAGGATGAAGAGGTCCTAGGAGAGGAGGTGGGAGAGATGGTGATTGGGATGGTGGTAGGGATAGGGTTCAATGAAGAGGTGAGGGTGGAGGATTAGGAGTTGTGGGTAGTGGAGCTAGGGGAGATGGTGGTGGTGGTGGAGATGATGGAGATGGAGGAGATGGAGGTGGAGAGTAGTATAGAGTGAGGATGAGGATAGTTCCTCCTAGGTAGGTTGATCATGGACCCTTATTACCATAGATTAGTTATGATAGGGATAGGGATTAGGTGCCATACATTATGATCCTTTACTGAAGCAAAGAGGTGCATAGGGTGATGCCTTGACATGATGTCGATAGGAGATAGGATAGTTGAGGACACATGTGTATGTTTTATAGTCCTAGCTAGTAGTGCATGATCGTTGCATCTAGGATATTACCATAGAGAAAGAAAGAGCGCAATGTGATGCCACCCATTAGGGACATATGGCTTCATATTATTATGCACTATATATTGTTGTAGTGCTTGATTGTATTGCCAAAGCTCCCTCATATTCTTATTTTTCTATGCAGTTTGAGGGTGATGTTCCTACTCTGATGAGGGTTGATGTTCTACCTCCTAGTCCATGTTTGATTGGTCTAGAGGGTGGTAATGAGACTTGAGATGACTGATATCTCCTTGATAGTTTACAGATGTTCCTTTGATGTATTGATGACTAACACATTGATGTTGTACTAATCACATTTTAATCTCTTGTTGTACTCGATACTTGTGACATATTGATGGCAGTTTGATGATACTTGTGACATATGATTTTTATCTCATTGTACTCTTTTCACAAAAACAATTTTATAAATGAGATGCAACTATTCGGTGCTTATATGATCTTCTATGATGTTTATGAGATGCTTATGTTATGGATGCATTTTATTTTTTTCTTTTCATATGCTATGAATAGATGTATGCATGGTTCTCTTTGATGCTATATGGTGATGCACATGAGTTCTATCTTTTTGTTCTTTTATGATGAATATGCACTGCAAATGTGTATTAATATGATAATGAAATTGATGTTAGCAATGCAAGCTATTTATGAAATAGATAATGCAATGAATGTATGAGATGCAAAAAATGATATGATACCACTAACATGAAGTGCATGTCTTCTTCATGCCAGTGATAAAGATACTCGATCATGATTAGATTCACTTAATGATGTCACTAGATTAGATCTAGTTTCTCATATTTGATCTTAACTCAAATTTTGAATTTGTCCTTCATAAGGATATTCATATTTAGCACATTTCAATTAAAGAAACATTATGAATGCAATGCTAAATGAATGCAACTCATTATGAATTCTAGGATAGTCATTGATCTTTTAGATTTGCTATTTTTTTTCATCAATGAACATTTTGGAACATTGAAGCTAGTACAGCCCTCACTGATTAGATTACAATCATGAGAATATGAATACTACCTTTATCAAATTTAATGTTGGAAGTGAACACAAGCATGAGGGAATACAGAGCCAAGATTACCTGAGTGTTACTTCATTTTTTATGTTGCAAGATAATACAAGCATTAGGGCATGTAGAGCCAAGATGACCTAAGTGTTTGTCATGTGAACAAACAAGATTATCTTCCATTTGTGTGTGATATGTATGTTGTCTATAATGACCCTTACATTCATATCCTTGGAAAAACTAGCATGGACTCACAATGACCCTTTATCATTCATATCCTTGGGTATCAGTTTTCAAATCACACAATACTAAGAGAGCACTTGATAAAATAGATAAGGAGATAGTTCCAACCTCACTATGGCACTCAAATAAAAAGATTCAAGGTACATACAATGTACCACAAAATGTGGAGGCTCTTATCATAAACATCTAGATTATTTGACGTGTCAAGATCATCAGAGTAATTATCATCGACAGTAATCAAAGAAAAGGTATCATGCCCCATGTACTTTCTTCTCTAGTCCATAGAAATCCTTGAGTTACTCAGATGACATGAAAAGCAAAAACTAATAATAAAAGATAGAAAGAAAAGAAAATGCATGTCTTCTTATTTTTGTCTCTAGTCCATAGGCATCATCAAGCTACTCAAAAGACACGTTCATAAAAAATAATACCATTTGTTTTTTTCTTGTTCTTGTTTTATGATTTCTATTTGTGGATAGGATTGTATGTTTTATGGTGTTGAGAAACACCTTTTTTTAAGAGAGTGGTGTTAAGAAACATTATTTTTATGTTTGGTGGTGTTGAGAAACATTTTTGTTTCAGTGGTAGAACACCTGACTGTGAGATCTTGATGACTAGCTCTAATGACCAAGATGATTGCGACTAACCTGATGGCTCGACTAGATTACTATGGAGTTTTCCCTCAATTCAATGTGGTTGTCCTAAGACTAAGACATGAATTGATTCCAACACATGATAACAAGATGCAAACCAACTTCTATGTACAATGATGTGAAAGTGGCCAAAGGTATTTACAGGCAAGGAATTCAAATGCTACAAACAAGAAAGCCAAGTGACACATTGATCACTAGTACATTTGACCCACTTTTTAGACCAACATTTCCAACCAAGCATTACAATGATTTTCCTTGGTTAGTTTATAGAAGGAAAATTTTTATTTTTTTTAATCTATTCCCGTGTTGGTTGAAATTAAGACCATGACAGGTGGTCGTAATTCTGACCAACACGAGAATATAACTTTTAAAAAAAAGACAGTTTCATTTTATTTCATTCTGCAATTACTTCACACACAAAGGAGAGATGAAGTGTCATGCCCTGCAAGGGAACTAAGAAAGAGAACAAAGATTCTATTTAGAAAAGAAAACCTAAGTAATGAATTATGAAAAATTTTGAACTTTAAAAGATTTACATGAACAATATATAAACATCATTTAACTTAAAATCCTTCCAAGGTTCCCTACTAGTTCATTTACAATTCATTTATGTTCATTAAGTGTACTAACTCCTAAAGCATAACATTTGATTAGAGAGAAATATAAATGCTTTCATTTGATTCCTAACCAATTGATTCCATCTATACTCCCTAAGCCTTCTTTCATAATCAATACAACATTTAAAGCATAATCATTGTAAAAGAACTTATCTAAGCTAAATTATTTCTCATATGAAATTAACACATTCAATTTGCTAAATTTTCTTGAACAATAATAATAATAAACATGCCACTTTACTTGAAATACTTATGAAATTCCTTCCTTTTAACACAAACATACTTTGCATAAAGATTGCATTTCCCTTTTTCCTTTCCCTAAATCTACCCATTCCAAGTTACATCACTTTGGATTACAATAAATATCACATTACATTCACATCCTCTTAGGAGGTTACAATAATAACATAACTTTACATTTGATAAGAAATAATGAAGGATAAAACCAAGAGTCTTCTTTCTTCAAACTGGAACAAAGTATAAGAAAGAATCCATAAGCACTGCAACTACAAAAGATACCTCGATAAAAAGGTTTACCACCCAACCACATGGATACCAATTGGCCCATTCCCCCGTGCTTGGAGATAAACACCAAGGTCCATGAGGAAGTGACAACTAGGCCATACCTAGGGTTGGAGTAGCCTTTCCCAAATATCAACTAAAAAGAAGATCAAATTACAAACCCTTTCCCAAAAGGTTAGGTAGACACTCTAAGTGACAAGCTAGGTGAGTGTCATAACATAGCCCTCAACCCTTGTTTTGTCCTAGTACTAGCCACTCTAGGCCTCGTCCCCCAAGTAGGCACATGCGGAACCAAATGCCTTTCGTACAGACAAGCACCATTCGATTGTATCTATGCATAGGTACCTTCTCCCACTCCCATCCATAGCCTTTACTAGTACTAATGGCATGGGTGAGGCACACATTAATCTTTTTAGTGTTTAAACCCATTCCCATAAGTTTTAATTAAGTTATCACTTGTTAAAAATAACTCTTTAGTCGATTATCCTGGTACTAGCCACTTAGGGCCTGACCCTGCTCTAAGAGCCACTCACCTAGTGTTCTTAAGTTTCCTACCCTTACCCAAACATCATAAACACACAATACATGAAGTGAAGAAAGTCATAAAATCATTTAATATCTCACATACAAGAATAAGAAATATTAAGAACATTTAGGAACCTTTAGGAAGCCTTAGGGTAGTCCTAGTCCACCAGACAACCCTAAACCCTATTTGATCCCTAAACACATCCTAAACCTTGTCCAAGAATCTAAATGCACCATATAACATCAACCAAACAAGTAATGAACATATATAGTTTATACAAACTTCCACATGCATAACACAACACTCCATCTATGGAAACCTCATGTGCCTAAAATTTGGCTAAGTCTGAAACTTTTCAGAAATCTCCAAAATCTAGAATCTGCATCTTATCTCCTATGAAGCTGGAACCTATCTCAAACATCCTGAAAGGTATTTATAAAAATATAACTTAAAGTATAAGAAATTAAATGTTATATTTGTATAAATGCTGCCACCAAATCAGGTTGTGGCATCATAAAAAGAACTTTAAGTACAAGCCAAGTATTGAAACACCATAAGTAACACATAATAACATTCACAAAAAAAATTAAGGACAACCATAGGTGATACAAAATTCCCCAACATCACTTAGGGTTATCCCCAAGTCACCCCGAGACCCCTACACCTCAAAACTGGCCTAAACCCTAACCTGAGATCAAACTATACAGTTGGTTAGAGAATCTATGTAGTTGGTCCAAGGAATTGCGTAGTTGGGGTCTGAAAATGCACAATTGGTCATGTTAACTATATAGTTGGTCTCTAGAACTACACATTTGGGGTCTAGAAATGCATAATTGGTCATGTTAACTGTATAGTTGGTCTCTAGAACTGCGCAGTTGGTCCTAACAGTGAGTTTTTCAAAAATAGAATTTGCATAATTGGTTGGCAGTTAAAATTGGGCAAAAAAGAAGCCATGGGTGCTCAATATGGGAAAGACCCATTTGAGATCTCCTAGTTTCCCTTAAAAAATGGCCCTTAAACTAGTTTTATCAGCAACCATAACCTACTCTAGATCTAGAGAAAGAAACTAGGTTCCTATGATAGACAGAAAATTATGAAGGTGACTGGAACAATCCCAAGGTCTGGAAGTTCCTAGAGATCCATGAGACATATGGGAGAATGTCACAAGGATCTTAGGAAGTTCTCAGACTTCATCCAATGCCAAAATGATAACCAACAAACTCCTAATTGATCATATATTCCTTTGATCACAATAATGCATCTATAAACATTCAAATCCCAACCATTCCATTACACAAACAATAATAGCATAATCCAAATCTAATTTATTGTTCTACATTCATCCAACAAGAAAATAACAAAGTAAAATAGACACACATAGGGAATATACACTTATTTATGCAACACTATAGCAATATTATCCTCTTTCCTAAGTTTATTTCACAATAATGCAGACATAATACAATAACATAACCATTCACTAACTTGCAGATTCACATAAGAAAACACGTAGATAACCATAATAGCACTCAAACAAGCCAACACTCAAATGGAGGATCATCTCCTAGGATAGATCCTACCTAGTGTCCTACGGAGATACCATTGATGAAGGTGGATCCAACGGTCTCATCCTTCCTCGCGCACTTCTCTAGACTCCTTCCAAAATGCAAATACAAGCTTCCTCCATAATACTATAGATTCCCTAAAATGCAATATCCTATCACTAAGACAATTATGAAGCCTCCTCAGAGATCTATTTTCTTCCAACTCCAAACACTCCTCCAAATTCCTTTTGGATGCAGACTCAAGCCTCCCCTAGAAATACTATGATTTTCAATGTGATATCCTTCCTAAAATTATAGTAAAAATTCTTTGAGAAATATCTCTAACCGATTACAATCTCAATATGATATCCTAAAACTACAATGAAGCTTCTTGGGAAATCATTCCAGCCAACTCCCCCACCCCCTTCTCATAGGGATTCTTCCTGTTAATAAACTAAGGAAGTCGTTCCACGGGAAAAATCCAACTGATGCAACCATTCAAAACTAATGGTTGGTTAATAGTTTAGGGTTAATTTATCCAATAACAATAACCATTCCCAGGAAGAGATCTTTATAATAATATTAATAATTTTCTCTCATATATCCTTTATTTAAGGAAAACCAATAATAATTTCTATTTCTGAACATAATTACTATTTATCTAGATCACCTTTTTACCTCGGCTAGAGTAAAGGAGGTTAACTATTTATTTAATTTCTATTCCATATAGATAATATTACTTATTATCTTTTAATGCAATAATTTATTATCCACAAACAAATATATAAATATAATTTAATATAATAATTCATATTTCACAAACAATTATAAATATATGTATCCATATGCATACATGTGCACCCATATGCCTATGTGTACATATACCATCACATGTATTATACAACAAGCATATTATTATTATTAATATCACAATCATATTATTATCAATATTATAAAACATATTACTACTATTGACATTATAAACATATTTATTTAATCGTGCACTAGATCATACTTCATACAAGATATGATAATCCATATAAGGTAACTTCCAACAAATGATAGAATATTCTATAAAAAGGAACTAGAGTTGCCATTCACAACATCACATAATCAATAAATGCATGAAGCAAGCAACAAGTTGAGACAACACAATAGTATATCATCAACACAAGGACTGACTCAGGAACTCCCCATCCTAAGGAACATAAAAGGTCAGAGGTAGGATTCCTTCCTATGGAACCTTGGTGATATCTCCATAACAACAACAACGATCGAGGATTTTGAGGGCTCGCTCAGACCTATGAGACCAGGTGGAGATGATGTCCAGTACCTGCAAGCCTCCATCACTAAGAATAGATACATGTGCATATATATACAATAAGAAATTTGCAATCAAATGACCAGGATTGATACATCGTGTGGACCTCATCTACATGAGTAACTACGACTTCATCCTGAGTCATGAAAACACATCAATCACATATACATAAAGCATGAGACATCATATATATAATTGTTAGATTCCAAATCCTTGGGTTAGCTCTTTAAATCTCCATAAGCATATACAAGGTAAATGATTTCCAATTTCATAAACAATAAACAATAATCAAAACTGAGTACGTCTAATTATCTGATAAGCATATCATCGTCCAAATAAACATAACTGTAAACATATAGTTCTAACCATCATAATGCAAGATGTCCAAATCAAAGAGTCAAAGTATAATCATCTGAGAGGGTATTACATGAAGGAGGGAAGGAGGTTGAATTCAATCAATAGCACGCATTTTTTATCATCTCTTCACTGGTTTCATCTCTTAACCCTAACCTTACAAATGCTTATTAAAACCATTGGGAAAAAAATATTTATTAATGTTTATCTTTGAACATTCAGTAGATAATGGCATTGGAAGACTTAGAGGAAGTCTAGATTATCAGTTTTGTGGGCATTGCCATCAATTCCCAAAAAAATTTATTTGAGTTGTTTTAGTTTATTTCTCTGGTAAACAAATCTACGAAATTGAATTGGAAAAAAATGTGTTTTAAAACATTTTTTGACTGGTGATTGATTTCTCCTGAACCCGTGTAGATTACTATGGAAAAAATAACTTTATAGGAAGTTTTTTAGATGTCTTAGCTTCCTATTGCAATAAATTTGATGTTATTTGGTTGATAAATTGAAGAGAAATCAGGTGACAATCAATAACAAGCCATTTTTGCACATAAACTAGGGCTGTCGACTTTGTTGTATCAGACAAAATCATATCCATTCACAAGAACCATAGAGAAGCATGTAAAGTTAGTGTATTGAAACCTTTTACAATAATATATCTAAAAGGAAAATCCAATAATAGTGAGTGGAAATTCAAAAACATTTCCCGGTATGAGTTACTTTACATCTTCTATGGTCCATAGTATAGTTTAAAATAATGAAGGCAAGAACAAAAATGTATCAGACAAACTCATACCCATTCACAAGAACCATAGAGAAGCATTTTTACCATCAAATCCTATGACTGTACCCTCATGTGTTATGCTTGGCAAAATACACTAACTTTACATTATTCTCTATGGTTCCTGTGAATGGATATGAGCTTATATGATACAAAAAGTTTGACAGCCCTAGTTTATAAACTATACTATGAACCATAGAAGATGTAAACCCTCATTATTTTAAACTATACTATGGACTATAGAAGATGTAAACCCTCATTATTTTAAACTATACTATGGACTATAGAAGATGTAAACCCTCATTATTTTAAACTATACTATGGACTATAGAATATGTAAACCCTCTATTTTTGTGTTAACTATCCCTGAACAGTGAGTAGGGGTCACAGTCACTTGGATTGTTGCAATATTAGAATGGAATGATCCTCCACTTTGGGTATAAATGAGTAGGATGGATCAAAACAAAATGTATCAGACAAAATCATATCCATTCACAATAACCATAGAGAAATGAGTTACTTTACATCTTCTATGGTCCATAGTATAGTTTAAAAGAATGAGGGAAAGAACAAAATGTATTAGACTCATATCCATTCACAAGAACCATATAGAAGCATTTTTACCATCAAATCCTCTGACTATACCCTCACAGGTTATGCCTGATAGAATACACTAACTTTACATTCTTCTCTATGGTTCTTGTGAATGGATATGAGTTTGTATGATACAACAAAGTCGACAGCCCTAGTTTATAAACTATACTATGGACCATAGAAGATGTAAACCCTTCATTTTTGTGTTAACTGTCCCTGAACAGTGAGCAGGGGTCACAATCACTTGGATTGTTGCAATATTGGATTGGTATGATCCTCCACTCTGGGTATAAATGAGTAGGATGGATCTGAACAAAATGTATCAGATAAACTCATATCCATTCACAAGAACCATAGAGAAATGACTTACTTTAAATCTTCTATGGTCCATAGTATAGTTTAAAATAATGAGGGAAAGGACAAAATGTATCAGACAAACTCATATATATCCAATCACAAGAACCATAAAGAAGCATTTTTACCATCAAATCCTCTGACTGTACCCTCACAGGTTATGCCTGGTAGAATACACTATCTTTACATTCTTCTCTATGGTTCTTGTGAATGGATATGAGTTTGTTTGATACAACAAAGTTGACAGCCCTAGTTTATAAACTATACTATGGACCATAGAAGATGTAAACCCTTCATTTTTGTGTTAACTATCCCTAAACAGTGAGAAAGGGTCACAATCACTTGGATTGTTGCAATATTGGATTGGTATGATCCTCCACTCTAGGTATAAATGTGTAGGATGGATCAAGACAAAATGTATCAGACAAACTCATATCCATTCACAAGAACCATTAAGAAGCATTTTTACCGTCAAATCCTCTGACTATACCCTCGCGGGTTATGCCTGGCATAATACACTAACTTTACATTTTTATTGCTTCAAAGTGGATTACATTGATCTTCATGATCTGGGATCGATTATCTACCCTTTCTTCACTCTCTCCCCTTTGAAACACACCCTTATCTCTATTAAAGAAGCCTCTCAAGGCTAGTATAACCCCTGATAACCATAACAGTCAGTTATAGGACTGTTGACAGTTAGTTGTTTTAGATTAAAACACATACAACATACTTCTTCTTAATGTTCCTCTAACAATCCATTGTCATCTTTCTTTGTTTTGAATGAATGACTACACATAGGTTCCAAATGCCCTCTACAATATATTTAAAACTACCAATGAAATGTATATGCAAAAATAAAACTTAACAATACAATATTATACAATGCCTTCTCTTTTTATTTATTATAATGTGTTTAAAGGTTCTGCATTACATCACTACACAGGAAAGAGAAAACAACGTCTAAAGTATATCTAGGATTGTGCCACAAATATATTTCTCTACATCTTGTATATTGCCTCTGTCACTAAGGTTTCAATGGCCAACAACAATGGAAAATGCTTCTTACAACCATCTGGATCCTCCACTAATAATACTAGTGGAGCCCTAGAAAAAAGAAAAAGAACTTAGCATTATAATAATATGGCAATGACAACAATGGTGGCATTGAGGAGGCAATTACTAATTGAAGTGTGCTAGCATTTCCATTCTACTGAGTGTTTGTCCACTGAAGCTAGGTAAATATATCGACAAAGTGGATATCACCATATCAGATCATCATGATCCCAATATTTAAGTCATTTTCATCATTCACAACCATAGAAATTGAACACAATTTTTTTCTAGAACAATCAACTTCACATCCATAGTATCACACGCGCGTGCGTGTTTGTGGTCTCAAAATAGAAGCACCCATGTTGTAGGTTTCTACTAAGCATAATGTAGGCTAGGAAATCCATTCAATTTCAAATTCCAATCACTATAATATATTAATAGATTTGATAATATATTTTATTTAATAAAAAAAACTAGTAAATCCTACTTCATGCTCCATACAAGTGCACCCCTCAACCAATAGGATTCATCAACCAAACACATGGAACTTGTTTACAAGGTGATCCTAAATTCCTAAGGATCCCAACATGATTCATTCATCTTCACACAAACATCTAAACTCTTTCTTGCAAGCAATATGTCCCTCTTCTCCAAATTGCCCAGTCTGGCACAGTCCTACCAGTACAGCATTGAGAGTTTTCAAATATTTTCTCAAACCTTTCCCAAAATAATATGAAAACCAGTCACATATTCCAATACCATTTTGGAAGCTTGACCACATACCCAAAAATCAACCATAGGTACTTTGGACCAATCCTCTCAAATCTGACACTGCCCCTGAACTAGGAGGGCTAATTTGACTCATTTTACAAAGCAAACCCTAATAGTTCTTCATCCTAGACCTTGAGACTTTCATAAGAGTTACCAAATTCTCCCAAACTATGGATTGTACAACCAATTTGGTCCCCAGACCTCTCCATATGCAAAAGCCCTAATTTGCTCCTCTAAAACCCCTATAATCTAGGGCTTGGTGAATGTATGACCTCACAATGCTATACTTTAAAATAAAGGGATGATTCACCATCCTTAGGCCATAAATAAGTGGATTCAACCACAAAAATACCCCCTCAAATGGCTCAAACTCCTACTGCATTAACCATGCACCATACATGTAACCCTCCAATATTGTCCATTCGGCTCTCCAACATTAATCACTGCAAACTTCCTCTTGTTTTTGCATTATTCATGTTAGAAATACATCTTAAAAATGGGTCCATCCCCAAGTTATAGTATGTACAAAAAGGGGATGGATCTTACAAATCCATGGTGGAAACCAAAGCAAATTTGTGAACTTCTACATGACAGTCAACTCTAAATCAATAAAATAAAGCTACAGAGGTCCAAACTTGATCTAATATGTCTTAAAACCTATCATGAAACCATAACCAAGCTTATGGTTGATATCAAATCAAGAAAACTTCAAAAAATTACCAGAAACCAATTTTTTATTGCTTTCAAATAGACACAGTCCGTACAAATGAAATCTGAAACACCAACTAACTATTTTTAACTATTCCTAAATAGTCTAAACTAATTGTCAACAAAATAAACCAAATATTGTTGTCAAGTTGAAACCTTGACAAATAGTTATGAAAGATATGAAGCGGAGAAGAAGTTATGAGAGGAATTGTAAAAATAAAAATAGAAGTAGCAGGCTTGTTGAACATTCTCATGTTGCAATCTGATTTCAGATTTTGTCTACATTAGTATGTTACTTTTTATTGCAATTATAATTAGTTCCTTGGTTCCTTAGTAATTTCTTTTTATTGCACGGTTGCCTTTAGTTTTTCATTTTGTTTTGAGTGTCTAGTGATTTAAACCAAAGACTTCGACTTAGCCAAAAAATGTGCAAGTCCACATTAGTATGTTTATTTTTATTACAATTATAATTAGTATGAATGAACAAAATAATGACAATGCAATATTTGTGATAATGCAATATTTGTCAAAATAGCGTCGATGACTTCGGTCAATGTGCCTATGTATTAATGTGGTGTTGGCCCATGCATGTTGAAGACGTCATGCACAACAAGTAATCTTGGGCGTCAATTTTGGGGTTGCCCCAATAGGAAAAAGGTCTGAATGTGTAATTATATTTTATGTCTAAAAATAATGTGACAACTAATCCTTTTAGGAAGAACTAATGTACATTTGGTATTGCAGGGAAATAGTGGATGTCAATACTTTCGGTGGATCAATGAAACCACATTTACACCTACCCCATCTACATCTATACCTGATGTAAGAAATGAGTGCAACTTGTGCAAGGCTTGAGAGGCAACTAGTGCCACCAAGATTACTTCAATGGTGAAAGCAGAAATCATGTTTCTGCGATGCCTTCTTTGTGTAGTTTGTGCACTACTTTGTTGGGACCATATGGGTAAATGTGGTTAATAGAGGGCTATTGTAGATACTAGAATTTTTTTAGAATTTCAAGTAGATATGTTGGACATATTTTGATAAACTCATGAACCTTTTTGTTGTTTATGACTTCGTTATGATTTTCAATATAAAATTAAACAAAATTAAAAATTAACCTTATTAAAAAAAATTGAAAAATTATAACATTTAAAAAAAATTATGATTTTTATATAAAATTAAATAAACTAAAAAATAAATTATTATATTAAAACAATTCAAAAAATAAAAAAAATCATAGCAGAGAAGAAGTTATGAGAGGAATTGCAACATGAGAATGTTCAACAAGCCTGTAACATAGCTCTATGAAACCTTCACAAATATCCCTTCTTTGGCCTCCACTCATACCTCTTCTCATAATTTGGAAACTTTTCAAAGAAATAGGTGATGAACATGTAGATTTTCCTAAGCACTACTGGGAGTTGACCTAGCAACACATGTACTATTCTTAAAATCATCACAAGTCTATTTGTTGCCGGGTTTAGTTCCCAATAATGCTTGGTCAAATATGCATGTTTGTCAAATGTAAATGGAATACTTTGTTCTTGACATAATTAAATGGAATACACCAAGAAGTACCAAATGATAAATGCTCAATTGTTGTAATGGCAAAGCATCAAAACCGTCCATTTCTAGAACTTGATTTTCTATAGTCTTAATGATTTTTCTATAGTCCTAATGATTTTCTTTTTTTTTTGTCTTTTGTCCCTTTTTTATTTCCTATATCTGTGGTTGGTGATAGGATTTTTAACATTGTTGACAAAGCATGTTTCTTTTTTTGATTGTCATGGGGTTTCACATTGTTTGTTGCTCTTGATAAATTAGGCCTTGAATTTGAATTTTTGTTCACTGTTTTATTTTAGCTTGATATTTCATTCATTTTTCATATACACAGAGACTACACATGCTGATAAAAAGATGAGCTATTTGATTTAGGTTTACTATTCATGATTGTAAATGGTCAATATTTCTGATGGTACTCCTTGGTGTATTCCATTTAAAATTAATCATGTTTCTATGGCTATGATAAATGTCCCTCTTTGTTGAGAAAATTAGAGTTGACAAAATGGTTGTTCAGTGACTGTATCTAACATTAGAGCCATTTCATATGCACATGTGATGAACATGCAAATTTGCATAAGCACTACTGTGAGCTTACCCTGCAGCACATGTACTATTGTGAAAAATCATCACAAGTCCATTTGTTGTAGGGTCTAGCTCCCAATAATGCTTGGTCAACAAATCTGCATGTTTGTCACATGTGCATATACCTTCTCTGATTGACTCTTATATGCACATGTACTATTGTGAACATGAAGATTTTCCTAAGCACTACTAGGAGCTTACCCAGCAACATAGGTACTATTGTGAAAATTATATCACAAGTCCATTTGATGTCAGGTCAAGCTCCTAATAATGCTTGGTCAAATTTGCATGTTTTTCGAATCTAAATGGAATAATTTGTGCCTAACATACTTAAATAGAATTAATTAATGCTAATACATGTATATATTTTCTTTGATTGTCACCCTTTCTGCAAACAGGCAATTGACTACACACATCATCGCCCCTTCTATTGATGATCTTGCATTCCATATATAAGGTAAAGGTAATTTGTTCATGTTTGTGATCTTGCATATTGTTTATGTTGTCTTCTACATTATTTGTAGCATACGTATCATGTAATTTTTAGCTAACTTAAGATAAATGATTAACATATGCAGGATATTTAACCCCTTTGACGAGGATCCTGCATAGTGACATGGATCAGCAGGTATAATTCAATAAATAGACATAATTTTCTTATATTCTTCTTGTTTATCACTAAGCACATATGTTATAAATAGACATATTATATAATCATATAATATGTCAAATAATCGACGTAGAAAGTTTGACATGTTATATGTTTCTTGTTTATCCTTTTATATGATTCTTGTTTTTGTGCCTTTTCTTCACTTTCAACTTACATTTTATATCTCCCACGTATAGATAAAGAAGAACCCTGTGGCTCACAACTCTATTCAAGACTTGATTATTCTATATATATTATTTAATTATTATCAAAATTCTATTTGAAGCGGGACATGACAATATCTCATTTGATGGATTGTAGGACCCACCAAATAGGTACTTGTCAGATTTATCTTCCTTGAATGAGGGAAATACGGGAATGGTAGATGAAAGTTTGACATGTAGTACGACTAAAATAGGGAGATCAACTAGAGGTCAAAAGATTAGAAAAAAATTCAATAAACACATGCAATTTTTGCTTGCTAAAGGGGGGTCATGTTCTTATGATGATGAGACCAAAGGCGACATCAAGGTGCCCTTTCGATACACACATCTTGAGAAAGGATAGGTACCCAATGAGCTACCTCCAGTTAACATTGATTTTTGTGTTAACAAGAGGATATATCACATAGCTCCATCCTCATTACATGGTTTGGGCCTATTTTCTATGGATGAGATAAAGGTATGTTACAACAAAGTTGTTGAATTGATGGAGTATGCCAGACCTTGTTACAATTACAATGATTGGATGCAGATTGTTCGATATAAAAAAAGTATGCATAGGTATGCACCCTAAAATGGTCGCCTAGACTTTGAGCCCCCATTCATCAATTTATCAATTTCCTAAATCAATGCTTTGCAACATTTTCAATTTAAATCAATTTCCTTGATCAAATTGTAATTAATTCAATTATTTTAATATTTCCTAATGTTTGATCATTTATCCTAAGTTTTATTTAATTAAGAGAACATGCTCTCTTTTAATTAAATAAAAAAAAAATTTAATTAAATAATAAAATCACTTTATCCTAAGCTACATTTAATTAAAAGAACAAATCTTTTTTAAATAAATTAATTTTTTTTTAATTAAATAATGGAAACCACTTTGCTAAAAATAATAAATAAATAATAATTAAAAAAAAGGGACTTTTTGTGTACACATTGAAGTGCACTTTCCAATGAGATAGAATCTTTTGACTTTTTGAAATAGATTTTTTGCCTCTTTATCTCAACCACTCATTATTTTGCCTCTTAATCATGCCTATTGATTTTGCCTCTTGAGAATCTTGAGCACATGGATCAACCAATATTTAATCTCCACCATTGCTCATTTCTTTTTGCCTCTTAATCTTGATCGTCCATTTCATTTTCTAAATCCTTTATAAGGAGCCCTCTCCTCATTTTATGCATGGAGATTTTAGAGATCAAGATTTATGTTATTGTTATGCAGGTTTGGAGAGCAATTTTGGAGGAGGATTTGAGCATTTGAGCTTGAATATTGAAACTTCTCTTTTCTTGTCTTCTTCTCTCATGCCTCCATGGCAATCCATTTAGATTACTCTTGCACTTGCATATTAGATTATATTCATATTTCCTTTCATAGAATAATCTTGCATAAGCATTTCCTTTCATAGATTAGTTCATTTTTATGCATTGTTATCATTTAGAATAGCTTCCATTTTTATTTGCATGCATACTTGATGATCATGGAGACTAGCATTCTTGCTTTTCCTCTTTGAATCTCTCATTTTATGGTGTACTTGCATGGGCACAAACTAGGTCTAAGTTGAGGGCCTTCATCATAAACCCTTGCACTCCATGAATAGAGAGCTATGAGTCGCCATTTGAGACCTCATTCTTGAGTAATTTTGGATTTAATGACTCATAGAAGTGTGTCAACATTTTAGCACATAACTATTAGAAAATTATATACAATAGAAAGAAAATGATCAAAGTAAAAGATTTGCTATGTACATTTTTGGGAGACCAAAAGCAATAGGGAATATTGCATGTTTTATATATAGTACACGACCTTCCTCAACTAATAAGCAACCCAATTGCATATTTGAGGCGCATGAGGGGAATCATGTTTTGTATATGCAATAAAAATCAATAAGTGTAGGGGAAGAACTACTAATAGATTATTGTTTAAATCACATAGATACAAACAAAGTTACTATCATGAGGGTGGTAAGTACTATATACCATTTAAACTAACCTCAAGTTTATGACTCCAATATACCATTTTATTAATAAGTTTTTTTTACTAAGTCTTTTTCTTTCAGTTCACTGAAGTTTTTATATTTAATCTTTGTCATAGGATGATATGGATCCCCCACATGATAGAGGTCGTGGGGATGCTCCTCCCACCAATTCTTTAGCAACGGTAAACCTTATTGTAAATGTACAAATTAGATAGTTGAAAAAAGTTATATTATTATGTTATTTTATTTAGGGTTTAGATTTATTCTGATAGTTTTACTGATATTCCTGTCACAAATTGATGTTCAGGATAGGGGAAAAGCACTTGCAACAAAAGAGCCAATAGTTGTAAATACAGATGAGGATATCCTATAAATCCCTAATATAATAAATATGGTGAAGAAAGAACTAAAAAAAGTCAATGCGGAAATTATTAGCATTTTGGAAGATGCAAATCCAACCAAGGAGATGTTGAAGAGGACAGATGAATTGATGGCGCAAGAACATCATTTTGAAGTAACCAGTAATGAATCTTTAGTTATAACAAAAGTTCAATAAAGGTTTATATTTTATACTCTTTTATGTCGTGAACTAAAATATGTATGTGTTCTTGTTATATGATTTTTTGTTTACTCAAGTACCTGGTCATGGACATCGCAGTGAGGCTGGTACTAGCAGAACTTCGGCCACCTCAAGTAAAATAATCCTTAAGTTAACAAGTTACAAGGAATTTTTTCTTTGGAACATTCAAAAACTTCATTGGACTTACTAATTAGAAGTGTACATTTATCATTGGACTTACTGATACCGTAGATACAGCTATAGGAAAAGGTACAATTACAACAAATTCAAAATTTTTAAGAAAATTTTTGCTCAAACTTTATTAAAGCTACTCTTACTTTTATTATTTTAGAATGTCTTTGCTAACAATGTATTATTTAGGTGATCAAGTGCAGGTGACTCCTCCTAAGAGGTGGACCGACGTCCATCCAAGATTGCTGAGTGTAATGTCAGTAACAAGGGGCATGAAAACATCAACGCCTTCATAATTTATGCCTAGTAAATCCTTGTTTTTCTATATTTGGTTTTGTGTTAATTATGATTTGATAATTTGTACTTTAATCTTGGGTGCATCTCATAATGGATTAATTTTGTGGAGTAGGAGATACACCGACACTGTCTGCTATGCCAGATACATATCAGAGTACTTGTATTGGTGATAATTCACCATCACTTCTTGGATCTACCTATGTTTCTAGCATGAGAGTTATGCAGACGTCATTATTGATTGATGATAAAGAATTCATGCCTTTAAAATATCCTAAGCTTCCAGGTACTTTAAAATTATTATTATTTATATTGTAATATGCATTTACCTATTCATAAAAAGTTTTGGATTGATGATCCCATGACATTTTTGCAGGAAATGATTCTTTTTATAAGACACTTTATGACTTCACATTGAAGATATTCGGGCCCACCATATGTACAAGGTGGAACATCATAAGTGAACTAACCCTATCCCACTATTTTTATTTCATATCATTAATTGGTACAATATTTTTCCTTTTATTCAGGTCTTTTCTTTTACTATATTCAAGGTACACAACTTTAGTTTATTTTTCTATCTAACCATTTTGTGTTTTTTCTTAAAAGGTGGAACTTGCAAGACAAAAAATTAAAAGATCATCTCATTAAAGATTTAGAGCATGAGTTTGGTAGTAATATTTTTGAGGAGAAGAAAATTTTAGAAAAAGATGCCAAACATCTTAAGACTGTGAGGGACTCATATAGAAGGAGACTTGTCCAAAACCCAAAGTATGAGCGTCCTCCCTTTATTCCAGTGAGGGATTGGAATGAGTTCATTTTGGATGCAAAGGAGAAAGGGGATACTCAAAGAGGAATTACACCAACAAATGAGAGAAGGTATGTGATAGTATTAACTACTAGTAGAATGTAATAATGCACTAATTAGTGATCTTTATATCTATATCATCTAACATATTTCAAACTTTTCATAGGTTGCAGGAAACATCAAAGGAAACAAAGGCTAGACTACAAAAGATTGGGAAACACAAACTTGGCTCTGGTGGATATTCAAAAATTAAAGCATGAATTGTAAGTAGTAGTAAATAAATTCCAGATCAAAATTATTTACAAAATGCAAATAATTTTGTTTAATCAAAAAATGCAAGGCTCAGAATTTAATTTAGAGGCCATGACAGAACACAAAAAAATTGCCTTCAAGGAAGGCTATCAAGTCGTGGTTGAACACCTACGCCAAGCTTCCATTGGCCCAACCCAAGAGTCTCCTATATCGGTTAAATAGGTAAATATGCCAAAAAAAAATATTTGAAATTGAATACTTGAGCAACAATCTATTTGATGTTAATTTCAAACATAAATTGACTATTTTTTTAAAAAAAAAGCAAACAATAATGTGCATGACATTGCAATGCAGCCTCGTAATCCTAACACATAACCTATGCCACATGATGAAGGCCTTGATGTGCATTGTAGTGTTGATGGAGGTGTTCATTTTCTATTGAAAATGAATTATGTAATTATTTATATAATTTAACATCTTAAATTGAAATTGGTGTAACCTTTTTTGTGTATATTTTAGAGCATACAAAACGTCATGCTGAACGATTGGAGGATGTTCAGAGTGATCAACATGTAGATGATGTGGCACATTCAAGTAAAGAAAATCTATGTTTTATTCTTTTAAATTTCTTTTTTGATTTATAGTTCTTTTAATTAATGAAATACTTGTAACACTAATATAAAATGGTGTGAATTTAACCCATGACGTAGTTGTTATTGTAGTGGACCCCCCTTTGGCACAACAGCCTCCTGTTCCTGAATAGATGAGGAGGAGACATGTGTTGATATTAGAATTGGTAGAGGAGGGGAATGACGAGGATATTGATGCTTTGCTTAGCTATTACCTTAGAAAAATGAGCAAGAAACCAAAAAAGAAATGATTGTAATTAACATTTTTTGCTAAGTAAAGAATGTTGTCTTAATGGATGTAATTTTGTACTAGTAAATGTTGATGAATGATTTTCTAATCAATTATTTATGAATGTTGTGTGTTAATGAATTTTATGTGTTAATAAATGTTATGTGATTATAATGATTGAATGTTATATTTCAAAAATGGATGAATGAATGAATGAATGTTATTAGATGTTAATGGGAAATTTAGAGTGATGTTGGGGGGGTGGAGAGGCCAAATGAGCTTCCACCTTCACATGGTTGGCCTTGTTAAGTAAAGAATATTAAACTATTCTCAAAACCAAGTGAAGCTCAAACTAAACCAATGACGTAGATTCAATGGTCAAAAATACCTACTTCTTATTCCATATTATTTCTCATTCACTTTAAGAAATATTTTACTTCTTAAACATGTCCATCAACCAATCTACATCACCATGTTTATGAAATTAGATTTATAGATAAGAGAGTGAAAATTGCAAAGTAAAGCTCGATAGAAAATCTCAAATATACGTCTAACAAAGAATCACATTTTATAAATTCTATGGCTCACTAAGGTTGATATGATAGTGGATGGGTAGAATTGTATTAGGGATGGTTTAATTGATGTTATTAACATCAAAATATGTTAGATCCACCTTGGGTAGACCCTAGGAGTAATTCTGTCAAGTTTTGCACAATATTGAAAAATGTTGTCAGCAACATTTGTTGTAAAAGTTGCTAAATGACAACTACTCTCCACCTATTAATCTAATCATCAAACCCTTTTTCCTAGGGTCATTTATCTAGGTCCTATGCAAAATCAACTTCATAATCATCTCCAGATCAATTCATTGGTTCTAACACATCATTATAGATACAAACATCCACATTCCATCATCCAATGCAACTATTCTTAATGGAAAATGCTTCCCAAGTGACTGGTGTCAAATTGGCTCTCCTTCACTCAAGAAATTTCACCATTATGTAGTCTTCAAATAGAAGTTTTAAGTTTTAATTTATTTAGCTAAGGACATATAGAAGTTATACTTTATGTAATCAAGTATTTCCAATAATGACTTCCTTTAAAATGATTGCTTGCTTGAAAAAAAATAAAGGTAATATGTACTACCATTGAAATCTATGTCTACTATTTAGGATACAGAGTTCCTAGATAAAGTCTGATACTTTCACTTCTTTTCATATATACTCCAGACCCATTGTGAAAGAAACTCTATAGGTGCTAGGTATTTTGCATTGTCACACTTCTTTTCTCTTCTTCCATGCTGTAGATCCACTACTTTTTCTATTTTTGTGTTGAGCATTCTTTCTAATCTACTATTAACATTGTGTTGTACATGATTGATTACAATAATTTTACCACTCTTTTGTACCTTGTATGGATTCTCCTTGTGATTTTGGAATATAGTGTCCTTATTACTTTATTGCTTCCTTTCTTAGATAAGAGTTATTGTCTCCACTTTGACTAAAAATTTGTATGCCATTTTGATCTATTTTCTATGGCAACATGGTAGAAATGTTTCCATATCAATCTTCTATTCAACTAATGAAAATTATTTTGAAAGATTAATGTTATGTCTCATTCATGTTGTTGTTTAAGCATTCATTATTATACTTCTTGTACATATTTAATTGATGATCTTTTTTTGTCTATTTATGACCACTGACCTTTATATCATTGATTTAAAATTTGACATTTGGAATCACTATGTCTCTTTTTGGTACAAACAATATATTCTTTATTTTTCATTGATATAGCATTCTTTTAAAAACCATGATCCAATACATTTCACTATTATTTGATCAACATTCTCATTGGTTTTGATAACTTCATTTGTTACCAACTAAAGAATTGAGGAAACCCTCTTTCATTTTACCATTTAGGTTGATATATACACCTATTTTTATGATGTTCATTTCTAGTCATATGAATGTTATTTTAATAATGATGTATGCCCCTTCATAGCGTAATGTTCTCTCTTAACAGGTTGTTGCTCTTACTAGCTTTTCATTGAATTTCAACTATGCTTCCAATTTGACATCATGCGACATTTTTTCAAGCCAACAACATGATGGGATCAACCCTTACGTGAGCCCATTTTATAGCACATGATGAAATATGAATGATATCAACATAGAATATTAAATGATGATCATGATACCAGTACTTTTACATTAAGAAAACTTATTAGATAATAAGATGGAGTTGTGATCTAATTTTCTATTTTTCTTTCTCATTCAATGTATTGTATGAGTAAGCTATCCATGTAAAAAAGCATGTAGATAAATAAATGTGACCCTGAGCTCTAACGTCACTTTTTAACTCTCCCTATAGGCCTTTTGGATGGTGAAGTAATTGGAGCTGAAGCTGAAGAGGAAACTAGGGATGCTACCAACAACTATGGGATTCGTCATTCTAGGCAATGACAGGTTTCATTTCTTTATTTCCATTTCATCTTTTCGTGCATATGTTTAATTTTTTAAATGCATGTTTTTTGACTTATTCTCATAGCTTGTGTGGGATATGCACTTTTCTTTGATGAATAAAATAAGTTTTAATGCAAATAATTGTATAATTTTCTATTGTTATACAACTTATCTCCACACATAGCAAGTATGGCTCCAAGGATCATTGCTCTTGATCCAATACACACCTTGACCTATCAGAGTGCACAAACCACTTGTGGTGCCACCAACCACTCCACATCATTGAAAACAACTCATTGTCTCTCAATCCAATCAATGGTCGATCCAACCAAGCAACCCCAACAACTCACAATCCCATTGATGAGACAAATTAATGTCTCAATTTTGTTATAATCTTCATACTTTATTGATAATATTTATGTTCTCATAGACATTTACAAAACATTTATGACTTATACCTATGTGAACTTATGCTAAGTACAAGTTAAGCCATAAAGCCTATGGGTAGCTTGAATGACATGATTTGTTGACTATTATAAATATAATGCAGTACTTCATATAGTTATTTTAAGTTGTGTTCTAACATTTGAGTAGGGGTTGAAATGTTGACTTGCATATGTGTACCGAATGTTACTAACCTTTCAGATAAACAAGGAGCAGTTCAAAGAGTGGTGAAACTGCATTAAAGAAGGAGCATTAGAAGACCAGTCGTAGTGAAAGAATTCAGCATGGTTCTGAAGGATATGTCGCGCCTAGAAAGGAGTTGTTGTTCCAAAGAATATAGGAAATAAGTCTTGCTATATTTCCTTAGAATTGTTATTATGTTATTTTCAATAATTGTAATATGTCATGGTTATTTTACCACCTCCTTATTTGGTGAGGTTTAATCAGACTTTAATGTTATGTTTTCAATAAGTGTCAGTCCTCTTTATAAAGGGATTTAATCGACTTAGTTAGGTAATGAGAAAATATAGAACGGTGTGTTCAATATAGTAGAAGTTTTTTTTCTCAATTCTTCATGAGTTATTCAATTTCTATGTAACCAGTTAAGAAGAATTAATGGAAGAGTGATTTTGGATTATTTCTTGTGTTAGTAGTGAGCAGAAGCCAACCAAGGGGGCCCACTTGGGAGGTGGATTAGATTAAGATAGATTAGATTTTCTTCCTGCATTTTCTCTACTTTCAAGTAGAGTTAATGTTTTACTCCTGCAACATTACTACTGTGGATGCTCCCACAACACTTGCAGAAGATAGACATAGTGAATGTTTTGAGTTGTTAGACAAGATTAGATTCATTTTACAAGCTTTCTGTCACATTTCCATTAAATAGTCAAGTCTGTTTACTTTCCTGTAGCAATAGCATAGATTCATTTCATGCATTTTATCTTCCTACAACATAGGTGTTATGACTCCTAAAGGAACTTAGTGCACAAAATGTGCTGTCCCATTTCAAGTTTATGTCCCTGGGTTGACAATCTAAATGCATTTCATGATGGGAATAGGTAATCCTTAGCATAGATATATTACCCCTAAGAGAGTCAATGACGTGATTATCTTTACCTATTGTGAGACTGTTCACCCATAACCTGGTGTTCACTAGGCCTAATCTCCTAGTAGCCTACTAGACCCATTTTCCAATGATTCTGCAAAAATTTCCCAAAGGACTCAAAAAAAAAATCATATATTTGAGTGCCCTTTTCAAGGTTGTTCAATATATTTTAAAACTAGATATGACTCATGTGGACCAACTGCCCAAACAAAGACTGGTGCACTGTGGTTACCCCTCCATTAGGCCTCCTTTTTCAAAGAAACTACTATCTCCTCCACTAACCAGACTTCCTTACCTATGCATAGAGTCTAGATACCCTCCAAAACTAAGTATTTTCACATTTTCAAGGTTGGCCAACAAGTTCGAATGTTTCATTTACCAAACCCTCTCTTTGAGGCTAAATACCCTAGGGCTTGTTCAAACAAACACTTCCACACCTTTCTGGACCCCTTAAAGAGATCTAAAATCATACCCTAACCATATCATGACTATCCAAACAAAGAAAAGTCATCCTCCAATGGAAAAATCATCTAGACCATGACTGGTCCAATTTAAGTGACCCTTGAGATAGAAATTCCCAAGCAATCAACAAATGTTCTTTCACTTTCCTAGATTTCCCTACATCCAAACACATTGAAAACATTCCTCATTTTCATATACTTCATCTTCTATACATCCTACCATTCTTGGAGGTTTGGGTCACCAAAGTCCACCAACTTATCTAGAACAATTCACTGTCATCATGTACACTATTCAAGAAAAGTCACCCTTAGAAGTGTTTCAACACACCAAAAACTCCTCAAGACCTTTAAAATTCATTAAGGGATATAACCTATCATTTACCATCCATCCTACTCATTTATACCCAGAGTGGAGGATCATACCAATCCAATATTGCAACAATTCAAGTGACTGTGACCTCTGCTCACTATTCAAGGATAGTTAACACAAAAATAGAGAGTTTACATCTTCTATGGTCCATAGTATAGATTAAAATAATAAGGGAAATAACAAAATGTATCAAACAAACTCATATCCATTCACAAGAACCATAGAGAAGCATGTAAAATTAGTGTATTCTACCAGGCATAACCCGTGAGGGTACAGTCAAAGGATTTGATGGTAAAAATGCTTCTCTATGGTTCTTGTGAATGGATATGAGTTTGTGTGATACATTTTGTTCTTTCCCTCATTATTTTAAACTATACTATGGACCATAGAAGATGTAAAGTAACTCATTTCTCTATGGTTCTTGTGAATGGATATGATTTTTTTTTGATACATTTTGTTTTGATCCATCCTACTTTTTTATACTTGGAGTGGAGGATCATACTAATTCAATATTGTAATAATCCAAGTGACTGTGACTCTTGCTCACTGTTCAGGGATAGTTAACACAAAAATGGAGGGTTTACATCTTCTATGGTCCATAATATAGTTTGAAATAATGAGGGAAAGAACAAAATGTATCAAACAAACTCATATCCATTCACAAGAACCATAGAGAAGCATTTTTACCATCAAAGCCTATGACTGTACCCTCACGGGTTATGCCAGAAAGAATACACTAACTTGACATTTTTATTGCTTCAAAGTGGATTAAATTGATCTTCATGATTTGGGATCGATTATCTACCATGTCTTCACTCTCTCCCCTTTGAAACACACCCTTATCTCTATTAAATAAGCATCTCAAGGCCAGTATGACCCCTGCTAACCATAACAGTTAGTTATAGGATTGTTAACAGTTAGTTATTTGCTTATGTTGGTTGTCTAGTTGACAACAAGTTGTCAACTTTGACAACATTCCACCTCTTAGGCATTTATAACATTTCCTTGAACCTTTTAGATTAAAATACATACAACATACTTCTTCTTAATGTTCCTCTAACAACCTGTTGTCATCTTTCTTTGTTTTGAATGAATGACTACAAATATGTTCCAAATGCCCTCTATAATATATTAAACACTACCAATGAAATGTATATGCAAAAATAAAACTTAACAATACAATATTATACAATGCCTTCTCTTTTTATTTATTAAAATGTGTTTAAAGGTTCTACATTACATCACTACACAGGAAAGAGAAAACCATGTCTAAAGTATATCTAGGATTGTGCCACAAATATATTGCTCTACATCTTGTATATTGCCTCTGTCACTGAGGTTTCAATGGCCAACAATAATAGAAAATCTAAGAAGATTTCTTCTTTCTTTTGTTTTTTCACATTCGGTAGGGTTAAACTGAAGCAATCGAATCCCCAAGCCATCGTTATCAAGGTTCTCTATCTTCTAGTTAACTCTCTTAGAGAAGGAAAATGCCTCTTACAATCATCTAGATCCTCCACTAATAATACCAGTGGAGCCCTAGAAACAAGAAAAAGAGCTTAGTGTTATAATAATATGGTGATGACAACAATGGTGGCATTGAGGAGGCAATCACTAATTGAAGTGAGCCAACAAAAGTACAAGGCATTGGGCCAACTGTTATATTCTAGCTCACTAGGTTCTACTTTTGTATTTCATTTCACCATCTTCCACTCCTATACCAACTAGATTAAGTAGTAAATATTTTCACTTGGAAGGTAAGAGTATTTGTTAATTTAAATTTAATTTGAGACCTAGATAATTTAGTTAGTGTCCACGTGTATGTATTTTTCACTATTCTAACATTATATTACGTAGAACCAAAATCTTTAATAATATCTTGATTATGATATTTGTAATTGGAAAATGTACATATGGCAGTTTTGGCACTAGTTAGATTGTTAATAGTGGACTGTTCTTCTCTTCCTTTGGACTGCCCCACATAAAATAAAAATATATTGTTATAAAGTTAGTGTAATGTGTATAGTACTAATACGATCAAATTCAAAACTCTTTTATGTTCTTTTGATTTGAAATAAACATGAAAAAGACAAATTGAATACAAACATAAATATTCATGAAACCACACCAAATAGAAGTTGAAACTTTCTAGAAATAATCTAAAAAATTTCCATCATTACTTGAGATAGATTTTATAATTTTTTTATTGTTAAATATATTTGATCACACACACACACACACACATGTGTGTGTGGTCTTAAAATAGAAGCACCCATGTTGTAGGTGTCTACTAAGCATAATGTAGGCTAAGACATCCATTGAATTTCAAATTCCAATCACTATAATATATTAATAGATTTGATTATATATATATATATATATATAACTGAATTTGCTGTCAATTTTTCAACCATAATAGCATGTAGTTTTGACGAGAATGCTATACTCTCGATGAATGTTTCGACCATCCGTCGTCTCTATTTCGACCAGCATTATGTGATTATTTCGACAAACATTGGTCAAAGAAGATGAAACATATGTCAACAATTCTTCCAAATTGAAGTGATCATTTCGACGTTGGTTCAGTCGATAATTTGACGATTATAAAGGTTGCATTTACGACAAACATATTGTGTCGAATAATCGACAAAAAAAGTTTGACAACAGTGATGGTCGTCTGGTCAACCAATTTGCATTGAAAAATTGACTAATCCTCATCGAAAAATAAGCTAAAATTTACTAGTGGATAGATGGAGAAACTAATTACAAGCAACGTCTATTTGCCAAGTTTCACTACTTGGAGTTATTGCAATTTTTTCTATCAAGGTGCATGTTTATGGGGTTTTCACCAAGGCACTTTTCTTGT
This sequence comes from Chamaecyparis obtusa, assembly GCA_027943335.1. NCBI lineage: Eukaryota > Viridiplantae > Streptophyta > Pinopsida > Cupressales > Cupressaceae > Chamaecyparis > Chamaecyparis obtusa. The sequence continues at coordinate 1,480,814 of BSBK01003597.1, forward strand.
TTTTTCAATTTTTTTGTACTTTTCTCTTTTTTTTCTTTTTTCCTTTTTTATATTTTTCTTTTTTTTTCATTTCATCAAAGCACCCATTTTCTAGGTTTTCACCAAGATGATCATTTTTTCATGACTTTTTCTAATACTTTTTGTAGTAACAAGGCACCTATTTGTAAAGTTTTCACTAGGATGCCCATTTTTTCAAGATATTTTACACTGTTTTGTCTTTTCTTCAAGATCTTTTTCTATAGTTTTTTATTTTCTTAGGAATTTTTTTTTACACTTTTGGATTTTTTCAAAAACTTTTTCTACTATTTTTGGATTTTCTGAAGATTAATATATGTTGTACAAACCTTTGACTTGAAGATGTTAGTAAATAATTTCTTCAAGTGTATTGTATTGATAGGATCAAGGAGAAGGTCTCCTTCTAGTGTTGAGAGATGATAGGCTCCACAATCATATGTTGTTGTAATAACAAAGGGTCCCAACTATTTGGGTTCAAACTTTCCCTTATGTTCTTTATTATGCTGATTTTAGAGTTCTCTCTCAATACAAGATCTCTCGCTTGAAACTCTCTATGTTTCACTTTCTTGTTGTAACCTCTAGACATTCTTTTTATGCCAAACTTTGAGATGATCAAATGCCTCTTGTTTGTGCTCATATAACAATTCAAGCTCTTGGATTCTTGAGACTCTATACTCCTCATTAGTGATGAGTCCTTGAAATGACACTCTCGGTGATGGTACCTCTACCTCATTAGGTAAAACTAATTTTGACCCATAAACATGAGCAAATAGTGTAGCCCTTGTTGGCATTCTAACACTGGCCCTATATTCCCACAGAGCTGGGTTTAGTTGTAGATGTCAATCCTTGCCAGAATTGTTAACGTTTCACTGCAAGATCTTCAAGATATTTTTGTTTTATGCCTCAACATGTATGTTCCCTTACGTGTAGTAGATTGAAAAATAATGTTGTTTCCTTATTCTTTAATTTCCCCCCATCATTTGTTACAATAGAAGAGGGATCTCCATACCTACAAATGATGTAGTTGATAGTGAACATAAACACCTATTTGTCTGTCACCTTGATTAAAGGGATAGACTCAACCCACTTCGTTAAATACTCTATGGTTGTTATTATGAATTTATGTCCATTAGAGGATGAGGTATATATTTTCCCAAGAAGATCAAAGGTCCACTACTAAAATGGCCAGTGTGTTATGAATGGTAAAAAATCCCTTGCTGGAGTTTGTATGAGATTTTCATGAAGCTAGCACTTCTTGCATGACTTAGAAAATTGAATAACATCCTTCTCCATGGTAGACTAGTAGTGTCCAACCCTTAATAATAATTTATTGGCCAAAGCGAGACCATTCGAATGTGATCCACATATACCTTTGTAGACTTCTTGTAATACACACTACACATATTCACATTCTAAAGACCTAAGTAGAGCACCATTAAGACCATACATATATAGATCATTAGCTATGATTAGATAACATGATGCATGACAAATTAGGATTATTTTCTCATTTTTGAATAGGTTATCAAAGATAATATGTTCTTTTATATATGATTATATTTGGCTATATTTGGATGAATCTGATTTGGCATATTATGCATGATTCAGGGGATTCACAGGATGGATGGGGAAATTCTTCTACCAAGAATTCATAGTGGACTTGATGTTCATGAATTTGAAGCACATAGGCTAAGGTAGCCATGGCATCTACCACTTTGTTCTCCATCCTTAGAATTTTATAAAAGGTAATGAAGACAAAGTACTTCTTCAAATCATCAATCATCTTTTTGTAAGGCATGAGTTTTTTTATCTTTAGTATGATAGTCATCATTGATTTGATATATAATCAATTGAGAATTACCATAGATATGTAGCTCCATAATCTTCCATTCAACTACCATTTTTAATCCATTCACTAAAGCTTCATACTCTGTAATGTTGTTAGTACCTAGAAATAAAAACTTGCATGCTTTAGGTATAGTATACCTTGTGGTGTGATGAAACGTATGCTAGCTCCTGACCCCTATTGGGTGAATGAACCATCAAAGAAAATTTTTCATGGGTACTTTATTAAGTGCAATATTACTTCATCGAGAAATTCAATGCTCAGTAGTTTTTCATCATGAAGTGGTGCATCCACCAAATGATCAAGTATCACTTATCCCTTAATATCTTTTTTGTCTATGTACTTGATGTTAAATTCACCCAATATCATCACCCACTTATCCAACCTATCGGTTAATGTTGCTTTGTTTAACAAGTATTTCAATGGAACATTTTTTTCTATAAGCTTCACTCAATGAGACAATGTATAGTGCCTAAGCTTCTAAGAAGTGAATACTACGAACAAGAATGCCTTCTTAATGATAGCATAATTGAGCTCATATGATACTAGTACTCTACTAATATAATAAATTTATCTTTCTTTCCCTACTTCATCTTGGTGTGCTAGTAGTGCTCCTAATGATGTTGCAGTTATTGATATGTATAATGAAAAAGGTTTTCCTTGAATAGGAAACATTAATATGGGTGGATTAGCCAAGTATTCCTTGATTTGATTTAAGGACTTCTCACATGTCTCATACTAGTTGAAGGTTACTCCTTTGTGTAATGTCTTCGTGAATGGTTGTGCCTTTTCCACCAATTGAGAAATAAATAGTCTTATTGATTGCAGCTTAACTTGTAAAGTCCTTATTTGACCGGTATTATTGGGATGTTGTATTTCTATGATTTCTTTCACTTTTGTGAGATCCACCTCAATACCTTTAACTGAGACTATGTAACCTAAGATTTTCTTAGAGGTCACTCCAAAGGCACCCTTCTTTGGATTCAATCTTAGTCTAAATTGCTTCATTATATCAAATATCATTGCCAAGTCTATTATATGAGTTTTCCTACTGACTAATTTGGATAATGTTTCATTGACACTGTCCTCCATGTTCTTATGCATCATATCATGAAATATGGTGGTCATAGCCCGTTGGTAGGTCGTACCTCCATTTTTTAGCCCAAATGACATTATGTTCCAAAAAAACATCCCTCATGCACATATGAAGGTTGTATTCTCTTGGTCCTCAACTACTATCTTAATCTAATTCTAGCCAGAAAAACCATCCATTAGTGAATACATTTTGTATCCTACTGTGAGATCTACAATCATATCAATGTTTGATAATGAAAAATCATCTGTAGGGAAAGATCTATTGAGGTCTTTGAAATTAGTGCACACTGTGATTGATTTATCTAGGTTAGATATAGGAATAGTGTTGGAAATCCACTTTGCATAATATATTTCTCTTATGAGACTAACTTTTAGGAGCTTTTCCAATTCTGCTTTGACTAGCACTACCACATGAGGATGTGTCTTCCTTAAATTTTCTTTAGTTGGTTTAACCCCAAGGGCTATAGATAGTTGATGTGTTATTAGATCAAGATCAAGACCCAAAATGTCTAAATAAGACTATGTGAATTTTGTTTTCTATTCCATAAATAATTCAATGAATTGTTGTTTCTCTTCTTCTGACAAGGATTGGGAAATGTGTACTAGTTAAGGAGTTTATAATGTTCCCAAGTTAATTATTTATGTAGGATCAATCAACATTGATGACCTTTCCTGAAAGTGGTCAGGAAGAATATCAAGTTTCCCTTCTTTAGGCTCTTTAGAGAGGTTTTCACCTTTTGATACATCTTTTGTTTTTACTATTTTTGGATCTGACACTACCACTAGGTGGTTTTCACCATTAGATCTCTTGTTATTTTTATTTTTCTTCTTTAGATTGAGAAACTTGATATCTTCCACTATCATAGTCATGTTATATTTACTGATGGAAGAATTGAAGGGTTTGACAACATTCAGATAATAGGCTATAACATATTCATTTAGAAAAGTAACCAGGTTTATAGGTTCCTCTTGATTCCATTCAATGAGTTTGGCATATAATAAGAACAAGGAATCATTAGGATTATTTTCAACAAGCTTGAGGAACATGATCATGTTATTATCAAAAATACTGACCTTCAAGACGAGTTCCATGAAGTTACTCTCTAAAGGATTATTTAGACCATTAAGAATCTGAGAATCATCACTAGAGTTGTTGTTGGTATTATGAAGACCTAATCTGAAAGATCTAGCATTTGAGATTTGACCCTCTTCTAGTTGATATGTATACTTGTGGATCAAATCTACTTCAATCTCCATTATTGCATCAGAATATGTATCCCACTCATGCTCATGTGAATCTATTTGACTCTCTTATAAAAAAATTTAGAAACGTGCAATTGTCATTAGGATTGATATCAAGTTCTTAAATAAGCTATTGTTGAGACATAGGGGGATCTCCATGAGGGACAACACTCACTTCTGATTGGTTTTATCCTTGATGTTTATTTTTTTCCTCTTTTATTTGTTGTTCCACTTGTTGTGATGATTGTTGAGGTAAAATTGATTCTTCTTGACTTGAAAGTTCTCTTGGTTGTTTTGGTATATAGGGTACTTCTTGATAAGTAAAGTTCTCTTCTTATATGTGTAACAACCTTTGAAATTAGAATGGTAAAACTTATCCTTCTTCTTCAAATTCATCTTCTTCATCAAAGATGGTACTATCTCAAGACAAAGGATTAGCCTCATTTTCTTTGTATCATAATCTTGTTTTGTCTTTTGCATTTCTAAAGCTCATGTTCATAGGCTCTATAAGTCCTTGTTTTTTAATTTACAATGGGTCCTTGGCCTTTTATCCATTTGTTGCATTGTATGGTAACCATTCCCATATTTTTGAGGAGATATCTCCATATGTTTGATGTCTTTGTTCACTTCTTCTTTTGTGTCTCTATATAGCCAATTTAAGACAACTTTCTCTTCATTCTCATTATCTAGAGAAGTAGTAGCTTTTAAAAAGGTTCCATCATGAATTGTCATTGGTTTTGAACTAAAGGGTCTAGAGGATGACAATGATTCCCCATAAGAGCTCGTAGATGTGGGTAGAGAAGCCATGGAAGGTATCTCATCAAGTCTATATTCTCTCATGCCCTTGTCATTTATCTTCAACTCTTTTCTCAAAATCTATGCTGTGTGGTACCATGCTATCGACATCTTGTCTCAAAGTATTACAAGAGTAACTAGTATTTGTTTCTATACTTACCTCAACTCCATTATAAGGAAAATTTATACATTGGTGATAAGTTGAAGGGATTGCATACATATCATGGATCCAAGGCCTGCCTAATAGAATTTGGTATACTAGAGGTAAGTCAAGGACTTGACATATGAAATCCCTCTCAATTGGTCACACTTTGATTGGAAACATAGAAAACCCTTTGGATGATCTTTCTCCACCATCATATTCCTTTATAGTTATTTTCCTTCTAGGATGTATTGCATGGTCTAGAAAAATCCCAAGGATTTTACCAAAATCAGAGTACAAATGTTCAAGCTAGTGCTTCCATCTATCAATACACATTTGACACAATGCTTATGAATAAAGACTTATATGTATAATGGCTAATTATGTGAATGGATAATATGATTTTTCATCTTCTTCTAAGAAAGATAGATAGTGCAGTGACGTAAGATGACCCACCATGACTTGAAATTGACTCACATCTAAATTCTTTGGAACATTTATTTCAAGTAGGGCCATTTTAAGAATCTCTTTATGTGTAGAAGATATTTTAAGAAATTCCAATATTGAAATCTGAGTAGCGGTACATTGGATTTTATCAATCAAGCTATAATTTGATGACAAAGATGATGATGCAAGTTTCTTGGAGGTCGAAGGTTTTGTTGTTGTTAGTTTTTGTTATGAGACACCTTTAAGAGTAACTTTTGATTGACTTCTAGTCACCACGTTTGAGGATTTAGATTTTTCTTTTTATTTGATGATTATGACATTGATTGACTCCTCACATGATTCTAGGACATTTGGTTCATAATTCCCTTCCTTTTGATTAAACATTAGATTATCATATCATGTAGGAACTTTATTGATAAAATATTCATTGATGGACCATTCACAAACTTCTAGCATGTTGATCACATTTTCATTAGAATAGGTGTGATTGATTTTAGAATCTTTGGAGTTTGAAGATCCACCTTTATCATAATTATGTAGTGGTTCCTTGAATGTTGTGTGATTGTTTTTAGATTTGTGTCCATCAACTATGATTGTATTGTTGTCGATTAGATATTGAATCACATATTTGAGTTTCATGCATTTGTTTATATTGTGACCTTTGTTTCCGTGATACTCACAATAATGATTATCATTCCACCATTTATGTTTGATTTGTAGTTCCCATGGTCGCAACTTTGGAAAAGTTATGATTTTGTTTTCAAGTGGTTCTCCAAGGGGAGTGAACTTTCTCTTAGGTGTTGATATCCAAGGTGCTTTGTCTTTGTTTTCTCCCTGATTACCTATAGGATTAGATGTAGTATTCAGAGTTTTAGCAACTTGATTGTTACTTGAAAGGTTGAAAATTGTTGGTTTCAATTTGATATTGGATGCTTCCACAACTCTATCATTTACCACATTTTTTTTTATTCTAATACTTATATTTGTCTTTATTGTTGTAATTGGAATTATTGGAACATTTGGTGTCCTTGTATATCATGATGTCACATTTTCTTACCAAGACATCTTCAATTTTCATAGCATTATCCACCATTTTGTCAAAGGTTGCGAGACATTGCAATTGAAGAGAAAAATTCATTTATAGGCTCAAATTGTTAATAAAGATATCAATCTTTTTATTTTCAAGGATTTGTCTTGAATAGTATGCAAAGATCTTCCTCCATCTCTAAAGGAAAATAATGAAAGATTCTCCAACTCACTGTTTGGTGTTGCAAAGATTCAACATTGTGGCAGTATGTTGAATGTTGTAAGAGTATTGTTGGATGAATCATTTTATCAAGTCTTCAAAGGATTTTATATCCAGAGGTAGCTTGGAGAACCATTCCATGGCTTTCCCTCCCAAACTCCTAGGAAATAGCCTCATATGATGGGTCTAATCATGCATGAACTTCATGTTAAGAGTGAAAAATTCTCTTACATGGTCTTGATGATCCGTATTTCTAGTTATTTATCATACTTGGATATGTCAATCTTCAGGAGAAACAGTGTCATTTGTAAGTCTATGTCAAATGGGAAAGGAGATATGGACTCAAGTGAGTACTTCTTTGATGGTTTGCCTTTCTCTTTCTTAAGATCTTTGATTTCAGTTTGTAGAGCATAAAGCTATTTGGAGATAATAGACATAGGAATTTCCACTTCTCTAATTTTCAATTGGTCTACATTAAAATCTTTAGGAAGTTTAATTCCCATAGAAGTCAGGTGCATGAAATACCTTTCCTTGTCAGCATTCAAGACTCTCTCCATCACCCTTTGGAACCTTGTGCTTTGTTGACATTTCCTAAAGTCTTCTTTAGTTGGCTCTTCCTCACTATTATAACTATCATGATTTCTACGATTACTATGATCACTTTGACTATCATGATCATGATATCCTCTCCAATCATTCTCTTCATGTGACATTTTTGGAGTAGTTTGATCCTCTTGATTTGTTGAATTAGGGGATTCTTGATCAAATAGGGGATTTAGTCTTGATGTCTCTCCTTGGTCAAAAGTTATTAGTCGATGATGATGTGTGTTATTAGGGTATTGATCAAAAGGGAATTGATTAGATCTCATGTTAACCATGAAAAAAAGATAACTAGACTAGAATCGATGAGTTTCAATTGGTATGTTTTGAGTATTGATAGATTGTGCACCGCTTGTCCAAGGTTTGAGTTGATCAAAAAATATGTTTGATGTGACTTGGGAAATTTGGGTGAGGGTTTGATAATCCCTGATGAAAAATCCCAAGATCATATGTTTGTATTGAGAGGAAAAAAGCAAGAGCATTGAGGGTAATTGATTCAAACAAGGACAAATTGAGAAAACATGATAACAATAGGTTGAAAATGTATTCTTTCACAAATTTTGAAGACATTACCTGAAAGAGAGCCAAAATGGGTATCAAGATCAATGATTAAGTTTGACCAAAAATGTGTAGAAGTGCTCTCTACCCCCTATACGACTATGTCCATATGGCTCAATAAATAAATGGGGTATAATTTTAAGAATTAGATATGACTATGAACATAGGCTCATATGACTCAGGAATAAGGTATGATTTTCTACTAACCTTGATATGAGAAAAGCCAGAATTTGCACTTACAAAACCCTATACGATTCTAGGATCAGTTGACAAGAACCTAGAACAAATAAAAATAGCAATTTGTATGACTCCAAATACTAGGTATGATTCAAGAATGGATCATATACAATCAATAAACTAGGTACGAGTAAAGACCTAACTTGGTATGACTCTGCAATTAGGTGAAGTATTCTGCCAATGAGTTTTTAAGTTTAAATATGTGATTTTCCAGTTTGTTTGCAAAAAAATGTGATTTTTCAAGTGTTAGTGGCCACACACACAAGATAGAAGACACAATTGCCAAGTCTCTAAAATCCTAATAGTAAGCATATGTTCTTTAGTCTTGAAGAATACCTGATTCCCACTGGTTTGTCACAAATGAAGCCAAGAAAACATGCTTAACCCTAAGGAATCGGTTGAGTAATCAAAATCTTTGTCCATAACTTGACATCCCTTCGACTCACACAACCTTGTCACCCCCTAAAGGTTGCCCATATTTTTGCCTTTTGCAAGAGCTATGTGCAATACAGTCAAAGGAGGCTATGCAATGAAACAAAAAATGTTGCATCATCCACTTTAAACCACTCAAGGAGATACATATGGTGAGTGTCTTTAGGAGAGATTCTTCCCCCTACTTACAAAAATATTATGACACTTTTAGAGGCGATCTAGGTGGCCACTATTCTAAGGTGTTTAGCAAGTGCATCTGTTCAAAAACATCTTATGAATGCCAATACAAGGTCTCATGGAACCATAAACACTAATTAGGTCCTATAGATCACCAAAGGAGACCAGGCATAAGGTACTTTTTCCCTTCAATATTTTGGCCTCAAGAAGATATTTATTTATAGTGGATTGGAAGGAGATGGCTTTAGCTTTCTTCCCACTTGGGTCATCCTTGTAGGGTGTGTACTTTTTCCCACTACAAAAATCCCTCTACAAGGTAAAATGAAAGTAAAAGTGGATAACAACTAAGGGTCTGGATTTTTTATTACCCTCAAGAAGTAAGAGCATACTTTCCTACCAAAATTACTTCTCCCAAACACTCCAAACACACATTTATTTACCTAGGACTTATTTTTAAGTGACGAATCAAGTGGGTCTAGGTTTCTAATTATCTTTAAGAGACAAGAGCATACTTCCCTACTACTCAACAAATCACTACAAATAAATCCTTTAATTGAGCTAGATTCTTAAGAAATAAGTTGATTAAAGAGATGAAGTTTTCTTGAATCTCCTTGGCAACCTGCAAGACAAGCATTAGTAGTTTGATTATTTTATTGCTTTGACAAACATCCTACAAGAAATGGTTAAGTTGTTTAAGATCATCAAAATGTCTAAGAAACATCAAAGGTTAGAGTCAATGTAGAAATCAAATCAAAAGACCATTCAAAATTACCCTCTATTTTAGACACAGTCTTGTATGATTTTCTACTTAACCTGATATGATTAATCCCATATATGACTTAATATACAACCATGTACGATCAAGAAAACTAGATAAAATTAATAATGACCCCCTATATGACTAATAAATTCATATGATCAAGGACATGGGTCTATTGTTAATATGATTTAGAACAACAAAGAGGGGGGGTGAATCAATTGTTCTCAGATCCAGATGTATAAAATAAACTTTCAAACTCTTCAACAACTCAAATATAACAACCAACAACTACTCGGTCATTACTGAATGCATATCAGAAACATATAATAGTACAGTCCACTATCCAATAGTATTTAACTTGCAAAACATAGAAATGTTCAAACCAAAACATTCACACAAGCATTAACACTAGGATTTATAGTGGAAACCCAATTTGGGAAAAACCACTTTGTAACATGTTACTGATATTTTCATTCTTTTGAAGTGAGCTCTGTGAAAAGCCAACCCTATCAAAGGTTTACAAACACACTGTCAGGTGTGACCTGGTTAAAAGATTTCAACCACCCTATTAAGAGTGTGCCTTGTTAAAGGAATTACATACATTCCATTAGAATGAAACCTTGTTCAAAGGATTTATACAAATGACTGTTAGGTCAACCTTGATTAAAGGATTTAAAATTGATACAATGGTTAGAAAGTAACAATAGTTTTTGATTTGAAAACATACAACTCACTTTGCAAATAATAGATCCAATTCCGTACACATATGCTAGCTTACTAACTGTGATCCATTTCTAACTCCATCACTGATCTGCTTGAAAATCCCTTCAAGCAATCACAACTCCTTCTCCTTCAGCCTTTTCTACTTATTCAGTCAATAAAAACAACTCCAGCATCCTTCCCCTTCAACCTCACACTTAGGTTTCCTTAATACCTCTTTGTTTAGGTCAATCCAACTTTTGTTGCTTAATCTCCTCCGTAGATCTTAGGGTTAGGTCAGATTCATCGAATCCTTCCAACTTTATGTTTTTCATCCATCCTTCTAGAGACATCTCAAATCTCTTTATAGAGTTACAATAAAATGGTTTACAGTGCATTAAATGCTTCCATACAATCAATAAATAAAGTCAACATGATTTACATAATCCAAGAATTCAACTATGTCAGTTAGGAATCTGAATTCTTCCTCAAATGTAAATTACTGACGCTCAATCAATACTGTGTTCAACTCCTCGGTCATCACTGGGTAGCTCCGTCACCACTGAAACTGTTTCCTTGGCTACTATTGTCTTCCTCGACAATTAATTGATGTTCGGTCAACATTGAATTTACTTGGCAAATATTGGCTCGGTCGACACTAACATCACTCGGCTTAAATTAGATTTCTTCACTTTTGCTCGGTTAAGCCTACTTATTTAGTCTTACTTCTTACTTAGATAAGTAATACATTATCTTATCATTGTGCCACATAATCAAGTACCCATTGAAGTATCAAGATAACTCAACCTTTCCTTAGGTGCTATTGTTATCAACCTTGCCCTAATCCTTCTCAACAATCAAATAGATATAGTACTTTCTTAGATAGCAATAGTCTTACCAGTTAAGGTTTGGCATCAATGACAATACAACAATTGCTTCAATTGTAGTTTCCAACAATCTCCCTTTTTGGCATTGATGGCAACACCATATGAATAACACATGAATCACCAACCAATCCAAAACTTATCTGTACATCATAAATATTTATAATATCCTTAGCTTCATTCTGATTGAGAATCAATTAGCCTTGCTTACATGATCGTCCACATAGTAACTTCCACTTGATCTCTTCTTGTTCCTTTCCTCTAAATTTCTCCCTCTTACTTGATCTTCCATGAAATCTCACCATGTGTTTTCATCTTATTCATCTCCCTCTTTGACAATAATGCCAAAGAAGCAACTAAAAATACATCTTTCAGATGTAGATGTCATCTTGTCAGTTTAGTAACAATATTTCTCCCTCTATCATCTTTGCTTATGACTGATTATCAACTTTGCTGTACTTTTCACAACTCTAGGCTGCTCCTAAAGTGTGACCTTTCTCTTAATCAATTTATCAGATACTCTTTGCATCACATTTGATGCAGTGCTCCTAGCTTGACTAGATAGCCTCAGTTAGGGGAAGAACCCCTAATTTGCATCTCAAGTATTCATGAGCTTCTTTAGGTAAAGCTTTAGCGAATATGTCTGCTAGTTGTTCCTTTGTATTCACATATTCTATTCTAACCTCTTTATCTTGTACCAATTCCCTCAAGTAATGATACTTGATGGTGATGTGTTTGGTCTTTGTGTGCATCACTGGGTTCTTAGATATGTTGATAGCACTTGTGTTGTCATAGTAGATGACAACTAGTTCAGTGATCTCTTCTTTCATGCCTACCAACAATTGCTTTATCCATACCAAGTTTGAATAGTTCACTGCTGCAGCTACATACTCAACTTTAGCTGTAGATTGGGAAATGCAATTTTATTTCTTGCTTGTCTAGGAAACTAATCTCTGTCCAAGAAAGAAAGCTCCACCACTAGTACTCTTTCTTTCATCCACATTTCCTACCCAATCAACATCAGTATAGACTCTTGGTTCAAAACTTTCATGCTTCTTATAGTACAGTCCATAATCTGTAGTCCCTTTCAAATATCTCATTATCCTTTTTACAGCCATCATGTGAGTTTCCTTAGTATTAGCAGAGAATCTTGCCACAATCCCAACTGCTAGAGCAATATCTGGTCTGCTGTGAACAACATCCTGCAATTTTCCAATCATGGACCTATACAAAGTCTGGTTTACTTTAGTAGCATCATCATTTTTAGACAATTTTTGTCTAGTAGCCATGGGAGTACTTGTTGGCCTTGAATCCTCCACACCAAAGGTTTTCAGTATCTCATGAACATATTTAAATTGGGTAGTGAAAATACCTTTTTCCATACGATATACTTGTAAATCAATAAATAATTTTATCTCCCCAAACATACTCATTTCAAATTCAGTTTGCATTTCATTTGAAAATTTCTTGCACAGGGCATCTTGTCCACCAAATATGATATCATCTACAAAAATCTTAGCTAACAAGATTCCTTTACCTTCTTCATCTTTCATGTATAGATTGATGGTGTCATTTGTCCTTGAGAATCCAATCTATATCAAGTAGTTGTGCAGCATCGCATGCCATGCTGTGGGGGCTTGCTTTAGTCCATACAATGCCTTATTCACTTTCCAAACCATGTTTCTCTTGTTTGGATCAACAAATCCTTCAGGTTGTTCAATGTATACTTCTTCTTCTAATATACCATTTAAAAATGTAGACTTGACATCCAGTTGGTATACCTTGAAATCTTTGTAGGTAGCATATGCAAGTAGAGTTCTTACTCCTTCCAATCTTGCTACAAGGGAAAATGTCTCCCCATAATCTATTCCTTCTTCTTGTGTGTAGCCTTTGCATATCAGCCTTTCTTTATTCCTTTTGATTTGTCCATGCTCATTCAGCTTATTTCTGAACACCCATTTTTTCCAATGACATTTTTGTTTTCTGGTCTGAACACCAGAGTCCAGGTATCATTCTTCTCTATTTGGTCTATCTCTTCATTCATGGCTTGGATCCAGTCTTCATTTTCTAATGCCTCCCTTGTTTTCTTAGGCTCAAATTCACATAGTAAACATGTAGGGTCTCTTAACTTGCTTCTAGTCAAAACTCTAGTTTCTTTGTCTCCAATGATTTGTTCAGGCTTGTGATGTCTCCTTACATATTGTGCCAAAATAGGTTCTACTCTCTTTTCTTCTTTCTCTTCAGGTTCACCAATAAGATTGTTAGATTCAGCTTCTAAATACTCGGCAACCTCTTCCTGATACTTGACAGCATCCTCATGTCGCTCGGCATTGTTTTCCTAATGCTCGACATTGCTTACCTGAGACTCTACATTAGGTGCAAGTTTTTTACTTGAATCTCCTTCTATATATACAAAAGATCTATAATCTTCTAGTTCTCTCTTGCTTTCCTGTTCATTTTTCTCTGCATATTCATCAACCTTGACATTTACACTTTCAACAATTTTCTTAGTGTTAGAGTTCAAACACTTGTAAGCTTTGTTTTTTGTGGAATAACCTAGGAATATGCCCTCATCACTTTTAGCATCAAACTTTCCATTCCTATTGTCTTTTAGTATATAGCATTTGCTCCCAAAAATTCTAAAGTACTTTACATTAGGTGCATACCCATGCCATAACTCATAAGGTGTAATATTTGTACTTTTTTTAATCTGTACTCAGTTTAGGGTATAAATAGTTGTACTTACAGCTTCTCTCTAGTACTTTTGTGCAACATTCTTCTCGATCATTAGTGTTCTTGCACAATCCATGATAGATTTGTTCCTTCTCTCTGCTATACCATTATGTGTAGGTGTTCTAGGTGTAGACATTTGTCTCTTGATTCCTTTATCATTGCAGAATAGATTGAAGTCATTTGATATGAATTCTCCACCTTGGTCAGATCTCAGACACTTTAGGTTCCTACCTGTCTCCTTTTCAACCTTAGCCAAATACCACTTAAAATTTTGAAAAGTATCAGATTTTTCCTTTAGAAACATTACAGTCATCATTCTGGTGTAATCATCAACAAACAAAATAAAATATCTAGCACCACAATAGCTTTGTACACCCATAGGTACACAAAGGTCAGTATGAACCAAATCTAAAGCATTTTCAAAAGTAAAAGTCTTGCTCTTGAAACTCAACTTTGTCATCTTACCCAATTGACATTGTGTGCACATTACATTATCAGGTTTCTTCAATCTCGGCAGTCCTCTCACCTTCTTCTTTTTACTAATTTCTACCAGATTATCGAAGTTAACATGACATAGTCGATTATGCCATAACCATATATCATCAAGTTGTGTAATCATGCACGTCTCTTCAGATAGGTCTAGATAGAACAAATTACCTCTTGTATGTTCTCCACTTCCAATCTAATGCAGGAGCATCCTAGGTGTAAGAGCAATCTTGCATCACCCAAAAATATTTCTATTTTTATATTCAATAAGGGCTATCTTGTGCAGAGCTGCTATTTATGGAAACTTGCTATTTTTAGTAAGTTGGTCATAAATCTTGAAATGTTTTGATTTTACATGTGGAGGTTCATCTCAATCATATCAGCTTGCCAGTAAAGTTTCATGGCTATCAGCCTGCCAATAAAGTTTCATGGCTAGATCAGCTCTAGTTTTGAAGATATTGAAGATTTTTGGTATTGGCAGCAGGGTACAAAAACTTTGAACTTAGTTTTGCAGGCTTTAGAGGCCCTGGATGAGGTCAAAAATTTGGGTGACAAGCGCTTGTGCAAGTCAAGCCTGTAGAGTGCTTCGTGGCCTTTCTGAAATGGGGTTATAATAGTCAATCGGGTCAACTGGTGATGACTTATGGTCTCCGAAAGTCAGGCCACCTAAAATGGCAAAAAATATTTTTCCTTCAAAATTTATGTTCAGGTTTCAAAAGTTATTTTGAGCTGACTTTGATGTAATAAATTGAAAAATAAAATAATTCTAAGTTTGGTCGGCCTTAAGGGCTAAATTTCTGGAACCTTCTCGGGCGGTGGAAAATGCCTATATAAAGAAGGCTCGTAGTGTTGTCTAGGACAATTCTGGTAGTAGGTCTAGGTATTGATTCGAGGCTTTGTCCTATAGAATATTGTAAGGGAATGCCTATGTGGCTTTGCATATTGTAATTCTAAAAGTTTATAATTCCACATTTGTGGAGATAATAAGAAGCCAATTTTCTGTTCTTGCATATTGTTGTTGTTTCTTTGTTTCTATTATTTGTTTGTGGTATTAAAGGGAGCAACCTTCATCACAATCAATTCAGCAGTGGCATCAAATATTTTAGCCTTCATGTGATGAAATTCCACTCGGTAGCCAGTGTTATTAAGTTGTGCAACACTTAGCATATTATAGTTAAGACCTTCAACCCAATAAGCATTTTCACAAGTGATCTTATCAGTTAGCTTAATCAATCCTTTACCCCTAATAGGACATGGTGCATCATTACCAAATTTAACACTTCTACCTTTGTAATGATCTAGGGTATCAAACTTATTTTTATCACCAGTCGTGGTGTGAGCAACCACTATCAATAATCCACTTATCATTTTTGTTCACATAGGATATCAGTGCAGTTTTCTCATCCTCATCAGACTCATCTTTCATAGCAACATAGACTACTTCAATTTCAAAATCATCACTATCAGTGTTAGTTTCTTCTTCAACAATATAGCAGGATTTCTCACCTTTTCCTTTGTAGTTCTTGTACCTTCAATAACCTATGTCTTCTCTTTTGTCTTTGTGCTTGCTATCTCTTTCCTCATCCTTGTCATCCCTATCAGGACATCTTGTAGCTATATGGCCAACTTTATTACATGAGAAACATATGATAGGGAGTTTACCTTTATACTTTCATTTTCCCCTTTTCAATCTTCTGGCCATAAGAGCTTCAAGATCCTCTAGTTCTTCATCAGAAGTGTCACTTTCACTCTCACAGTTGCATCTTTATTTTTCTTTCTTAGACTTACTCAGAACCATTTGTGACTTGAATGCAGATTCAACATTAGCAATAGTGAATTTATCAAAATTAGAAAGCTCAAAAGCAGTAAGCTTACCAACAAGACTTTCCAAAGTAAAAGGATTACCAAGGTTACATCTAGATTCTTGAATTGCTAAAATTTTGATGGCATAAATAGGATGCAAAGTTCTCAAAACTTTTCCAATAATAGTATCATCATCAATAGTTCCATTAGCTCCTCTAATAGAATTTACAACTTCTTTTATTCTACCACAATATTGAGCAATATTCTCACCTTCTTGCATTTTTATTTAATCAAATTTACCTCTTAGGCTTTTAGCTTTTTCCCTCAGTACATTTATGTCACCACCATAGATGTTTGCAAGAGTTTCCCACATTTTCTTTGCATTTGTGAAATCTTTGATGTCTTCAAATTCAGGATAGCTTAAGGTAGATGCAATCTCCAACATTACTTGATTGTGTTCTTGTTTAGCTCTCATCTCCTCGGCAATCAAAGGTGCAATAGGTGTAACATAGTCATGCTCAATATAATACTTTATTGAGTCACCAATTCTAGCTAGATGTAGTTTCATCAGACTCTGCCATGCAGGGAAGTTCTCCTTATTTAGCTTCAATACCTCCTTTTTATACATCCTTATCATTTACTTCAAGTACCTTTAAACTTGTTCTTTGTAAGCACCAACATCTCTAATACCAATTGTTAATATGATTTAGAATAATAGAGAGGGGGGTTAATCAATTGTTCTCAGGTCCAGATGTATAAAATAAAATTTCAAACTCTTCAACAACTTAGATCTAACAACCAACAGCTACTCGATCATTACTGAATGCATATCAGAAGCATATAAAAATATAGTCCACTATCCAATAGTATTTAACTTGCAAAACATAGAAATGTTCAAACCAAAACATTCACACAAGCATTAACACCAGAATTTATAGTGGAAACCCAATTTGGGAAAAACCACTTTGTAACATGTTACTGATATTTTCACTCTTCTGAAGTGAGCTCTATGAAAAGCTAACCCTGTCAAAGGTTTACAAACACACTGTCAGGTGTGACCTGGTTAAAGGATTTTAACCACTCTGTTAAGAGTGTGCTTTGTTAAAGGACTTACATACATTCCATTAGAATGCACCCTTGTTCAAAGGATTTATATAAATGACTGTTAGGTCAACCTTGATTAAAGGATTTAAAACTGATACAATGATTAGAAAGTAATAGCAGTGTTTGATCTGAAAACATACAACTCACTTTGCAAATAACAGATCCAATCCTGTACACATATGTTGGCTTATTGACTGTGATCCATTTCCATCTCCATCACTGATCTGCTCAGAAATCCCTTCAATAAATCACAACTCCTTCTCCTTCAGCCTTTTCTTCTTATTCAGTCAATAACAACAACTCCATCATCCTTCCCCTTCAACCTCACACTTAGGTTTCCTTGATACCTCTTCGTTTAGGTTGATCCAACTTTTGTCGCTTAATCTCCTCCATAGATCTTAGGGTTAGGTCAGATTCATCGAATCCTTCCAACTTTATGTTCTTCATCCATCCTTCTAGAAATATCTCATATCTCTTTATGGAAATACAATAAAATGGTTTACAGTGCATTAAATGCTTCCATACAATCAATAAATAAAGTCAACATGATTTACATAATCCAAGAATTCAACTATGTCAGCTAGGAATTTGAATTATTTCTCAAATGTAAATTACTGATGCTCGATTAATACTGTGTTCAACTCCTCGGTCATTACTGGGTAGCTGGTCACTAGTGAAACTATTTCCTTGGCTAATACTATCTTCCTTGGCAATTAACTGATGTTCGGTCAACACTGAATTTACTCGGCATATACTGGCTCAGTCGAGACTAACATCACTTGGCTTAAAATAGATTTCTTCACTTTTGCTCGGTTAAGCCTACTTGTTTAGTCTTACTTCTTACTTAGATAAGCAATACATTATCTTATCATTGTGCCACATAATCAAGTACCCATTGAAGTATCAAGATAGCTCAACCTTTCCTTAGGTGCTATTGTTATCAACCTTGCCCTAATCCTTCTGTTAGCACTTAAACTTGTAGATGATTAAAAAGAATTCAAAAAACTCCCAAAATCAAAACTCATGTATTCCCAATAGATGCATCTAGCACAATTCAAATGCTAAGGTATTAAGGTTTAAAACCTTCTTCACTTTGAGTATGAAACTCAGATGGGTTTACCTTTCTTAACAGCTTATACAAAGCATTACAATAGTGATGTATGTACTTGACATAGATAATTCAAACCAGAAATATACAGCAAAGTAAATTGAACATATTATTTAATTTTTTGATGGTGAATATATGCAAATCAAGCAATAACCAATGCCTTATTCATTGGGCATCAGAGTCAAACCCTACATCAACAGAATCCTATGAAAACAAAAGTACTAAAACTTAAATGAAATGCCAGACATTCCATTCTCCCAATTGCTAACGCTGCTATCAAATTCATACATGGATAGTTAATTCCCAAAGACCTCCCTTAAGATTTATTCTTTCCTTGAAAGAACTTAAGCTCAACCCCTATATTTACCTTGTAAACAATGCATTAAAGAGCCTTACAATTCAATACATAAAAGAACTGAAGCATTCATACATAAAGACAACCAGGAATGGCAAAGAAGTTCTAGTATTTTGTATTAATATCAACTGTATTAGTACACTTTAACAGAGACTTGTAAGAAAAAAGATCCTATATTCAGAAATTTCTTTACAAAGTATAATCCACCACCTTTGCAAAAGAAGCAAAATTGCTATTTATATCACTCACCATCTTGGAATCCTCAAAGTAAGGATGCAACAAGCTTCGGATGGCTAGGAAAGTGACTTGCACTACAAATAAAAAGTACAAACAATGATGACATAGAGACTAGAGAAACAAAACAACTTCCAAACAAATGAAATCTTCACAGCTGGCACCCTCGTCTAAGGATATTTTAGAGCAGTTGCTTGATTTTGTTGCATGAATGATGACCACCAATATAGGCTAATTTACATCATTCTTTGTTTGATACATGCTCTCCTTAGAATTCTAGATCAAGTGCCAGGTGTACCTTACTCTTCTTCTTCTACCTCCAACTCCATGACAGCTGGCTACTTTTTCTTCTATTTTTTACTTTTATCCCAGGCAACTACATCATCATTTGAAGGCCAACTATAACCTTGCAAGTCTTGTAATGACTTCAACTGCAATTCCCACCTGGAATCAGTGATGCTTTTAATATCTGTAACAAACTTTGTGCAATCATTTTCAACTTTTATCAAGTTGTCTATTATGTTGTTACATCCTTGTAAGTCCTAAGAATTATCACCATAGAGGAAAGCCTCTTGCTTAATTATTATTAAGCCCATGCTTGACTTCCACTCATCCATACTGATAATACTCCCATCATCATCATACATAGAGGGCATATACTTACTATAATTTTTATCAAACATAGCCATCCTAGCCTTTATCTGATTTGATTTTCCTTTAAAAAACTTTGAAAAAGCACTAACCAACCCTATCTTTTCATACACTTCTATAACTACCTCAGGGATATCAAGCTTATGTGGCTACGGGGCATCAAGCTTTTCAAATAGCATGCTCCTCCCGGACCAGATACTGTAAAGTGGCTCTAAAGTAGCCAATGACTCATTCACCTTTTCATTTGCCTTATACAATAGGACAACCAACTGGTGGACTGAGTCCATTCTCTCCTTTATTTTGTCCATTTTATGTTGCACAACATTTGACATGGTCTTCAAGGCTGCCTCAAGCCTTACCTTTTCTAGATCCTTTGATGGTCTATCAGGAATTTTAGCCTCTAGATGGGAAGGGGCCTCAATTTGCAGAGAGGAAGGAACTATATTTGAAGCTTCTTCAAGCTTGATCCTTAGATCACTTAGTTTATCCTCCATTTTTTTGATCATCATCAATTTCAAGTCCCTATCTTTAGCCACCTTCATTCAATTCTCAAATAACTTAGCATACCTATCTGACAAGTAAGCTATTTTTACTTCATTAAGGTGGGCAAAGTGTGTTACCACCTTGGACACCTCAAGATTAGTAGTATTTTTGACAATCTAGATAATCTTATCTCCTTCCATCTTGTCTTCAATGCTGACCAAGGAAGGCTTTTGAATCCTAGAAGCAAGTGACCACATTGCAATAGCCTAAGACTTGGAGTCATAGCCACTACCCCTTATCATGTCACCAATATGCACCTCATATGATAGGCTGCCCTTTGGTTGCTTTCTAATTTGACCAATAATAAAGGCAGAGGTGAGATCCCATCCAGGAATCAAGAGCATCTCGCTTGATTTTACCATCTCCCTGGCCTCATCAACAGTGATATTCTCAAGACTAGGGTCATAAGATGTTAGAGCCCTTAAGGTCTCCTCACTTGGTTCCATACCCTCTGGTATTGAGAAACTTCTCTTTGTTTCCTCCAAATGAGGAAGTTCTTGAGCTCATCACTTTTGACAAACTAGTCATCACTAAGGAATTCCTCTTGGTATAATTCCCTTTCATCTTTTCCCAACAATAGAGGCAATTCCTCATCTTCTTTGGACACCACCTTCTTACCTTCCTCGATAGCCTTCCTCAATTGGCGATGATAGAACCGGTCACTAGGTACTATAATAGAGGCCCTATCAACAATTTTCTTTCATTTCTTCTCTTGGGAAGGTCCTGTAGACACCTAAATTCATCCTTTTAACATTAATTAAATTAAATTTAATTAATGATCCCAAATAACATTATAGTTAATTTTTTAATTAATTATATTTGTTAAATTCCTCTATTTATTTAATTAAATAAATTCACTAATTAATAGTATTTGAATTAAATTTAAAGACTACCTTTCATAATGTATTAAATTTAACTTAATACATGTTCCTCCATAGTCCCCTTTTAAATAAATTTTTATTTTATTTAATCCCCTCACATCCTTTATTTCTACTAAACCATGATTAAATTAAATTAAATTTAATTTAATCCTAAATCCAACCTAGATGCTATCCTACACACATCACTTTTTGTCTAATAAGCCTACTCACTAATTAACTAAGGTTAATTAAGCTAATTTTTGTATTCCTACATCCATTAGTCCTAATTATTTGCTCACACATGTGTGAGCAAATTTCCAAAAATGACCCTTTTCAAAAATTGCTAAAATTTGCACAAACGAGGCTTCTTACATTTTATGACACTTCTAACACATTCTAAAATGGTGAAAATGGACTTTTTCACTTACACATCTCTTACACACACTTACACACGTACTTGAAGTACACCTTGACCTTTCACATCTCAAGTTTCTCACACATGTGTGAGCAAATTTCCAAAAATGACCCTTTTCAAAAATTGCTAAAATTTGCACAAACGAGGCTTCTTACATTTTATGACACTTCTAACACATTCTAAAATGGTGAAAATGGACTTTTTCACTTACACATCTCTTACACACACTTACACACGTACTTGAAGTACACCTTGACCTTTCACATCTCAAGTTTCTCACACATGTGTGAGCAAGTTTTGGACTTTGCATGGCTTATGTGTCTCCTTGGTGGCACCTATGTGGATTCCACATAGATGCCACCTCACCCCAGCCCTCCAAAATCCTATAAATAGGACCCTTCTCTCAAGCAGAATTCATTCCTTTTTGCATTAGAGTTATTATGCTAGTATATGCTTAGATATTTAAAGTTTTTGCTAACCATTTGGTAGTTGTTAGATTTTCATTATAGACTTAGTATCATTACATGCTTTTAGCTTCATTCATTTTTGTTACTTACATGCCATTGAGCTTGAGGATTGCTTTCATAGCTCCTCCTTGAGCTTCTTTGGCCTCTTGCATTTGAGTGCTTGAGAGTTGCTTCTATAGCTTCTTCTTGAGCATTTCAATCTTCATTATACTTGCATTTTTAGTGGGATCTATACTTGTGTTGGGAGAGCACACCCATAACCTCTCTAAGAGCTTAAATCAAGCAAGTCTTGGGTGCACTTGCTTCATGCTCATCCGAGGTTATGGTGGAAATTAATGTTTTTACAAGTTTATGAACGTGTTAGATTAGATTGATTATGCTATTTGTTGTTAACATTTGCATGTTTGAACTTGTTCTTAATAGGTGGATTTTTATCATATACATTTTGGCTCACCTGGTGGGACCCACAATCCCATTTACTAACTATTTCTCTTGATTTTGTGAAGTTTTCCCATGAATTTTCCAGACAGGCATCTCCGCACGACCAGAGGTGTCTCCTCTTGTAAACAGATGTCTCTGCACATAGGCATCTCTGCCTGTCAACAAGCATCTCTGCACACAGGCGTCTCTCCCTATACACAGGCGTCTCCATCAGAAAGAGTTTTTTCTCTCATTTTAATTCATTTTAATCAGTAAAACTTGTATTTCATAATCACATTAAGGCTAATGATAAGTATTAAAACACCTAACTGTATCTACAAATGAAGAAAAATACATGAAGCTAATGAAATCTTTGTTTTTGTGCAGATAGGTGTCTCTGCTAGAAGAGGGAGTTTTCCTTTGTGTTGTTTTTTTAAAGCTGATTAAGTAAAATTTCTTGACATATTAAGGTTAAAAATCACTGTATTTTTACTATAAGAAACCTTTTTATGCATTCAAAACTTAATGAGAAGATAAAACTTTCAAACATTGGTGTTTAAATTCTATTTTTGTCCAGATAAGCATCTCTGCCTGTATACATGCATCTCTACCTGTAAACAGGCATCTCTGACAGACAGGCGTCTCTGCCTGTAAATAGGTGTCTCTAACAGACAGGCATCTCTGCTTGTAAACAAGCATCTCTGTCTGATTTTTGCATGTTTTCATAATATCTTGCACTTTGAGTTTTCTAATCTAATTTTTTTGGAAGATACTGACATTTTGTGACTTCTAATAGTGATTTTACAGATGGTTGACCAAGATATGACCACTCTAAGACTACTAACTTGTTTTTTTGCAGGACATTGTTAGAAGACCAAAAACACTAAACTACTTATCAAAGTTGTTTTGTAGATTGCCAAGGAGATTCAATCAAACATTGTATTTTCTTAATGATTTCTTAGGCACCTAGCATTAAATAGGAAGTCTTTTTCTATAGATAATGATTCATTAGGTAGGGGATTATGCTCTTTTCTCCTAGTGAGAAAAATAGAAACCCAGATTCTTTTGAATTGTGGTCTTGAAGAAAAGACTTAGAATTAATCATTTGTTTGATGTGTTTGGGATAAAACCTCATTGGATAGGAGATTATGCTCTTTTCCCCTTGAGGGAAAACTATAAATCCAAACCATTTACTTTCAATCCTTTAGATGGGTATGTTGATGAGGTAAAAGGCTCCCGAGAATGACCCACGTGAGAACAAGGTGTAAGCCCACCACTCCAACTCACATTGATGAAATTCTCTTTTTGGGGTTAAAGCCTCAGAAGCTAGATGACATTTGAGCTTATACATGGCTCTCACCTAACATTTAGTAGGGCCTCACGGTCTTAATCACATTTACGTGACTACTTGTGTCAAGGTGCTTTGTGGGGCTATATGTCCTAGTCATGCTTGCGCGGACACAGAGAGTGTGTTCGAATGAAGATACTAAAAGCCATTAGTTAGAAGCCACCTGATTCACCTCCAAAAGGTTGATAATCTACATATGAGGAGAATAGTAATCTCCCCAAGACACTCACCATATCAAGCCCCCTTCAATGTTAACACTCTGATAATATGACATCATGGAGCCATTGCATGCTTGGTGATGGCCGTATTCTAAGGAGTTGTTGGGTGTGTTCCTAAGTCAGTGAGCAAAGGTTTTCAATCTTAGCCAACTTCTTGTTAGGGATAAAGAGTGTGCTTGTTACTTTCATTGCAAAAAAAAATCCATACACTTGAATCCTGTAAGGTTGCTTTGTCCCTTGCAGGACTATTTTCGAAAAATGTGCTTGTAACCCAAACATTTGATGTATGTATGAAATCATGATCCTTTGATCTATCAAGATATTGTCCTCAAGTCATGATAGATAGTTCTAAACATAAGAAAGCAAAACTCCTAGTTACACGAGCCCATAGAGAGAATAAAATCATCGATCAAAGGATTAAAGCCAACCAATCTTATTTGAAACCCATTCGAGAATTTCAAGAAGCTATTGAGAAATCAGATAAAATCATTTACAACAATCGGGTTGCTAATTTTGTTTCCAAGAACAAAGTGAACATAGCCTTTGTCACTTGGTAATCCTACAACTAAGTACCTTTGACCTTGATTCCTCATCTTCTTCAAGTCATTCATCCCTTTCTCATCTTTTAACATACCTTTCGTCATCCACATCCCAAAACATTAGGAGCATTAATCAGAATCTTGGACTTAAAATCAAAATTAGATCAATCCATCTTTCATGCCTTCATCAAGCCATAGGGTGAAAGATTCATTCCAATAGTGTCTCATAGACCTTAATTCCAAAGCAAACATTAATCCCTTACTACTTTGAGAACTGAGTCTTTCTCTAGTAGTCCTAATCTAGTCCTATTTCATTTGGGGTTCATTAGTTTATCACCCAAACATAAGAAGACTTTAAATCAAAACCAATCCTATGTTTGCATAATCACAAGGGCTTTTTTCACCTAGGTTTGTTCCAAACCTTTAAATCTAATCAATCCTTGAGGCTTAGTTCCTCTCATCAATCAATTTAATCCTAAATCAAATCAATCAATCCAATCAATCATCAAGACTTAATCATTAGTCCAAGTTGCTCCTAGTTCACCAAATCCTTTTTCTTTCCATACCTCATCAACTATTCACCCTTCTTCAATTCAACCATCCTAAGGTCACTCGTGCATGGTACTTACCCAATCACAAGAAAAGCTAAGACAAGAATCTCTCATCATGGATAATGATCAAGAAATTGTCTATCAAGAAGACTTTAATGATGAAGAAGAACCTCACACGGAATCCAACACAGTAATACCTGAAAGTGTCAGTGCTAATCCATGAGCTAAAGAATTTTTTGAGGATCCTAACAACTTAAGCTTAGTGGAAGACCTAATCCAAGCCAACGGTGCCAATATCTTCATGAATCTTGTCCAAAGAGGTATTACCATCCTTGATAATTTTGATGAAACTTTGCTTGAGAACAACTTGATTCGAACCAACAAAAGCAAAGTAGCACCATCAACATCTGATAACACAACTCAACCTCCTCCTGATATGCTTGAGTTAATCCGATAACTTCTAAACAATCCTAACTCAAACAATGGGGTGAGTAACGATGGTTCAAATGTGGGCCATGTACCCAAACCAAAACCAGGGTCCTTAGGATGACGCTTTGCTTCTATTTTCTCAAAGCCTAGTGGAGTCCTAAAAAATCAAAATTTTGCGCAAGAAAATAACACCAATCAGAGACATAACACCAATCTTCCCCCTCCAGGGGGACATAATGCATTGTTAGGAGGAAGAACACTTCAAGCCCATACGATCACCACTAATCCTCTTGAATTAGTCCAACAAATTGATGAGCTCAAAGGCATGATGTTGGCTATGCAAAAAGGCAGGAAGAAGGAATTTTCTTTTGCAGAAATATGTCCTTATCCTTTTGACAAATCAATCACTCTCTAGCCATTCCCCGCCAATTTTGAAATGCCAAAGTTTGACAAATACAAGGGAGACTCATGCCCTGTGGAACATATCAAGGAATTCTATGTAGTGGCACAAGAAGTTTCCCACAATGATCATCTTCTCCTAAGACTTTTCACTAGAAGACTTGGAGGACCAGCCTTAGAGTGGCTATTGAACCTTCCTCTGGGTTCCATCTCCACATTCCATGATCTTGTAGAAAAATTTGTTACACAGTATTCTTATAACATGGAAAATCAAGCATCCCTCAATGATTTGTGTAACATGAAACAAAGAAATAGAGAAATCTTTGCCAATTTTCTCCAAAGATGGTGACATCTCACAAACCGCATGCCTTGGAAAATCCCAAATTCACATCTTGTTGACATCTTTACTAAGAATCTGGTTACGGAAATGTCATTTCAGATGAAGATGGCTACCCTGGATTCCTTTGAGGCACTCGTTAAAAAGGGGAAGTCTATTGAAGATGTACTTTTGATGAAAGGAGCATTTAAATAATACACCCCTAATTCATCTAAAAATACTGGTGATAAACCCAAGTTTTGGTCTAAGAACAAGGGTGTTGTTAATGATGGAGTGACCAATGCTAAACATGTCTAAAATGTTCAAGCATCCAACAATAGTAACCAAGGAAATCGCAATAACAATGATTAGAACAATCACAACAATAATCAAACCAATTTGAATAACCAAAACAATCAGAACAGTTCAAATAACTAGAATCAAAACCAAGGATTTGGTTATCGTGGCTCTCTATTCTCATGATATAATGGAAATAACAACAACAATAATCGACAACAACCATGATGACAATTTACATAGCTGGTAGATTCCCTTGATGTGATCTTTCGACATCTAGTTGACCAAGGGATGATGGTTTATCCTAACACCAGGACTTTTGACAAAAATCAACCTAAAGCCAACTGGTATAAGGATAATGAATACTATGATTATCATCGCATAAAAGGACATGAGATCAAAAAATGCATGAATTTTCATCATTTTGTGCAAGATTTGATCGATGATGGTAAAATTGAAGTAGAAGGACAAAATGCCTCTACTTCTAATGTCCAGTTAAAAATGTATTCTAAACCTTTTCTAGAACATAATCAAAACAATGCATCCACATCCAAGGGATTTTCTTATGATTATTCAACAAACAAAATCTTAGGGGATGAACACACTTGTGGAAAATTAGCCAAAAATGATGTATGTGGTTTTGACTCACTGTGTGGCCATATTGAACAATCTGACACTCATGTAAACACATTGACTTTAAAGAGTGTATATTGCAATGTTACTACCCGTCACCCTCGCGTAACTGTACAAGCTATTGTCAATCCACCTATTGTGGATCCACCTGCTACACAATCTACCTCGACATGACCTGTGTCATGTTATGACTTTCTTTCCCAACTAAAGAAGACCCCTACATAGATATTCATACTAGAGCTTTTGTGTACATCCCCCATTCACAAAGAGGTCCTTGAGAATGTTTTAATTGAGTCTCGCATCCTAGAAAATATCAATGCCTCTCAATTCAAAGAAATGATCAGAAATTTGGCTGCCCAACAACACCTGGTGTTTAGTGACAAAGATTTCTGAGGTCTTGACCTTCATCATAATAAACCCCTGCATATCCAAGTCACCATCCATAACACTCAAATCAAAAGAGTCCTTATAGACAATGGATCTGATCTGAATCTTTGTACTTTAAGCATGATTTGAAATATCGATCTTTCTGAGGACCTCATTGATGAAATAAGAGAATAACAATAAAGGCATATGATGATAGAGAAAGGGTGAGTAAAGGTCTCATTGCACTCCCCTTACAAGTGGGCCTAGTCCTTATTGAGACTACTTGTCAAGTGCTTGACTTGGATCTACCCTACAATATCCTTTTGGGTAGGATGTGGATACATGCTATCTCAAGTGTCCCATCCACATTTCACCAATGTTTGAAATATCCACATCACGGAGCTGAAATAACCATTCCTGGTGATCATGAACCCTTCCAATATTGCAAAAGGTTGGAAGGAAAACAATCAAACTACTACCCATTGAATGAATGTGTTTGTCCACTTTCACAAGAGATTCTCGTTCAACACACTTCCCCTAAAGAATAGTTGTCTAAGAAAGTGAAGGGAAAAGAAAAGGTTACCCAAGAAAAGAGTACTGAGTCTGAAAGGAAAGTTAGGTTCACCGATCAAGGCCCAGGGGAATACAAGTTTGAAAATACCCTATGCATTGCTCAGCTCCCTCTCTCTCCCAGGTCTTATAAAAAACCTTCACAACTTTTTCCTAAGGAAAATAAAGAAACTATGAAATGTAAACAGACTACATTTGAACAATGGGGGTCTCTCTCAGACGAGCATATGGAACATGATGTTCTTTCCTGGCTTTTTGATGAAGAAGAAGACAAACCTGCAGATGTTCCCAAAGGGAAGTATATAAAGGCCACACCCATTGTTGAAAGTATGGGATATCATGACACTGGCCTTGGAGCAAATGAAATAGGAAGAAAAATCCTCATAAAAGCAACTGGATACCCCTGAGGACGAGGACTGGGCTCCATAGAAACTAAGAAAACCTTTGCCAATGACTATTGTTTGATTGAATCTGATTCAGACACTGAGGAAGAGTTCTTTGAAGTCCCTTTTGAATATATTGAAAATGACCTTGATACTTGTGTCCTCCATATCATCCAATATGACCTTTCCTCACCCAAAATTCCCCTTACCAATCCTAAACTAATCGATTGGGACCAACAAGATTCACCACCTCCCGTAGACATATGCGATTTGAATGAGGTAGTTCTAGCACTTCTCAAACTAAGAAATCTCCAAGACAATGAACATCAGATTCACTATAGCAAGCAAGCCTACTTCGGTAGCCAAGTCAACTCCCTTAGTCACAAAAATGAAGAAAAAGAAAATAAAAAAAATGATAAAACATCCTTGGGTGAAAACCTTTCTGAGGCACCTTTGGATGGAGAAAAAGACAAAATAAAGGATGCATCCTCTAGTGAAAACCTCTCTGAGGTGCTATAGGAGGGGGAAGTTGACTTTCCCTTTATGTCATTACCATCAGAGAAATCTTCTATCCTCATAGAAGAAACACTTGCAGTTAATCTGGGCACATAAGCAGATCGTAAGATCACTTACATTGGAGCCTCTCTAGATGAGATAGAACAAGAGTCCATGATTGCATACCTTAAGAAAGCCTACATTAACTTTGCATGGACATATAAGGATATGCCCGGACTTGACACCGACTTGGTTGTACATCATCTTGTTGTAGATTCTAAAATCAAACCTATCAAACAAAAATTATGCAAGATGCATCCACAAGTAGCACTCCTGGTTAAAGTTGAATTGCAAAAGATGCTAGATGTAGAATTCATTAGACTGATAAACTATCTGGAATGGGTCTCAAACATTGTACCAGTAGGTAAACCCTCTGGGGGCATCTGGACTTGTACTGATTTCAGAGATCTTAATCTCTCCTGCCCTAAGGATGATTTTCCACTTCTAAAAATTGACATCATAGTGGATTTGACTGTTGGGCATGAGATGTTGTCCCTCATGGATGGTTTTTCTAGATATAATCAGATTTGCATACTAGTGGAAGACCAGCATAAAACTACCTTCACTACCTCGTGGGGTACATTTTGTTATCAGGTCATGTCCTTTGGTCTCAAGAATGTAGGCACCACATACCAGAGAGCCATGATGACCATATTTAATGACCTCCTTCATGTGATCATGGAATATTATGTGGATGATATCTTAGGAAAATCCAAGACACAAGAATCACACATTGATATTCTCACTACAATCTTTGACAGAATGGAAAAGTATAAGGTTCGATTGAATCCCAAAAAATGTGTCTTTGGTGTGCAATCAAGTAAGCTCTTAGGCTACATTGTGTCTCGCTAAGGAATAGAAGTGGGTCCTAAGAAGGTGAAAACCATTTTGGAGATGCCACCTCCTAAAACTTTGAAACAATTAAGGAGCTTGCAAGGAAGACTTCAATCCATTTGAAGAGTTGTGTCACAACTAGCAGACAAGGTGCATCCTTTCTCTCACCTTCTAAGAAAGGATATTAAATTCATTTGGGACTACTTGTGTCAAAAGGCTTTTGAACAACTCAAGGTATATCTAGCTAATCCACCAGTGTTGGTCCCACCTATTCCAAGAAGACCTTTGATTCTCTACATCTCTGCAACTATAGTAGCACTTGGGTGCTCTCCTAGCACATTTAGATGACAATGGAAAAGAATGTGCCATATATTATCTTAGCAGGACTTTAGTGGGTTATGAGCTCAACTATACCGTTATTGAAAGAGCTTGCCTAGCTGTGGTCTTTTGTATACAGAAACTATGCCATTATATGCTTAATCACAAAGTATAGTTGATAGCAAAGATTGACCCACTTAAGTACTTGTTATCTAAAGCTACCCTGACAGGTCGTATGGAAAAATGGGTCATGATCCTTAGTGAATATGATATTGTGTACACAGAATGCAAAGCCATCAAAGGGAAAGCAATAGTAGATCAACTTGTAGAGGCTCCCATTCCTGGAGATCATCCTATTGTCATAGACTTTCTTGATGAAACTATCATGACTGTCACTCCTAGCATTCAATGGAAGATTTATTTTGATGGATCTTTTACCCAGAAAGGATTGGGGGCAAGAATTCTATTTGTGACGCCGCAAGGGGATCTTATCCCTAAATCCTATAAACTTACATTTTCTTGCATGAACAACATAGCAAAATATGAGGCCTTGGTCATAGGGCTTTGCTAAGCTATCAGATGGAAGATCACAAGTTTGCTTGTTTTTGGTGACTCTCAATCAGTTATCAAACAAGTCAATGATGAATTTCACACCAAGGATGACAAGTTGCTCCCTTACCGACGCATGGTTGAAGATCTCAAACAATATTTTGTAAGCATCATTTTCCAGCAAATCCCAAGAACAAACAATAAAGCAATAGATCCCATGGGTACCATTGCTTCACTAATATCTATGCCAGAAACAAGCACACGATGTGAATTTCTTGTCGAGAATCTTATGGTCCCTACCTATGACCAACTAGATTCTGAGATGGTGTGTGAAATTTTTGGTCCTGAATCACCTTGGTATCAGGAAATATTTTCCTATCTTCATGATAAAACCATTCCCCTCATGCTTACTCCTAATCAACATGATGCAGAAACATCTCAGGTCCTTGGCAATCCTGTGTCACCAAAAACATTTTGAAGTTTTCCTATGTTGCTTGGTTCCTGCTTTAAGTGAGTTGGTTGATAGTTGGTCAGTTTCCTTTGGTTATCGAGGATGGTCAGTTATCTCTTGGGCGGTCAATTGTTTCTCTAGCACTTGGTGATGCTTGTCTATTGCTTCGTCATCCTTGCTTACCGAGTAGTTTCTTTTTAGTTCTATTGAGGATGACTTGTGCATTTATGTTGGGTCATGGATTTAATACTAGAATCAATCATTGGGAAGCGTGTGGTCCCAGATCTAATCATTACTTATGTTGATTATGGATCTAAAGGCTGACTCAAATCGGTAGACTCTTGTATAAATGTATTTGTTTGGTTGTAGTTTAGGAGTCAGTTTTGATAGAAGATAGAAGATATTAGAGTTAAGATTGGTGATAGATCCTTGCATGTTTTGAAGACTTATGCAATTCATTGTAATATCAGGCCATAATCAGGAAGGCCTTATAACCTGATGTGTATGGTTCTATTTGATGAAAATTAATGAAAGATCATGAATTCTCTCTCTTGCTGTTGTTGTTAATTGCTTATGCACATTGTTGAATAGGCTGGATCATTAGGGTGTGCCATTGTTTGGCCCCTCTTGACCCTGCCACTGCATCACAACAAAAAACTTTCATTTGTCATACTTCTCATTACACAATCCTCGGAGACACTCTTTTTTGTAAACACTTTAATGGAACTCTTCTTCGATGTCTGAATTCAGAGGAAGAACACACAGCCTTGGAAGAGGTGTATCAAGGAATCTATGGAGCCCATTCTAGTGGTCTCACTTTAGGAAAGAATTTTCTCTACACTAGATACCATTGGCCAACAATGGAGCAGGATGCCTATTATTATGTGAAGAAATGTGTTCCTTGCCAGTAGCATGGCAATTTGATACACGCTCCCGCTCAATCCCTCCAAGCCACCATCACACCTTGGCCTTTCTCCCGCTGGGGTTTTGACCTTGTGGGCCAGATATTTCCAAACTCTATAGGTGGTCACAAGTATATCCTAGCTACCATTGAATACTTTACCAAATGGGTTGAAGCAATCCCCCTCACCTATACAACTGGTAAGAAAATTTCCAAGTTTATCCTGAATTATATCATTTGTCGCTATGGCATCCCTAAAGATCTCTATACTAATAATGGAACACCCTTAAAAAATTAGGATGTCTCTGACCTTTGCAAGAAATTTGGCATTACCCAGCATTGTTCCTCCAAGTATTTCCCGCAGGGCAATGGTCAAGCTGAGGCTACAAATAAAACCATCTTAAAAATCCTCAAAAAGACTATCGATGACACTGGCCATGATTGGCACCTGCATCTCAATCCCACCCTCTGGGCCTACCACACCTCCATCTGTACTCCCACTAGCACCACTCCATTTTCCCTTGTCTATGGTTCTGAGGTTGTCTTACCCATTGAAATTGAGATCCCTTCCCTTAGGATTTCTCTCAAGAACTTGATGTTCGAAGAAGAATATAGGGTTGCCTACTTGCAAGAGCTACAACTCCTTGATGAGCGATGCCTCAATGCCCTTAACCACCTCTATGTGTATCAAAACCACTCGTTCTTACATTTAAACAAGAAGATCAAACCCCATGATTTTGATGTAGGTGATTTGGTCCTGTAGCATAACATGAAGAATCTCCAAAACCTAGAAAAGAAAGGGAAGTTTGAACCCAATCGGTTGGGCCCATTTGTTATTACTGCTAAATTCAGTTCTGGGGCATATCAGATTGCAACACCTGAGGGGGATCCCCTCCTTGATCCTATAAATATCCTATATTTGAAGGCATTTTATGTGTAACTCAACATTCAGTTCCTGTATAGTGTTATTCAACAAAAAATCCTAAAAATTAGAAAGAGATCCTAAAAAAAAATCATAAAAATTAGAAAGAGATCCTAGAAAAATCCTAAAAATTAGAAAAAGTCTTGAAAAAATCCTAAACATTAGAAAAGCAAAAAATCCTAAAAAGAAGATAATGTTCCTGAAAAAATCATTGTTTGGTACACACCTGGTAAACAGGCACCTTGCAAAAGAAAAAAGAAAAAAAAAACATTCGTCCAAAAGTGAAAACTTGGCAAACAAGTACTCTGGGAGAGTATTATGGTGAAAACCTATCTCAGGCACCATGATAGCAATTCAAATCCATTGTCTCCCCATCCACTGTACATATCCATTCTCATCCTAGTCCTAGTTTTCGGTCGTCACTTCCCGCATAGCCATAAGGATCTACCCGCAATTCCCAACACGCTGAGCTTAACCCCATCACACTGAGATTTTCCCAGACACAGTGATCGCAAAAGTGCTTATCAAAATTAACATCAAAATAGAATCTCTGAGTTTTTATTCCTTTCACATCTATTGCCAGCGAATATCCATTTCAAACAATCAATCTTTGCTCTGCAGGATACGTCCTTCCTTAGTCGGCTCAAATCAATCTCATCAATCCTATCCCATTCATGGAAAGAACTGTGGACTGAATGACCACTTGGTCATGAGGCCTTCTTTGTTGATTTTATCTTTTTGTATCAGTAGAACCTACTCACGATTACCTCGATCTTCCATATCTTGGTGCATTGTGACCAGTGAAATATGATGCAAGTGTCGATTGCGGTATGATCTATTTGTAGATACTTTAGGAACATTTTGTTGGTTTCCCAATTATGATTATGCATATCTTAATGGGGCAACGGGTTAGCATACTTATGTCCCTTAAAAGACCTAAGTGTGCCCAGACCTCTCCATTAAGTATATGTCATAGGTTCTATCATAGTCTGAAAATCTACATCTCTATTTCTACAGCTATCTGAGAGTCTAGTCCACGCAATGGAACACTATCATCTGTGTTTTTATGACACATGATGCATACCTCCTATTGTAATATCAAACCAGGGTTTGCTCTCCAACATAAACAAAAGTGATCCCACTAAATCATGTAGTCAAGTTGCATTTCAATTTGTTTCTTTTCTGCATTTTTTTTTGAGACAAGGGTCTTGTTTATTCATCTTCTCATTCCTCTTCTCTAGTGGTTCAGTTGATCCTATTGGTTATATTAGATACATAAACAAAAACATCATAATAATAAAGTGACACTAAATCATTCCATTGCATTCTACTCCATATAGTTAAGATCATTTAGCTACACATTGCATGTCAAATATATCTCATTATTCATTAATCATTAAATACACATTGCATCTCATTATCCATTCATATAAACTTTGCACAACATATAGTACACATTTCACACACATCCTGCATCACACACGTTAGTATCATAATATAAAACTATGCATCATCTCATAATCCATCAAATAAACTCATGAAATAACACCACAAAAATATCTGTATATATATATATATATATATATATATATATATATATATATATATATATATATATATATATATATATATATATATATATATATATATATATATATATATATATATATATATATATATATATATATCATGGTACATCAAAAAATGATACATCAGGAACCTCAGTGCTGCTATGCATATGCATTTCATCTAAAAATCCACAGAAAACATATCCTATATAATCAACTGGAGCTCATAACCATTGGAAGATGTCCTTGTCATCTTGAATCCCCCCTATCCACCTCATGGAGTAGATCTCTCTACTCATCTCCCATTGTCACCACATGTCATCCTTTCTCTCGGTGGCCTGGCTACTGATTTGGATGACACCCCTCAAGTCCTCTTTGATACCCCTCGCTCTGAATAAGGTGATTGTCTCTACTCTAGAGGTACTTCCTGGTGATAAAGGGCCATATAAAAGGTTGCCTCTCTCCCCATCCTCGATGTCTCTTGATGTGTATCCATCATGCATGTCACTAACTGCCCTATGCCCGCCGATGTCACTCCCTATCTCAATAACTCCCACTCCCCTCGATAAGTCTCCGTTCATCTTTGCCATGTGTCTATGTCCTTTATCAGTCACTAGGTGCGAATGTCTACATGTCTCTACATCTCCATCTGGACCAACCATTGGGCTACCTCCCCCATCATCCCCTCTGTCCCAGTGTCAGCTTTTGTCCTGGTAACCTACCCTATACCCACTCGACTCTGCAATATGCTCAACTCTCATCGCATAGCCTCCATCTAAGCCCCTGCTCTCTCTCTCTCTCTCTCTCTCTCTCTCTCTCTCTCTCTCTCTCTCTCTCTCTCTCTCTCTCTCTCTCTGCCACCCTGGCAGCCTCTGACCTGGCTACTCTATCCCTCTCCACTACCACCAAAGCCTCCAATTGTCTCACCTCTACCTGTAAGGTGTCTCCCTTCTCCTAATCACCCTACCTCTCATCTCCTCCTGATCCTCCTAGCCCCATCTCCTCGTCCTCTGGCAATGGCTCCTAGGCCACCTCCTCTCACTCCCTCTGCACCACCTATGCAGGACCACCTATCACTGGTCTCTATACTATCCCTCTCGGATGCTCTATCACCTGCCTCTGTGCCCCTAAATCTAACTCCTGGCACTGCTGTTGGTCTCTCCTCATCATACTCCTCATCCTCATCCTCAGACTCAGACTCGGTCTCTGACTCAGTCTACTCTCTAGCCTCTCCTATTACTGGCTCTGTCAGCCTCAGCCTCTTCCACCAATCTGCATACTTAGTTGTCACCCTTGCATCTACCACCTATCTTTGGGTTGTCCTTGGTACTGGTTGCATACCTCTCTAGCTACTCCTAGCATTTTTGAGATCTACTCTGATGCCCCATTTTGACCCAATCTCCCTCGAGATGATCGAATGTGGATAACTATTTGGCACTATACCCTACCTCAAGCCAAACCATCTGCATACTCAAGAAGGCATGTATCTCACTATCTAAAAAATTGTCCTCTTAATCAACCAACAATCTGTTTGCATGTATCCTAAGTACTCTGCATCTAGAGCACCATCCTCTCTCCATGCCTGCTCATCCTAGTACCCCCATGCCTCACACCCTCTGTACGGTGTCCACTCGAACCATATCATCTCATCTAATATCCTCCGTCAGGTCTCCATTGATCTCACATCTCCACATGTCAAGGAAGATCGGTACTGACATGCAAAAGGCTCATAGCATTGTCGTCGACCCTCTCCTTGTAGCAGTCATACCATTGCAATATGCTCCCATGCCCAGACTAGCAGCAGCATAACCCTCAGTCTCATTGTCCACTGAGTATGGTATACACACATATGAAGGTCATAATATACCTATGCTAAAATCATATATCCCCAAAAAAACTCTATACCATCCTCCTCCAGCATTTGGCTTAGCAACCTTGCCCATCCAATTGAAAATCCATGCCCTGAGTGGTCTAGCATCAGTCTCCCTCCTACCAATCTAGCTAAGTACAATGCTAACCGGGGCAGTCCTGCCTCCATCCCCCCTCACCACGACATCCACTGTTGGTCAATTGGTAGTTGGTCTGCCCACTGTCTAAAACTCTCCTTCATAAACTGCTCTGCCCTATCCAACTGATACTCAGCAATCTCCCCTCAAATCAGTATCTATAGAATCCTCCACACGTCAAGCAACATCACTATTGCCTCCTCAATCGGCAAATGGAAACTTGATGTATTTGAGTGTCATCTCTCGATCAATGTTATCATCAGTGCATTATGCACTCTCAGGCGTAGCCAATCATGCACATGTTGAAGGCCACATAAAGTCACATGTCCCCATTCCACCTCAGTCAGCTCCTCTCATAGTGTCATCATGTCTAGCCATTACTCTTTCGAGTGAATCCAATAGTTCAGCTCCTGCATCCAAGTTACCCAGCACACATTCATTAGTCTCTATTTTTCTTCCATCTCTGCCCTCAAATTTCCCCCTCTTCCATAACCCTGACTTTTGTCCCATGCACATAGGATCCCCCCTTTTAGTGGGCAGCTGCCCTTTAGCGGGTCTCCCCCCTCTTTTGCAACAGGTGGGTCCCCTCATCGTTGCCCTTGGGCTGCAAAGCCACCCATCCCTTGACGGGTGGCTGCACCCCCTTGAGCGGTGGAGCGCCCCGTCAGGCAACGAGCGGCTACGCCCAGCATCTCGGGTGGAGCCACCCATCTAGCAATGGGTGGCTACGCCTAAGCCTCCTGGGCAGAGCCGTTCATCGACCGATGAGTGGCACTGCCCGTAGGTGACGACGCTCCCCTAGCAGGCAGGCGGAGTCGTCAATCAGCACCGTCGCCTCACTTTTTTTTTCACCCAAACCCCAAAACAACACATACTAATACATTTCAAAACACTAAAAATGACAAAGATGGGCTCAGACACTTACTAGATCACCCCTGTCAGCTGCTCACTGATAGACCCGCACCCATTCACCCAACTGCATTTTGTCTCGTCATCCAGCCATTCTTCCTTCTCCTCACTTCTCTTTTTTTCTTAGGGGTAACAATGAATCACTTTTCCCCTTTTCCCCCCTTTTATAAAGGGTCCCTTTTTTCAAAAAAAGGGAGAGGGTCTTTTTGACCTTTCTTTTTCTTTTCTTTTTTTTTCTTTTTTTTCCCCTCTTTTTTTTAAAGTCATGCAAAGTCTTTTTTGCCATTTTTTCATGAAAATTGACCAAATTTTTTATTTTTGGCGTATTTTCCCAAGGGGGCACATCCTCCTACTAAGT
Source organism: Chamaecyparis obtusa (assembly GCA_027943335.1). NCBI lineage: Eukaryota > Viridiplantae > Streptophyta > Pinopsida > Cupressales > Cupressaceae > Chamaecyparis > Chamaecyparis obtusa. The sequence goes on from BSBK01003597.1 coordinate 1,518,588, forward strand.
TTTCTTCTGGGACATCTATATTTTCTTTTCTTTGACGCAATGTCATTTTTGACACCGCATCAAAGAGGGGCAAAATGTAGGCACCTAAATTTGTCCTTTCAACATTAATTAAATTAAATTTAATTAATGATCCCAAATAATATTATAGTTAATTTTTTTAATTAATTATATTTGTTAAATTCATCTATTTATTTAATTAAATTTATCTAATTAAATAAATTCACTAATTAATAGTATTTGAATTAAATTTAAATACTACCTTTCATAATGTATTAAATTAAATTTAATACATGTTCCTCCATAGTCCCCTTTTAAATAAATTTTTTATTTATTTAATCCCCTCACATCCTTTATTTCTACTAAACCATGATTAAATTAAATTTTATTTAATTTAATCTTAAATCCAACCTAGATGCTATCCTACGCACATCACTTTCTGTCTAATAAGCCTACTCACTAATTAACTAAGGTTAATTATGCTAATTTTTAGATTCCTCCATCCATTAATCCTAATTATTTGCTCACACATATGTGAGCAAATTTTCAAAAATGACCATTTTTAAAAATTGCTAAAATTTGCACAAACAAGGCTTCTTACATTTTATGACACTTCTTACACATTCTAAAATGGTGAAAATGGACTTTTTCACTTACACATCTCTTACACACATTTACACATGTACTTGAAGTACACATTGACCTTTCACATCCCAAGTTGTTCACACATGTGTGAGCAAGTCTTAGACTTTGCATGGCTTATGTGTCTCCTTGGTGGCACCTATGTGGATTCCACATAGATGCCACCTCACCCCAGCCCTCCAAAATCCTATAAATAGGACCCTTGTCTCAAGCAAAATTCATTCTTTTTTGCATTAGAGTTATTATGCTAGTATATGCTTAGATATTTAAAGTTTTTGCTAACCATTTGGTAGTTGTTAGATTTTCATTATAGACTTAGTATCATTCCATGCTTTTAGCTTCATTCATTTTTGTTACTTGCATGCCATTGAGCTTGAGGATTGCTTCCATAGCTCCTCTGAGCTTCTTTGGCTTCTTGCATTTGCGTGTTTGAGAGTTGCTTCTATAGAATCTTCTTGAGCATTTCAATCTTCATTATACTTGCATTTTTAGTGGGATCTATACTTGTGTTGGGAGAGTACACCCAAAACCTCTCTAAGAACTTAAATCAAGCAAGTCTTGGGTGTACTTGCTTTATGCTCATCTGAGGTTATGGTGGAAATTAATGTTTTTACAAGTTTATGAACATGTTAGATTAGATTGATTATGCTCTTTGTTGTTAACGTTTGCATGTTTGAACTTGTTCTTAACAAGTGGATTTTCATCATATACAGGTCCTTCAATCTCAAGCTTTTGTTTCTTCAGTGGTGGCTCTGAAGTATCCCTTGTCTCTAGTGGATCCTGAGTCAAATCAATAATTGGTGAGTCCCTTGCTTGAGGTGGACTATCACCCTCTTGTGATTCATCAGTAAACTCCTCAGGTTCAGAAGTGGAGTAATCCCTTTCTACATCTAATTTGTCTTCAATCAACCCTTCCATTTGACTAGATAGGGTGCCATAAATTTCTATCATCTTTTCCATTCTTTTCAAATATGGGAGCTCGGGGAAAAACCCTCCAAAATCAATCCTAGCCTCTTTAAGTTTGGCCTCGAGTCTTAACAAATCAAAATACTTAGTCCATCTCCTACCAGCTTCATATTGATCTAAGATGTTCCTCACAACATCTTCCTCATCCAAGCCCTCATGTTCTCTAATTGTGACAATGTTGGGAATTAAGGTCATTCTTGCAGTCTTAATAAAATCTTCAGGATCAACATACCTGCAAGTACCAGAAATCATCTTGAAATGATTGATCCAATCACTGAGATGTGGCAAAGCTCTCTTCCCAATCAGGAAACTGCTAATTGTGAACTGCCTTGGCATGAATGTACCCTTCCTATGAGGTTCCAAGTGTTTCTTATCAATCCAAATCAATTGTCAGACTAATTCTAACATAGCAACCCTTGGTTGTACAAATCTTGGAAGGAGATGTGGGGGCTGTGGGAAACCATAAACCCTGATCACAGTAAAGTTTTTGCCAAGGTAGAAATCACCCCAATTATGGTTTCCTGACCACTTGTCTTCAAACTGCACTGGCCTTAAAAGCTTCAGGAGCTTAACTGACAATCTTACCACATTTGTTCCCAATAACCCAAGAATTAGATAAACAAAATAGTTTTAAAACACACAAAAATTACATTCATTAGAGGTGTAATTCCACACTCTAAGCCAGTATTGCACAAGATTGGGATGGCCTTCAAATGAGAGTCTCATCTTCAGAACCCTTGTATCCAAACAATTAACATTGAAATACAGAATTAAATGCATCAAGAGAGAATAATGCATAAACCTAATGGGTCTCTTACTTTATTTAATAGCCACCAAACCCTAATGCATTCTATCAATTACATATTGAATGTAATCATAATTAGTATTTGCATGGTAATTTTGGATATCTAGGATAATCATTAAAAGGTCAGAAGGCAACATCTCTGGATCACCGTCTATTCCTAGAACCCTACACAATCCATGGCACAAGAATTTCATATAAAAATTGATGTTTTTGAACTCATAAGGGGCCTTCATGTTGGCAGGGAGAGGGGTGATATATTTACCCTGTTTAGGCATGTGCCTGCTGATTTGACTCCTCACAGACCCCACATTACTCATGTATTTTTTTTCTCTTTCTTTAGGTCAATTTCAGTAGAAGAGGAAGCAAAGAAATCAAAGGCTTTCATAAAAGAGCTCCTATCTAAAGTTACCAGGGCAAACTGGTCCTCTTTTTTTATTGTTTTTGAGATAGGGTCGTACAATCTAGCCAGCTCAATGATAAGGTCAACATCAAGAAAAACATTAGGGACAATTAACTTAGCCATTCCCAAGGGCCAAGGGTTGCAAATTGGTATAGCCTTACTCCTATTGTTGTAAAAGTAAGTGAAAGTGGTATAACTTGACTCGGAGGGAGTGATAGGGTCCTTGCAATTCTCCATTAGATCTTCAAAGGCCTCATTAGTCGCCTTCTTGTTTTGGTTTGACCTTGGAAGCAGTCTGATAAACTCATTTGAGTAATTGGGCTTCCCCCTCTCCTCACCATTGTGTGCTTTAACTTGTTCACTAGATGATGCCATGCTTGCTTCTGGTTGACTCATCTTGAAAGTATGAATATCTCTTAACTCTACAAATTCTACTCACATTACATAGCTCCGCTACTACTCTAAAATCATAATTCTCTTCAAAAAGCTTCGAACATAAAAAATAAAGCGTCTCTGTCTATTTATCATTGAGAATTAAATGCGTGATGTTGCCAAGATTGTTACAAACCCATCTTGAATCACTTCTGTATATTACCAATCTTCAAATCAAGGCTAGTCATGGTGTGGATGTTGATAGGTTGATTTAAAACTCAAAAATAAAGCACACAAGCAATGATTACGACTTTTAGCTTTAAAACCCTTGTTACAATCTGATTGGATGTTGTTCCACTTTTTCCAGCTTGGCAGTGTACTTTTCCACATAGGCAACGACACATAATCTTTCATTAATGAATTCATAACCTGACTTGATTCAGAGATCTAGCGAAAAAAGGCTCTCGCAATCTCTAAATAAAATGTCAACCTCAATTTAAGCTTGGAGGTTTAGCGACATAGCCATTCGCGTGATCTCGAAATGATTTCCTAACTCATGGTTTCTATTGGAGATTCAACGACCACCAGTGATCCCAAAGATGATCAACAATCCTCAAATTAAGATTTGAAACTAGTGACAACTCCATCGCTATTCAGAGAATAAGCGACTAAAGACATCCTCTACTTCTCACAATTTAAAAATCAACCATGGTTTAATTCATAGAATAGGCGACCAAAGACTTAGCCCATTCTCATAATCATTTACTTAACCCAGCAACCATCTGGAGATTCAGCAACCACTGTAATCTCTTAATCTTGGAATGCCTTGCTTAACTCATGGTTTATCACGAGACTCAGCGAACAAGGTCATCTCACAATCTCTGAATAAAATACTTAACCCTGGGCTTATTACGAGATTGGGCGACCAAAGGTATTCACCAATTCATTGAATGCTTTCCTTAACTTGAGTTTTATTCAGAGATCCAACGCTAGCCGTAGATCTTGGGAGTAATCAAAGGTTGTTGTTGAGTCATCAAAACTTTTAAACCTTTATCATATAATCATGAGATTTAGCGAACACTGGGTTCTCTGAATTTCCCAAAGTTTGAAACATTAACTACATCATTCTGAGATCAGGAGACTGAAGGAAACACGCCTCTATTATTACTTTGTCTGCTAAATCACTGAAATACTTAGGGCTTTAGGAACTGATCATGAGATTATGTGAATGCTTAATTCACTAAATCTCCAAATGATTTGAAACTTCATCAACTTTTCCTGAGATCTAGCAAATGAATAAAATTTTATCCTTTTCCAAATTACTTTATCGGAGCCACCAAACTTAGTGAACATGAGATTAAGACCCAATCGCCGAATCGTCAAATAACTCATTGTAGGGCCCATTCATTGTGATATTAAGACATCATCATTGATTCTATAGATGATCAACAACCCTCATTGAATCACCATAAAATATGGAGCATGACCACCCAATTCAGCGATTAAGAGATAACTGTCATGCCCATTCGCTTAATGTTAAGAGAAAACTACCAAGGATTAAAAGAATAGGAGACCACACAGTCTCACCACTGTCGCTAGTTTGCTGAATAAAAAGGTAACCAAGAAGACTATTTTGTGATTCAGTGAACACATAAGGAAATAAAAGGTCACGTGCAAATTGGGAAATCTTAAGTGGCCAAAAAGTAACGCACAAATATAAGAAAGTAGGGCATGCTCAAGACAAACCAAAGAATTAACCCTACCAAGGGCAAGAGTTTCAAACATAAACATGACAAATTTTGAGAAATTTAAAACCCTAAATCAAATGAAGACACTTGTAGAGACAAAGACAATGACCTGAAGCAAAAATCTCAGAAAACTTAAAATATGCCCAACAGTGGCTCTATTTGAGGATTCTTGAATGCAAGTTCATAACCATAAACCATGAATCTCTGGGTGGAAGACCACAAAACCCTAACCAAAAGCAAGAAGAAAACACACAATAGAAACAAACACACCTGTACATATATACAAAGCTACTGTGCATGGAAAGAAATGAGAATTAATTGAATAAAATTTCAAGAATTTTCCATGCACTGGCAATTCTTTTTCCTCACCATCCAAGTTTCTTAAGAAATAAGAATCCTTGCCATGAATCTGATGAATAATGAAAGGTCCTAACCACAAGGATTCAAATTTTTTATGCTTTCCTTTGTCCTCAGCCCTGGCATTCCTTTGAAGAACCATATCATCAGGCTAGAATTTTCTAATAGTTGCTCTCTTGTAAAAAAGATACTTCATTTTCTGTTGTAACTTTACTTTTTCTTTTTAACCTTCCCTTCTGATTTCATCCAATTCAACTAACTAAATAATCCTATCTTGCAATGGATCACTGATCTCCGTATCTTCTTCTTGTATGAATTGGTAGATAGGTAACAAATTATTTATAGGAAGTCTGGACTTCACACCATAAACCATCTCAAAAGGGGATTTCCCTGTTACTTTGTTTTCAACAATTCTATCTGCCCACAATGCCAATTTTAATTTTGCATGCCAACTCCTTTTGTTCTTTTCCAAGGTCTTCTTTAAAATCTGCAGAATACTCTTGTTACTAGATTTTTCCTACCCATTGGCTTGTGGATGGTATGGGGATGAATATGATGGAACTATTCCCATTTCAGAACAAAAGTAGTGAATTCCTATGACCTAAAGCTCATGGCATTGTCCATTACCAATTTCATGGGTACACCAAACCTAGTAATTATGTTATTCAACAAAAATTCAATTACTACTACACTAGTTGCCTTCTTAGTTGGAATTGCTTGAATCCATTTAGTAAAATAGTCAGTGGCCACCAAAATGTAACTATGTCCCCCACTGGATTTTTCAAAAAATTTCACCAATAAAATCCATGCCCCACATAGTGAAAGGAGCCTCTACAACTATAGGGTTCAATAGCAAGGCACCTGAGAATTTTAATTTCTTTGAAAATCTTTGACATGATTCACATTTCCTGACATATAAGTGAGTGTCTTTAAACAAAACAGGCCAATAGTATCCATCTCTTAGAATCTTATGAGCTGTAGACCGAGCTGAATGATGCCCTCCACACAACCCAAAATGCATCTCTTGCAAAATCTTTTCAGATTGGTGTTTGTCTAAAAAAAAATCAATATCTCATCATTGTCCTTCCCAAACAAATCACCTTGTATCAACACATACCTCTGAGCCTACAATCTTAAGCTTCTTCTTTGATTGTCATTCAATTCATGTGGGCAGCTAGCATGCTTGAGAAAATGAACAATGTTTATGTACCATGGTTGCATCTCAATACTAGTCACATTTCCTCCACCAATGGCCACACTGTTTACTTGTACCAGATCCATATTCTCCTCTGTCATGAGCTTTTCTAGCCCCTAACCTCTTACAAGCTTGGTAATATGGAGCTCTATATCAAATTCTTGGATCCTATTAATCCACTTACATCTCTTTCCAGTGACCTCACTCTGACTTAAGATGTCCTTTACCACTGCATGAGGTACATATGCATTAACTTTAATGCAAACAAGATAGGGTCTAAAGGCCTTGACTGCCTTGACTAGTGCATATGCTTGCTTTTCCATTAGTTCATAATTCAACTCAGCAGATTGCAATGATTTACTAAAGGCAATGGGATGTTCAAATCCTTCTTCATCCTTTTATAAGAATAGCTACAATTGTGTGAAAAGATACAAAGGAGAATAAAGAGAAAGGCTTGGAATAGTTAGGAGATATCAAGATAGGGGCTTCTTAGATTGCTTGTTTGATCTTTTCAAAAGCTTGATGAGCTTCACAGTTCCAATCAAACTTTACATCTTTCTTCAAGAGCTTGACTATGGGTTTGACTAATTCTGCAAAGTTAGCAATAAACCTCCTAACAAAATTAATTTGTCCTAAAAAGGACTACACACCTTTGATATTCTTTGGGGGAGGGACCTTTTTAATTACTTATACTCTCTTAGGATCAATTCTAACTCCCTCTTTTGATACTATATGACCAAGAAACTTTCCCTTAGTCACAACAAATTGACATTTCTTGGGATTCAGTGAGATACCAAACTCCAAAGCCTTGATAATGACCCTCTCCAAATGGTTACAATGATCCTTAGCCTTCTTAGAGTATGCAGTTAAATCATCTTGATATACAACCATAAGGATATTAATCAAATCTTTGAAAGCAACATCCATTACCCTCTGAAAGGTTGCCCCAACATTTTTCAAACCAAATGGCATACAGACATACACATAGGTTCCCCATGGGGTGGTGAATGTTGTCTTGAACTATTCAGATTCCTTGACCAGAACCTAGTTGTATCCTAAAAAATCATCCATCATAGACAACAATTCACAACCAGTTACCCTATGTAACATAGCTTCCATGTTTGGTAACCCATAATTATCTTTTAGTGAAGCAACATTTAAATTCTTGAAGTCAACACAGAGTCTGATATCACCATTATTTTTCCTTATTGGCACAAGATTAGAGACCCATGAGGAATGCTTAATGGGCTCAATAATACCAACATCTCTTAATTTTGTCAACTTGGCTTGCATTTTTGTGGCTAACAGGGGATTGATGGGCCTTTGTTTCTGTCTAAATGGCTTGGTATCTTCTTTCAAAGGGATCTCATGTTGAAATAAATCTACTCTATAAGCTTTGAGGTCATCATAAGACCAGGCAAACACATGCTTGTACCTTTTCAACAATCTTATCAAATTTCCCCTAATGTCTCTACTCAATTTTTTTCCAATGTATACTATTTGAGGGGATGTTTCTGGACCTAAGTTTATTTCCTCTAGGTCCTCCATTTTGGTATTAGACTTCTGAGACATGTACCAATCATTTATCTTAGACATGCCTTCTAATTCCACTAACCCCTTAGGTATATGATTTGAGGGTAACTGGACTATCTCATTTCCCATAATGCATTCCTTTCCATCAATAATTTGTTGTGAAGCATTGAAATCTATTTGCTTCCCATCATACTAATCTAGACCTTGAAGAAACCTAAGGATATCAAAGTCATCTTCAAAGACTTGCTAATTGTATACATTGTCAGGCATTGCAGGCCTACTTTTGATTTCTAACATAGACACACTAGTCGGAGTAATATCATTGTTTTTTAGGGCAACATTAGCAAGGAAATCAGCCATGATATTATTTGACCGTTCTATCCAAAGGATATTGAAAGATTCAAAGAATTCTAATCTATCCCAGACAACATGCTTATACAATTTCAGTCTATCATCTTTAGCATCATATTTAGATATAACCTGGGCTATAATAAATTGGGAATCACCATGGACCTTTAAGCATTTTATACCATGTTTAATAGCAACATCTAAACCCAATATTAAAGCCTCATACTCAGCAGTGTTATTAGTACATTGGAAAGTTAACAGAAATGAGTACTTGAATGTAGTACTTGATGGGGAAATAAACACAACACCCGCTCCTGATCCTTCCTTAGAGCATCCACCATCAAAATACATTTTCCAGAGCCCATCTTGTTGCAGTATCAATTCATCCACTATTGTGTCAGTGTTCTTCATTTGGGGTACTATCTCTTCAACTGTGAAGTTGTCCATGTCAATATCAACAAAATAGTTCAGATCCTCTGGTGCAACCTTTTCAACCATCACTGAGGAATGGGGTTTCCTATACAACTTCACCTTTGTTCCATTGACCAGAATAGTAGCATATGACAAGTCCAATTGCAATTTCCCTCTTACTACTGCAACCCATTGTATTGACAAAAGCATGCCATAATGGGGCTTAGTGTCGACAACAACCACATCCATCTTGTATGTGGCCTCAAGGAAGGAAACAATCTTCACTTCTATCCCTACTAACGTTCCCACAATAGGCACTGCCCTACTATCCATGGCATAACATCTACCATTGGATGTGTCAACTTGCGGTCCTAACTCTTTCATTACATGATATGGCATTACAGTAGCAGTAGCACTTGAGTCAATCATATAATTTTTGAGCAAAAAATTATTCACAATCAATGTAACATAGAAGGGATCAATAGAAGAGGGTTCTTGTGTCACAATGTTTCCAACACAGACATCAAAAATATCTTTAGTTGTCTTAGATCTATCCATTGTATTTCTCTTTCCTGATATAGCAGGGTCTATTCCTTGTTCATTTATCAGAGCTAGAGTTGTTGTCTTATGCTCTTTGATCTTCAACATTTCTAACAAGGGAATAGAGACCTTCATTTGAGACAAGGCATGTCTCATATCAAAAGTAGGGGGATTAGTAGAAAGATCAGAAGAATCCTTCACTCTACCAACCCTCTTCTTATCCTTGTCAGAAACAACTTCCTCGTTCTTCTTATTGTCAATGGTAGGTTCCTCTCTCCTATTATTTCCACCTTTACCTTTAGTGATATTTTGTTTAGATGGCTCCTTATTTTGAAAATCATATTTAACAAATACTGATCTAGGCACTCCTTGATCAACATCCACTCTTTTGTTCCTTAAATTTTAGGAGGACCTAACTTGTGTTATAGCAACCATAGTCATAGTTTTAATTTCCTCTTCACTGAGATTTCTAAATTGTTTCTCATTTGATCCAGATCCAACCATATTAGTCTTATACATATCATAATTAGACTCCTCTTAATCAGAGTGAGTAAATATTTGTTGCTCATAGCCAGGGAAAATCCTCCTCTTATGATCAACATCAACATAAATTTCATCATCATCTGAAGATAAGAGATCTTCCACCTTCTCAGTGGTAAACATGTTAACAACAAGCTTTTCAAATTCTTCATAATCTCCTACATGTGGATTTTCAACTTCTTCCTCTAAAGCCTGAGCCATAACACACTGGAAAGGCAAATGAGGCATGTTATAAGCCACACACCAAGGAATGCTCTGCACATTATGTGTTGTATTTTTCTTCAAAGGATCAGGTGTATCTCTCCCTTTTTGAGTCTCATTATTATCAAAGATTGGTTTCCCATCTTTCCAGTTTGTCTTATAAGGCATATCTTGTAATCTTGGAAACCTATCTTTCCTTTGATAAGGGGGTCTATTGTCCTGAAAGTTTCTCCCACCCTTTTCAATCTTAGTTGAGAGATCCTTGACCACATTGGCTAGTTGATCAACTTTTTCTTCATTCTTAGTTGGCCTTGCAGGTTGTGGCTTAGTTTCCTTCCATAATCTACCCTCATCTCTTTTATACATCTGACCATATGCCTTCCTATTGCTTTCAATATTTATAGCCAATTTAAAGGCATCTCTCAGAGTATGAGGACTCTTATCTCTCAAAATATATGACATCTTGCCATCCAAGGCAATGAAATATGTATTCAAGCACACTGCATCATCTAACCTCAATACTTGGAATAGTTTGTACATGGCCTTTTGGAATCTACCATTAAACTCTAACATGATCTCATTTTGATGCTTTTTTATATTGTTAAACTCATTGAGCATGTAGCTTGAATTAACATGTTCTGCATATTGTTCCTTATAGCTCCTAACAAAATCCTCCCATGATGCAATGTTGTTCTCTGGTAGACCTCTATACCAATCCCTGGCATCTTCAATTAATGACTGGACAAAAAGCTTCATTACAACAACCTCATGCTCAATTTCATAGTCATTAATTTTGTCTATAAAGAACTTCAGATGCTCTTCACATGTAACCACATTATTTCTAGTGAACTTGGGGATCTTCTCTCTAATCTCATTTGGGATGACATTAGGCTGATCGGGGATACCAAAGGCTGATATCTATCTAGGTGAATTGGTCTCCTTTGAAAATTTGGTGGGATTTGGGGTATTGCTCCAGCATTTTGACAGGGCACATTTCCAATTGGTCCACTAGTCACAGGGGCTACTGGATTGGTATTTAAAACTGGTCTAGGTGCACTTTGTTTGGGATTTGAGGCTTGGGGATTGGGAATTATATTACAAGGATGACTTGATGGCATTTTTCTTGAAGTTATAGGGATTGAGCTACTAGCAGACATATTCATGTTAGCATGTAAGAAGGCTATCTTTCATTTCATCTCATCAGCAACAGCTTCCAATTCTAACTTCTCAAGTTGGAGAGCCAAATATTCCTTAGCCTTTCTTGCCTTTTCCAATTCTAGGCCTTCTTGGGACACAGTATTAGAAACAACAACATTCTTCCTAGGTTCGTTGATACTTACACAAACTACCTTCTGTTTCCCTTTATTAGTGACATCCTTTGGGGCATTTCTAAGCTCTTCGGTCCTCTTAGTTTCTGATGGATGCAATTGTCTAAGAACATGACATGTTCCTTCAAATTCATCCTTCTCTGGGTTAGGTTTACTACCATCAACTTGTTTTCTTAAAGCTCCCATATCACCAAACAATTCATGGTCTAAACCTTGGACATCTTGATTTAAACTTCTAGCCTGGATCTCATTGTTCTTTGTTTTCCTTATGAGATCATGTCTCTCCATAAGTAACCCATAAATTTGTTGTTCCTGCACCTTCATTCTATTAGCAATTTCTGACAATTGCTCATGCTCTTTCTTTCTTAAAGCTATGAATTCCTCTCTCAACTTCTCTGAATCATAAGAGGCGGTTTCTGCAGTAGAAGTTTCCCCCGGTTGATCTAGGGTTTCTCTTGCAGGGAAAAAACCTATCTCTATGACTTCTTCTTCCTGAGAAGGAATATTGGCACTAGGGTTAGTTTTCCTAACAAATTTTGGGTCATCAGAAGAGGAAGAGGCTTCTTGAGGAATGGGTGTAGGGATTCGATTTCTAGAGGATCCGAGAGAATTGAGATTGAAAGAGCCTCTCCTAGACCACTATTTCCTACTAGGTGTGTGAAGTTCATCACCCATATTAGTCTCTGGATGATCTTTGAAATAAGACCTAGTAAATCTTTTCCAACTCATGGCGTGTTACAACAAAATAGAACAAATCTTTGGACGAATACCAACAACTGGTAAACATAGAGCTCAGAGTTTCCACCCACAAATAAGTGGGAATAGAAATTTATAAAGTTGGTCTGCAACAAGACAATAGACAATTTGGTACGAACATAAATTATCCATTACGCATTTTCTGGTTAGTCCCTAGCAGAGTTGCCAATTTTGTTAGCACTTAAACTTGTAGATGATTAAAAAGAATTCAGAAAACTCCTGAAATCAAAATTCATGTATTCCCAATAGATGCATCTAGCACAATTCAAATGCTATGGTATTAAGGTTTAAAACCTTCTTCACTTCAAGTATGAAACTCAGGCGAGTTTACCTTTCTTAACAACTTCTACAGTGCATTACAATAGTGATTTATGTACTTGACATAGATTATTCAAACCAGAAATATACAACAAAGTAAATTGAAAAAAATATTTAATTTTTTTATGGTGAACACATGCAAATCAAGCAATAACCAGTGCCTTATTCATTGGGCATCAAAGTCAAACCCTACATCAACATAATCCTATCAAAACAAAAGTGCTAAAACTTAAAATGAAATGCCTCACATTCCCTTCTCCCAATTGCTAACCCTGCTATCAAATTCATACATGGATATTTAATTCCCAGAGACCTCCCTTAAGATTTATTCTTTCCTTGAAAGAACTTAAGCTCAACCCCTACATTTACCTTGTAAACAATGCATTAAAGAACCTTACAATTTAATACATAAAAGAACTAAAGCATCCATACATAAAGACAACTAGGAATGGGAAAGAAGTTCCAGTATTTTTTATTAATATCGACTATATCAGTACACTTTAACAGAGACTTGTAAGAAATAAGATCCTGTATTCAAAACTTTCTTTACAAAGTATAATCAACCACCTTTGCAAAAGAAGCAAAATTGCTATTTATATCACTCACCATCTTGGAATCCTCAAAGAAAGGATGCAACAAGCTTCGGATGGCCAGGAAAGTGACTTGCACTACAAACAAAAAGTACAAACAATGATGACAAAGAGACTAGATAAACAGAACAACTTCCAAACAAATGGAATCTTCACAGTTGGCACCTTTGTCTGAGGATATTTCAGAGCAATTGCTTGACTTTGTTGCATGAATGATGACTACCAATACATGCTAACTTACATCATTCTTTTTTTTAATACATGCTCTCCCTAGAATTCTAGATCAGGTGCCAGGTGTACCTTACTCTTCTTCTTCTGCCTCCATCTCCATGACAGCTTGCTTCTTTTTCTTTTGTTTTGTACTTTTATCCCAGGAAGCTACATCATCATTTGAAGGCCAACTATAACCTTGCAAGTCTTGTAATGACTTCAACTACAATTCCCACCTGGAATCAGTGATGCTTTTAATATCTGTAACAAACTTTATGCAATCATTTTCAACTTTTATCAAGTTGTCTATTATGTTGTTACATCCTTGTAAGTCCAAAGAACTATCACCACAAAGGAAATCCTCTTGCTTAATTATTATTAAGTCCATGCTTGACTTCCACTCATCCATACTAATAATACTCCCATCATCATCGTACACAAAGGGCAAATACTTACTATAATTTTTATCAAACATAGCCATCCTAGCCTTTATCTAATTTTATTTTCCTTTAAAAAACTTTGAAATAGCACTGACTAACCTTATCTTTTCATACACTTATGTAACTACCTTAGGGATATTAGGCTTATGTGGCTGCAGGCCATCAAGCTTTTCAAAAAACATGCTCCTCCCAGACCAAATACTATAAAGTGTCTCTAAAGTAGCCAATGACTCATTCACCTTTTCATTTTCCTTGTGCAACAAGACAACCGACTGGTGGACTGAGTCCATTCTCTCCTTTATTTTGTTCGGTCTATGTTGCACAATATCTGACATGGTCTTCAAGGCTGCCTCAAGCCTTACCTTTTCTAGATCCTGTGATGGTCTGTCAGGAATTTCAGCCTCTGGCTGGGAAGGGGCCTTAATTTGCAAAGGAGGGGAATGAACTGTCTTTGAAGCTTCTTCAATCTTGATCCTTAGATCACTTAGTTCATCCTCCATTTGTTTGATTATCATCAATTTAAAGTCCCTGTCTCTAGCCACCTTCATTGAATTCTCAAATAACTTGGCATACCCATTTGACAACTAAGTTGTTTTTGCTTCATTGAGGTGGGAAAAGTGTGTTACCACCTTGGACACCTCAAGATTAGTATTATTCTAGATAGTCTAGATAATCTTATCTCCTTCCATCTTATCTTCAATGCTGATCAAGGAAGGCTTTTGAGTCCTAGGAGCAAGTGACCACATTGCAACATCCTGAGACTTGGAGTCATAGCCACTACCCCTTATCATGTCACCAATATGCACCTCATATGATAGGCTTTCCTCTGGTTGCTTTCTAATGTGATCAATAATAAAGGTAGAGGTGAGATCCCATCTAGGAGTCAAGAGCATCTTTCTTGATTTTACCATCTCCCTGGCCTCATCAATAGTAATATTCTCAAGGCTAGGGTCATAAGATGTTAGAGCCCTTAAGGTCTCCTCACTTGGGTCCATACCCTCTGGTAATGCTTGAGCAACTTCTCTTTATTTCCTCCAAATGAGGAAGTTCTTGAACTCATCACTTTTGACAAACTCATCATCACTAAGGAATTCCTCCTGGTATAATTCCCTTTCATCTTTTCCCAACAATAGAGGAAATTCCTCATCTTCTTTGGACACCACCTTCTTACCTTACCTGATAGCCTTCCTCAATTGGTGATGATAGACCTGGTCACCATGTACTAGAACAGAGGCCCTATCAATAATTTTCATTCGTTTCTTCTCTTGGGAAGGTCCACCAATCTCAAGCTTTTGTTTCTTCAGTGGTAGCTCTAAGGTATCCCCTATCTCTGGTGGATCCTGAGTCAAATCAATAATTGGTGAGTCCCTTTCTTGAGGTGGACTATCACCCTCTTGTGATTCATCAGTAAACTCCTCAGATTCAGAAGTGGATTAATCCCTTTTTACATCTAATTTGTCTTCAATTAACCCTTCCATTTGACTAGATAGGGTGCCATACATTTCTATCATCTTTTCCATTCTTTTCAAATATGGGAGCTCGGGGAAAAACCCTCCAAAATCAATCCTGGCCTCTTTAAGTTTGGCCTCCAGTATTAACAAATCAAAATACTTGGTCCATCTCCTACCAACTTCCTCTTGATCTAAGATGTTCCTCACAACATCTTCCTCATCCAAGCCCTCATGTTATCTAATTGTGCCAATATTGGAAATTAAGGTCATTCTTGCAGTCTTAATAAAATCTTTAGATCAACATACCTGCAAGTACCAGAAATCATCTTGAAATGATTGAGCCAACCACTAAGCTATGGCAAAGCTCTCTTCCCAATCAAGAAATTTCCAATTGTGAACTACCTTGGCATGAATGTACCCTTCCTATGAGGTGCCAAGTGTTCCTTATCAATCCAAATCAATTGTCAGATGAATTCTAACATAGCAACCCTTGGAGGTACAAATCTTGGAAGGAGATATGGGGGCTGTGGGCAACCATAAACCCTGATCATAGTAAAGTTTTCCCCAAGGTAGAAATCACCCCAATTATGGTTTCTTGGCCACTTATCTTCAAACTGCACTGGCCTTAAAAGCTTTAGGACCTTAACTGACAATCTTACCACATTTGTTCCCAATAATCCAAGAATTGGATAAACAAAATAGTTTTGAAACACCCAAAAATCACATTCATAACAGGTGTAATTCCACACTCTAAGCCAGTATTGCATAGGATTGGGATGGCCTTCAAATGAGAGTCTCAGCTTCAGAACCCTTGCATCCAAACAATTAACATGGAAATATAGAATTAAATGCATCAAGAGATAATAGCGCATAAACCTAATGGGTCTCTTACTTTATTTAACAACCACCAAACCCTCATGCATTCTATCCATTACATATTGAATGTAATCATAATCAGTATTTGCATGGGAATTTTGGATATCTAGGATAATCATTAAAAGGTCAGAAGGCAACATCTCTGGATCACCATCTATTCCTAGAACCCTACATAATCCATGGCACCAGAATTTCATATAAAAATTGAGGTTTTTGAACTCATAATGGGCCTTGATGTTGGCAGGGAGAGGGGTGATATATTTACCCTTTTTAGGCATGTGCCTACTGATTTGACTCCTCACGGACCCCACATTACTCATGTATTTTTGTTTCTCTTTCTTTAGGTCAATTTCAGCAGAAGAGGAAGCAAAGAAATAAAAGGCTTTCATAAAAGAACTCCTATCTAAAGTTACTAGGGTAGATTGGTCCTCTTTTCTAATTGTTTTTGAGATAGGGTCGTATAATCTAGCTAGCTCAATGATAAGGTCAACATCAAGGATAATTAACTTAGCCATTCCCGAGGCCCAAGCGTTGCAAATTGGTATAGCCTTACTCCTATTGTTGTAAAAGTAAGTGAAAATGGTATAACCTGATCTGAAGGGAGTGATAGGGTCCTTGCAATTCTCCATTAGATCTTCAAAGGTCTCATCAGTTGCCTTCTTGTTTTGATTGGACCCTGGAAGTAGTTTGATAAACTCATCTGAGTAATTGGGCTTCCCCCTCTCCTCACCATTGTCTTCTTTAACTTGTCCACTGGATGACACCATGCTTGCTTCTGGTTGACTCATCTTGAAAGTACGAATATCTCTTAACTCTGAAAATTCTACTCACTTTACACAACTCCGCTATTGCTCTAAAATCACAATTCTCTTCAAAAAGCTTCGAACACAAAAAACAAAGTAGCTCTGTCTATTTATCATTAAGAATTGAATGCGTGATGTTGCCAAAATCCTTACAAATGAATCACTTCTACATTTAATTCCACATATTACCAATCTTCAAATCAAGGCTAGCCATGGTGTGGATGTTGACAGGTTGATTTAAAACTCAGAAATAAAGTACAAAAGAAATTATTACAACTTTTAGCTTTAAAACCCTCATTAACTAATAAAAACCCTTGTTCAAATCTAATTGGATGTCGTTCCACTTTTTCCAGCTTGATACTGTACTTTTCCACATAGGCAACGACTCATAATCTTTCATTAATGAATTCATAACCTGACTTGATTCAGAGATCTAGCAAACAAAGGCTCTCACAATCTCTAAATAAAATACCAACCTTGAGTTAAGCTTGGAGATTTAGCGACAGAGCCATTCATGTGATCTTGAAATGATTTCCTAACTCATGGTTTCTTTTGGAGATTCAATGACCATCATTGATCCCAAAGATGATCAACGATCCTCAAATTAAGCTTTGAAACTCATGACAACTCCATCGCTATTCATAGAATAAGCAACTGAAGACATCCTCCAGTTCTCGCAATTTGAAAATCAACCATGGTTTAATTTAGAGAATAGGTGACCAAAGACTTCACCCATTCTTGTAATCCTTTACTTAACCCAGCAACCATTTGGAGATTCAGTGATGAATGCAATCTCTTAATCTTGGAATGCCTTGCTTAACTCATGGTTTATCATGAGACTCAGTGAACAAGGTAATCTCACAGTCTTTAAATAAAATACTTAACCCTGGGCTTATTATGAGATTGGGCAACCAAATGTATTCCCCAATTCGCTAAATGCTTTCCTTAACTTGAGTTTTATTCAGAGATCCAGTGCTGGCCGTAGATCTTGGGAGTAATCAAAGGTTGTCAGCGAGTCACCAAAACTTTTAAACCTTTATCATATAATCACAAGATTCAGTGAACATTGGGTTTATTGAATTTCCCAAAGTTTGAAACATTAACTACATCATTCTGAGATCAGGCGACTGAAGGAAACACACCTCTATTATTGCTTTGTCCACCGAATCATTGAAAGACTTAGGGCTTTACTAACTAATCATGAGATTACGCAAATGCTTAATTTGCTAAATCACCAAATGATTTGAAACTTCACCAACTTTTCCTGAGATCTAGCAAATGAAGAAAATTTTATGCTTTGCCAAATTACTTTATTAGAGCCGCCAAACTTAGTGAACAATATGAGATTAAAACCTAGTCGTCGAATCGCCAAATAACTCATTTAAGGGCCCATTCATTGTGAGATAAAGACATCATCTTTGATCCTAGAGATGATCAACGGCCCTTGCTGAATCGCCAGAAAATATGGAGCATGATCACCCAATTCAACGATTAAGAGATAACCGCCACGCCCATTCATTGAATGTTAAGAGTAAACCGCTAGGGATTAAAAGAATAGGAGAACACACAAGCACCGAATCGCTGGATAAAAGACTAATTGTGGCACTGACTGGGAGATTCAACGACTAAGGAAAAAATTAACAAGGACTCACCACTGTTGCTAGTTCGCTGAATAAAAAGGTAACCAAGAAGACTATTTTGCGATTTAGCGAAAACATAAGGAAACAAAAGGTCACGTGCAAATTGGAAAATCTTAAGTGGCCAAAAAGTAACATGCAAATATAAGAAACTAGGGCACACTCAAGACAAACCAAAGAATTAACTGTACCAAGGGCAAGGGTTTTAAACATAAACATGACAGATTTTGAGAAATTTAAAATCGTAAACCAGATGAAGACACTTGTAGAGACAAAGACAACAACCTGAAGCAAAAATCTCAGAAAACCTAAAATATGCCCAAAACCTTCTCAACAATCAAATAGATATAGTACTTTCCTAGATAGCAACAGTCTTACCAGTTAAGGTTTGACATCAATGACAATACAATAAATGCTTCAATTGCAGTTTCCAACATCTATATGATGCCATATACCTGGTACGAGCTTGACTTACCATCATATAATTATTTGCTCATTAGGAACCTACAAGTACAAAAAATGTCAAAATTTAAGGAGAATTATGGGGCTTGGGCCCTATGGTGAGTGTCATAAATGTGTGTATAAAAATATGCCTATATGTCTGCAACACAAACACTTCAATGTATCATTAATTCAATTGGTTAGTACAAAGAATACATCAAATAAACTCAATTAACCAATAAAAACTGAGTCATTGCTTCCTAGACATAATGGGTATTATCTAATTATGATTTTGCTTTCAGAATTCTGCATAGATCAATGACTTGTAACTATAAAATGGATGCAAATGATGATTATTAACATGATTCTAGCTATGAATTTGAATGCAAATACACAATATTAGCTCTAAAATGATATGATTTATGAATCTACATTTTGAATTATATGATGAAATGGAATGTGATTGATTCTAGGATGCTCAAATAACACTAAAATGATCTCAAAATGCAAGTCTGGGTTCTAGAGACAAATTAGCATTATCTCCCTACAAATAACTAGATGGATCCAATGAGCTTTTATTGAGTTGCTTTTATAGAATTGAATTGAATTTGAAATGTTGAGATGCATCCTTGATGGATGGTTGAGATTAAGTCTCCAAGCAATCCATGTGATCAAGCTTCATTGGAAGGATTTAAGCTCTTTGTCCTTTAGTGGTGAGTGTGTAAAGAAGACAATTGTTTAATTTCTTTTAATTAATTACTCTAGCCATGGGATTTTAGAATTTGATTTAATTAATTAGGCTAAGAGCATTAATTAATTGATTGACCTTGATTAATAACCTTTGAATCTTGATTATTGATTAAGGATGAATTATGCAAGTAAATTGATGAAATTCACTAGCACAATTAGGTGACTAAATTGTTTTGATTCCTTGATTGGGGTCTAGTAGCCCATTTTTAGGTGATTACAAGTAATCTTTAGGCTTTTGTTTTTATTTTATGTGTCCTTGCACATGGTTGTACAAGTTTATATCCTTGGTTTGGGGGCTTGTGTCCTTAAGCTTAGAGATGTCTTATCTCTTTGTAGTTTTCCCATGATCACATATTCTCTTTCTCTCTCTTTCTTTTACTTTACTGTGAGCATTAAGTGGACTCATACTCCTGCTAAAGTGGGGTCTAAATGCACCATCCTAAAAATTTAGCACTTGTACTATCCTAATTGCAAGCACCTATTTGGTGTATAATATAAGTACTATTTTACACCCACCTTAGTGTATTTTTTATGATAGAACCTCATATGACACTTAATACCTAAATTCAAATATGGGTCCTTTATCCTTTCAATATTGTTTAAAATTAAGGTAAGCCCTTATTTCTAAGTATGCTCCTTTATTTTTCCTCCAATCCAATAATTTATTTAATCACCTAGGCCCTATGTTACCATTTGTGGCCTTTGAGTCCTATGTTGACCTCGAAACTGGTTATACCTTATAATCCCTCAATCTCTCATTGCTCAAGTCCCATGGTCCTAATTTGGGCTCTAATTAGGTGGTACATAACATTTCAATAATTATGTATCTGAGTACAAAATGTTTTAAACATTATGTACCCCAAAGATTGATCCTATATTTTAAGTGGGTCCCCATCTTGGTGAATTAACAGGGGATTAGGATTTGCATTTGACCTACGTGAGTTTTAATCCCCAAAATGTTGTAGTGATATAAAAAATATTGGAAATTTGGCTGAGTAGAGTATCATGGTGTTGTCATTATGGCAACATATATTCAATATTAAGACAACATGATCCAAGGAGGAAGTTTAGGTTGAGAACTTAAGAAAATTGTCTAAGTATAACAGTGTTTATCTATCTCCACAGAGACTATTTTGATAAAAAAAAATTCATAGAAGTACTTTTAGTGCATGCACACTTGAACACATATTATATAAGGTATGATGAAGCTACATCTAAGAGCACAAGACTATACAATATGTACAGACAAAGATATTAATGTTTTACAAAAATAGTGTTGAGCCGACCAGAACAAAGCAACGATTAGTAAATGATTATTTTGAGTTAAGGGATTATTTTGTTTATCAAAATAATGACTTAACTAATTAGGGATGACATCCTAGATGTTAACCCTAAGGAAACAAGAGTTAATGTTATGATTTGATAACATGGAAGTCGACTGATAAGCTATATTTGAGATAGTTGGTATAAAGGAGAATGTTATATAATGCGAAGTTATGAATGAGACTAATGCAAATTTGTAGAAGGATTTTGTATTGATGTATTGATGTTAACTTATGTGAAATATGATATATGATCAGATCAGTGCGAACTAATAGCAAGTTTTGTGAAGAGCCTACAAGCTATATCAAAATATTGAAGGCATTCAACAATAGTAAAAGGTTTTTGTATTCTATCTTTTGTATTGAAGCTTATTATTGTATATTGGATGTTTGGGAAGTGGGCTCACCCTGCATACATTCACATTTTGTAATACCAACTCCTAACATGGTTGAGGCTTCTAACAAGGACTGAGACACTATACAGATGTAATAGAGTCCTAATAGGGTCAATATCTTTAACCAGATACTTTTGATTAGTGGATCATTTGTGGGTACCATCCCCACCGCAGTTTTCCCTTGGCTAAGGGTTCCTCAAGAACAAACATGGTGTTATGAGTTTCTTTATTTTATAGTTGTATTTATTATTTAGTTTATTCAGTTTAGTTTCTTATGCAAGTTACAAGTTAATTACATATATCCTTAAGCAGGCAAAAGTAAAAGTTTGTGAAATACTGACTCACCTCCTCTCTTAGTATTTCCTATTTCTAACAATTGGTATCAGAGCACAATTACTCTGAGAAGGCCTAACAACTTGAGTAAGATCTCTATGGATATGGATCAATTGCATAAAAACCTAGAAGAAGCTCTTGAGAAGATTGATATTCTTACTGTAGAAAGAGATACTTTGAAGAATAGATATGATAGTGCAAAAGACTACATTGAGAAAATAAAAGACAAGATAGAAGATATTAAATCAAATAAAGAACCTATAAATCAAATCAAGGATGGTGATGAAGTTTCAAAATTGAAAAAGGAAAACAAGATCCTAAAGCATGAACTAAAGATTGCAGATCTAAAGTTAAGCTTGAAGGATGATAATAGAAAAATTGAATCAGATCTGAAATCTGAAAATGAAGATCTAAGATCTAAACTTACCAAAGTAACATCTGAATTTGAGACTACAAAGTTGTAGTATGTTGAACTTGAAAAGTACAATACAATTGTGAAAGGAGAACTAACTCAATCCAAACAACATCTCAAGAAACTATATTCCAGTATTGAAAAGATTGATGAACATATCTCTTATCAGAAACTCTCTTATGATAAAACTGGTCTTGGATATTTTGAAGAAAAATTCTCAAAGAAGATTGAAGAATGTAAAGAACTTGATCAGGAAATTCAACAACCTGAGAACAAAGAAGAAGAAAAACAAAAAAAAATTGAGTCTAACCAATCTGAAGATGTACCTAAACAACCTAAGCAAGATGGATCACCTAAAGAAATGTGAAATGAATTCAAAGGTAGATGTTTTACATGCAATTAATTTGGACACATGAAAAGAGATTGTACAGGTAAGCTATTCAAACTTATCTCTAGTTATTGTTATAATTGTCATGGTTTTGGTCATAGAGCTATTGATTGTAAAAAACCTAGATGTAATAATAAAGATAATAGTATAATGTTTAGAAATACTAACCCTATAGATAAAAGACCTACTGGAGCAACAAACAATATAAGAAATGGAGTTGTGTGTTATAGATGCAGCAATTTTGGACATATTGCCAAAAATTGCAGATCATAGATTAGTTAGTCAGGACCAAGATATGGAAACAATGTCATAGTTTGTTAGATTTGTAATAACATGGGTCACATAGTGAGGTATTGTAGAATGAACAACATGAGGAATCCTAATTCCATAAGAAATGTGAACTGCACCAGAAGAAATATGGATATCAATAACAATCAAAAGGGAAATAGTAGTAACATGGAAGAAGTTATATTTGTCAAAGGTACAGATCAAGAAAGTGCATCCACAATATTAGGAATTTAGTCAGGTGAAGCATTTGAGAGTAAGTTGGAATCAGTTCTAAACCCATCTCAAATTGATTAAGAATCAAAATTCAAGAATTTAGCATCAGATTAAGCACCAGAATAACATAGAGTTTAGCAAAATTTGAATCAAGCCTTGCAGAGTTAATATGTGATAGAAAATGATGTAAGGAAGCTATGGTTAAGAGTGCGTGTAATTTTGAGCATGTATGCAAGCACACAAAGTGAAAGAAGTTTGTAGTTAACTAGGAGCAACTTTTTGGCATGAATACACTTATGCAATTAATGTGACGACAATGTCTTGAAGGATTTGATAGATAAAAGTGGTTTATCGGATATCATTTGATCATTCAAGAGTTTACAAGAGTTTAGATAGCTAACTAGTGCAGATTGAAAGCAATTTGAAATATTTGGAGACAGCTTTTCGCCAGATCTACACAAAAGCCCTAAATCATGATTCCATGGTATTTTACTATGTAATATTAGAGCAGTTACTTTTCAGTGCAGTCATGTATGTATCCCTAGTTCATAACATTAAGGACACACCTAGACCTAAGGTGAGAAGGGAACTAGTATAACCCTTTGAGGAAGACCCCAGCTTAGCATTATCAACTATACTAGACGATGTGTTACATTTGGAAGATGTAAGAGGATACCTAAAGTGAAAATTTGAGACTGTAGGAGACATACGTATGTCTGAGGAATATGACAAAATATACAACCAGGACATGACCTATAAGAAAGGGTATGAACATTTAGGTCAACAAGACATTATCAAGTATATGTTTCACTATGAATTTTAAAATGATGATTGGACTAAGATCATCTTAAGTAGAATTCATGATGGAAAGTTTTGGTTGGATGATAGAGTGATAGATATCATAGCTGATTTGATACATGAATTAACAGGTTTATCTAACAAAGGTGCAATTCCTCTAAATGAGAAGAATGTGAAGAAAATAGTTCTAGACAACACTAAGTCTTCATATAATAGAAGAGGTATTGTAATAAGTAAGATTGAGCAAGATCATGTTAGGTATGTGTGTAAGATAATGACTACCAAGTTATGTGCCAACTCTAGAGAAGATGATATAGCAGCAGGTATGGTACAAGCAACTTATCTTATGTGTGTTGACAAGGTTGATGTTGACATGAGTAAAATTTTGAGGATCCAAATGATTGAGAATCTTTAAAAGATTAAGAAGACAAAGAATTCCCAATTCAGATTTTCATCCTTAGTCACCTATATGTTTTTCCACCTCTTGAGGAGATTTCCTTACACTATAGGAGCTGATTGGGATGATGAGAGGAATACAATGGAGAGAATCAATGAGGTGTATCTTAGAAACCCAATTGATAAAGTGAATGAAAGTGCCACACTTGTAATTAAAACCTTTCAGAATGAGATGAAGAAAAGATCAATAATTCCACACTTAATAGTTGAGAAATATAAAAATGAGATATGCTTTTTGGTTGATACAAACTTTACATATATTGAAGCGGTAGAACCAAGAACCGAATTCATAGAACCTCTAGATTATGAAGTGTTTGAAGAAGCAATGGAAGGATATGTAAGCATAATTTTGAAATGTAGAATAGATTCCAAAAGTCCTAGATTTGGAACATCTAAAGAAATTTCCAACACAACACAACAATCACAGTTCTGAAAGTCAGCTAAGAAAAGGGTTGAAACAACAATCAAGAAGATATTAAAAGAAATAGGTATGACTAAAGATGAATTTAATATTGTGAAGAAGACAAAAACAACTATGAGAGATATTGGACAGAAAGAAGTGTTAATCATACCACCTTTGGAATCTAAAGAAACCCCTATTCCAGATATTCAAAATATTGATGAGGATGTCACTGAGCCTAGTAAGATGAGTATATCACTAGACAAGCCACCAATAGAAGCACAATAAAATCTACTAGATCCACCTCCACTACAACGGCTAAAAGAGTAAAAGAAATGGCTAGTGGACTAGGAAAAAGGCATAAGACTATCTTTTATCTCGTGGAAAGAAAAATGACAAAAGAAGAAGAATCCACGCCCATCAAGAAAATGAGAGGTCAAGTTCTAATTCAATATCAAGGAGAAGAAGAGCCAGACAATAGCAAAAAGAAACAATGGAAACCCAAGATTGAGAAAGTGAATCCTTTGATCATTAATGAAGGAGATTTCACAAAGTTAAATAAATACTATCATATGAACAATAATTTTGAGAAACTAAATCTTGAGAATGCAATTGTCAAACACATGATCCTTGCTAACAAGAAAGTTGAGAATATTAAAGATAAGATACCAAATGATCTTTATGAGAAATTGATTAACATGAACAAGAGAGCAATGGAAGAGAATAAAGGTATAAGAGAAATATTTGTGAGAAAACTATGTGTAATCAAAGATGAAAAACATTTCAAAGAGATAATGAAGAGTCTCAGCACCCATTTGAGAAGGGAAAGAAGAACTCTAATTATGGGAGGTAATCATGAGGAAGTTAACAAGGGAACCAAGGAAGCAGTTGTGAAAGTGATGACTTCAGTATTGGGAGAAGAATTAAGTGAATCTGAATAGGACACTCAAACAACAGAAGTAGTTTCATAAATGAAAGAGACACCACTTTAGAAAGAAACCCCAGTTCCTCCACCTACCATACTTATTTATGGTGAAACAATGCATGTAGAAGGCACTAACATCATCATTGACAGAGAAAAAGATCCTTTCAAAGATCAAGGAGAGGATGTTGGCAATTTGGGAGAGCTGGTGAATGAGGAAGAAGATGTAGAAGAAGAAAAAGGAGAGGATAAGCAAGAGGAAATAAAGGCATCAGAGGAAACACAAAAAGAAGTCACTAATCAAGAAGTGCAAGAGGAACAAGGTAAGGGTAAAGAGGTAAATCCTACAAAGATTATACCTCAGCACATTCAAATAGTGACACCACAAAAGGTCACAACAACAAGTTCATCAAAGTCATCTATTGAGTCAGTATTAGAAAATTTATGAGCTAAAGTTGTTGATGATGATCAAATAGAGTTGATCTGATCCCTAAATAAGATAATTGGAAAGAACAAGAAAGTAAAGAGCCTAGAAGGATCACTAGTTGAGGTAAAAAATAAGCTTCAAGTTGTTATATCTACGCAAGTTAGTGAAGTTGATCCATAAGTTAAAGCAAGAGAGTTAATTAAAACTTTTGATAGTGAGTTCACTACTTTATCTGATATTGCATAAGTGAAAGAACAAACACTTCATGATGCACAGTTATTCCAAACCACTTGTCAAAATATCACGAATGATCTAGACAACCTTGATGTTTGCATTAAGGAGTTGAGAAAATGTTTAGAGAGAGGAAGAGAATTGTATAGTTAGTGTGCCTTGGCACACAATCATATCTCAGATATTGCAAAGAAGTTGAAGAATAAAGAAGCATAACAACAAGTCACAATGAATGAGCTACACAATCCTAGCATGGAAATCAATGAAACTGAGAAGAGAGTGAGAAAAATACATGATGAGATAAGACTATTAGAACATGAAAAGGAAAGAAAGTAGAAAAGGTTTGCATTACTTAGAGAGCACCTAACCTTGAAAATCAGTAATGTGTAGAATCAATTGGAAGAATTTATTTCATCAAAGACATCATATGGTAAATTTGCCTATCCAAAACTTAGAGCAGTTGAGATAGAATCCTATGGGCTATGTGCACTACTTAGTGTATAAGATTCTGTCAGGATTACATGGGATAAGGAAATTGAAAACTTGAAGGTGAACTTTATAGATTGCATTTCAAGCCTTCCAACATTACAAAATTGAAGACAAAAGGTATATCAAAAATTTTGACCTGTAAATATATATATACATATTTTGACACCTTTGTCATTGTTGTCAAAGGGGGAGTAATATAGTATGAGAAAATTGCTTATATGTATAAGGTATAGATATATGTGAAATAATATATAGTATAATCAAAGGGGGAGTATCCCTATGGCAGAATAAGTAGACATGTATGATCCATAGACTTTTGCAAATCTTGTAATGGCCATGTAACACAATGTTGCAAGTTTGTTTTTAAAAATTTTGTTGTAAGTTTTTGGGACTTAGCCAATTTTCCCATAGGTTTCCACCAATGACAAAGGGGGAGATTATTGGAAATTCAACTGAGTAGGATATCATGGTGTTGTTATTATGGAAACATATATTCAGTAGTAAGACAACATGATCCAAGGAGGAAGTTCTAGATGAGAACTTAAGAAATTTGTCTAAGTATAACAATGTTTATCTGTCTACACATAGACTATTTTGATCAGTAAAGTTCACAGAAATACTTTTAGTGCATGCACACTTGAACACAGATTATATAAGGTATGATGAACTTACATATGAGAGTGCAATATTGTACGATATGTACATACAAAGATATTAATATTTTACAGAAACAATGTTGAGTTGACTAGAACAGAGCAACAATCAGTAAATGATTATTTTGAGTTAAGGGGTTATTTTGTCTATCAAAACAATGACTTAACTAATTAGGGATGACATCCTAGATGTTAACCCTAAGGAAACAAGAGTTAATGTTATGATTTGATAACATGGAAGCTGACTGATAAGCTATATTTGAGAAAGTTGGTATAAAGGGGAATATTATCTAATGCGAAGTTAAGAATGAGACTAATGTAAAGTTTTAAAAGCATTTTGTATTGATGTATTGATGTTGTATTATGTGAAATATGATATATGATCAGATCAGTGCGAACTAATAGCAAATTTTGTGAAGAGCCTACAAGCTAGATCAAAATATTGAAGACATTCAACAGTAGTAAAAGGTTTTTGTATTCTATCTTTTGTATTGAAGATTATTATTGTATATTTCATGTTTGGGCAGTGGGCTCATCTTGCATACATTCACATTTTGTAATACCAACTCCTAATAGGATTGAGGCTTCTAACAAGGCCTAAAGTCCTCTAACAAGGACTAAGACACTATATAGATGTAATAGAGTCCTAATAGGGTCAATATCTTTAACCAGATACTTTTGATTAGTGGATCATTTGTGGGTACCATCCTCACTGGGGTTTTCCCTTGGCTAGGGTTTCCTTGAGAAAAAACATGGTGTTATGAGTTCCTTTATTTTATGGTTGTGTTTATTATTCAGTTTAGTTTCTTATGCAAGTTACAAGTTAATTACATATATCCTTAAGTAGGCAACAATAAAAGTTTGTGAAATATTGATTCACACCCCCACTCAGTATTTCCTATTTCTAACAAAAACACCTTATCTCTCCTCATTTTGGCATAAAGACTTTGAGTATACATTATCAACTATAAGTAAGAATTAAAGAACCAAGATTAAGCATTCATAATTAAAGCTAATAAAGTTCAAACAATCAAGTCTTCTTCTAATGCATTCAAGGTGTTCTTCTCCATGGATCTATCTTCTTTCCCTCATTGAAGGCCCAAGAAAAGGAATTTTCTATCAAGGATGGAGATACATCTACCTCTTCAAATCTTATTCTTCCTCTCCTAATCAAATATTATGGTGAATTACAACATCCATTTCAAAAGGTTTTGTCTTTCATGATTTCCTTTTTGGTTTTTTGTGTTAAGTCAAAGCTATTGCATCAACATATTTGATCAAATTCAAAGAAGAATTTGCATTGTCAAAGATATGATATATTTCATCTCTTATATCTACCCTCTGCTACATGACGACACACTTTTATTTCTTTCATTTTATTTTAAAGTTGATTCCTAAAAAAGGGTTTGATTGAGGCAAACCCCTTTATCCAACATTCTTCCCCATTTATTCTATGTGTAGGAACAAGTTACGAAGCTAAAAATTTTGCGGGCAAGTTGGGAACTATCAATGCATCCTTGCGAGTTTCAAGGAGAAACCCTGAGAAAAGAAATGAATGTTT
Organism: Chamaecyparis obtusa; assembly: GCA_027943335.1. Classification (NCBI taxonomy): domain Eukaryota; kingdom Viridiplantae; phylum Streptophyta; class Pinopsida; order Cupressales; family Cupressaceae; genus Chamaecyparis; species Chamaecyparis obtusa. The sequence goes on from BSBK01003597.1 coordinate 1,547,531, forward strand.
CAAATGTTCTATACCTCCCAGAATTGGTTTAAATTTGACTTGTAGACATGTGTCCACTTTAGGGTCTCAAATCAACAACTACATGTATTTCTGGGATCTTGTTTGTCAGAAAGTCAAATATGAATCAACATACCTCCTATTTTAATTCTAGATACATGTAAATCTTCCCTAATATGTGTTTCTTACCTCATTATCTCTACCCATTTCACAATTTACATATTTAGAAAAGGATCATTGACCCATTCAGTGTTTGGGACCTTCATTAGCCTATTGGGACATCTTCCTTTTGAATGTGCAAGTTTTAAAAGGAGGAATAATCTATGTTGGCTTGTGGTGATCGATCAGAAAAGTACTGTACACTTTTCCTCCCGCCCTCGTCGGGGTTCAGGGTTGGGTCGGGCCTTGAGTGGGGGTTCGGGGCCGCAGCCCTCGAGAATTTTTTTTGGGGCCGACATATTTTTAGCTATTTTTGGGCTGACATGTTGTAACTCATTCTAACCCTAAAGAGATAAAATATTGTATAATATGGCTTAAGGTTAGGGATTTCATAATATATGTTTTAGTAGCTTCTTGCGGTGGTATTGAGCTATAAGGGATTACAAATTGTAATCAAGTTGTAATCACTAGATAATAATAATATTGGACTCATTGTTGGTGGACGTAGCCCAGGGATTGGGTGAACCACGTTAAATCTTTGTGTCTTGTGTTCTCTTCTGTGGGGTTTAATATTTTCTGATATTGGTTATATTTGCATGTAAGTGTTATTTCTATCTTGTTAATCCTAACAAGTGGTATTAGAGCAAGGTTGTTTTTCAGTTATCCTATGCAGGAAAATCTCACGGTTTAGTGGGAGTCTCATGATTGAGTGGGAGAAATGGTAGACGAGGGTAGGATGAAGGTTGAAAAGTTTAATGGGCAGAACTTTCAGTTATGGAAAATGCAAATGGAAGACTATCTCTATCAGAAGGATCTATGGCGGCCATTGGAAGGAAAATCCAAGAAACTATCAACAATGACTGAGGAGGACTGGGATATTCTTGATAGAAAGGCTCTTGGTAGTATTTGATTATGCCTAGCATAATCAGTGGAATTCAATATTACACAAGCAAAGACAACTGAAGATTTGATGCAAACCCTAGTGAAGTTGTATGGAAAGCCCTCCACTTCAAACAAGGTATTTCTTATGAAGTGTTTATTTAATATGAAAATGGTAGAAGGTGGGTCAGTTGCTGATTATTTAAATGAGTTTAATATAGTTACCAGTCAATTATCTTTTGTTAATGTTATTTTTGATGAAGAAGTCAAGGCTCTCTTGATTTTGTGTTCTTTGTCTGAAAGCTGAAATAAATTGGTAATGGTTGTTAGTAACTCTATTTTTGGTTCTAATACCTTAAAATTTGATGATGTTATTGGTGTTATTCTGAGTGAGGAAATTTGTAGGAAAAGCTCAGGTGGATCCACATCAGGTAGTGTCTTAAACGCACAAAGCAGAGGTAGAACCAATGAGAGAGGAAACAATTCTGGAAATCGTGGAAAATCAAAGGGAAAGAGGTTTGAATCCAAAGGGCCAAATGATTGATGGTACCATGGAAAACTAGGCTATAAGAAGAAATATTACTGGTCTCAGAAGAATAAAGAAGGAGACAAACAAGAAGGTAACAAGGAGGAAAATGTGGCAAGTAATAAATCTGAAGAGGATGCTTTGCTTCTTTCTCTAGAAAGTGTTGATAATTCATGGGTTTTAGATTTTGGGGCTTCATTTCATGCTACACCCCATAGAGGTTATTTTCTTGATTATGTCCAAGGGGATTTTGGGCTAGTTTATTTGGGAGATAATGAACATTGTTAGATTGTTGGAAAGGGGAAAATTAAGCTTAAGTTGTAGAATGGGAATCATTGGCTACTACAAGAGGTAAGACATGTTCCAAGGCTGAGTAGGAATTTAATTTCAGCAGGGCAACTAGGTGATGAGGGTTGCACAATTACTTTTAATGATAGAAATTGGAAGGTTTCAAAAGGTTCCTTAATAGTAGCAAAATGTCTGAAAGTAGGCACCTCATATCTTTGTACAAGTCATAATGTTCTTTCTGCCTTAATTATTTAAGAGGAAAATGAATGTTCAGGAACAGTTGCTGCAATTGAGTAGGAAGAACATCAAACTGTTGTTGTAGATTTTGACACAACACTTTGGCACAACAGACTTGGGCACATGAGTGAAAAAGGTATGAAATTACTTCATTCAAAGAAATTTTTACCTGGTCTGAAATGTGTCAATATGGATTTATGTGAAAGTTGCATGTATGGAAAACAAAAGAGAGTTAGTTTTGTAAAGAGTGGGAAGGAAAATAAAAATGAGAAATTAGAGCTTGTACATATAGATGTATGGGGACCAGCTCAGGTATCTTCCCTTGGTGGCTCTCTGTATTATGTTACATTTATAGATGATGCAATAAGAAAAGTATGTATTTATTTCCTTAGACAAAAATCTAATGTATTTCAAACTTTTAAGAAATGGAAATGCTTGGTTGAGAATGAGACTGGTAAAAACCTAAAATGTCTCAGATCTGATAGTGGTGGTGAGTATTGCAGCACAAAATTTGGAGATTATTGTTCCTCTAATGGTATTCTTAGGAAGAAAACTGTACCAAGGACTCCACAAGAAAATGGAGTGGCTGAAAGCATGAACATGACAATAATGGAGCGTGCAAGGAGTATGAGGTTGCATGCTAGGCTGCCCTTAAACATGTGGGCAGAGGCTGTAAACACTAATGTTTATTTAATCAATGGAGGTCCCTCTACTCCTTTGGACTATGGTATTCCAGAGGAAGCATGGACTGGTAAGAAGGTGAGTTATTCTTTTCTCAAAACCTTCGTTTGTGTAGCTTTTGCACATATAGATTCTGAAAATAGAACCAAGCTGGAAGCTAAGTCAAAGAAATGTGTATTTGTTGGATATGGCATTGATGAATTTGGTTATAGGCTTTGGGATTTTGAAAATCATAAAATTGTAAGAAGCAAGGATGTCATATTCAAGGAGCAAGTGTTGTACAAAGATCTGTTGCAACATCATGAGAAGAAAGACAGTAATTATGTAGTACTAGATGATACTCCAAAAGATTATGTTTCAATCATTCCTTATGCTCCGCAAAATAGCAACAACAAATACCATGAACCCTCGTGAATGTTAGATGATCAACAAGGCTAAGTAGACCTCCTGAAAGATTCTCTCACTCTTTGTATTCTATTTTATTAACAGATGCTCGTGAACCTGAATGTTATAATGAAGCTATGTAGGTGGATACAAAGCTTCAGTGGGAGTCTACAATGACTGAGGAAATGGACTCCTTGCTGAAAAATCAAACTTCAGATTTATGTAAGTTACTTGCAGGTAAAAGGGCTTTACAAAATAAATGGATTTACAGGCTAAAATAAGAGGATGGAGGTAAGAAAAAGATTTAAAGCCAGATTAGTTGTAAAAGGATTTGCACAGAAAAAGGGTATTGATTTTGATGAGATATTTTCTCTAGTTGTTAAAATGACTTCTATTCGTACTATTTTAATTATTGTGGGTACTGAAGATTTGCATTTAGAGCAGCTTGATGTTAAAATAACTTTTCTTCATGGTGATTTGGATGAAGAAATATATATGGTAAAACCACAAGGATTTGAGGTAAAGGGTAAGGAGAATTTGGTGTGCAGATTGCAAAAAAGTTTATATGGCTTGAAGCAAGCACCTCGACAATGGTACATTAAATTTGACACTTTTATGAATGAGCATGGATACACTTGGTGTCATTTTGACCATTGTGTTTGTTTTAAGAGGTTGGATGATGATAGCTACATTATTTTATGTTTATATGTTGATGATATGCTTGTAGCCAGGTCTAACATGGATCGCATTAAGGGGTTGAAACAACAGTTAGCACATTCATTTTCTATGAAGGATTTGGGGGCAGCAAAACAAATCCTTGGTGTGAAAATTTGCAGAGAGGAAAAATAGGAAGCTGACTTTATCTCAGACTGATTATATTGATAAGGTGTTGCAACGTTTATCTATGGAGAATGCCAAAGTTGTTAGCACACCTTTGCCTGGTCATTTGAAATTGACTAAGGAGATGTGTCCAAAGACACCAGAAGAAGAGGCTAAAATGTCTAAGGTACCTTATGTTTCAACTATAGGGATCTTAAAGTATGCTATGGTATGTACTAGGCCAGATATTGCACATGTAGTGGGAGTTGTTAGCTGATATATGAGTCACCCTGGTATTGAGCATTGGAATATAATCAAATGGATTCTTAGATATTTGAGAGGTACATCTAGTAAGTGTTTAAACTTTGGGGGATCTACTACTACTGTACAAGGCTATCTTGACTCATATTTGGCAGGAGATATAGATAGCAGGCGGAGTACTATAGGCTATGTATTTATTGTTGGTGGGACACAATGAGTTGGATTTCTGGGTTACAAAAGGTGAATGCTTTATCAACTACTGAGGTGGAGTATGTTGTTGCTACAGAGGCAGCCAAGGAGATGATATGGCTTCAATTCTTCATGGAAGAATTGGGACATCCACAAAGGGATAATTTTTTGTATACAGATAGCCAAAGTGCCATTCATCTTGCGAAGAATTCTGCTTTGCACTCAAAGACAAAACACATACACTTGCGGTACCATTTCATTTGGTCAATTTTGGATGATGGGAAGATAAAGCTGGAAAAGATACATACAGATGATAATCTAGCAGATATGTTTACAAAGGTAGTAACAAGGGAGAAGTTGAACTCATGTTTAGTTTTGATTGGTCTTCTAGACTGAACATAATAAAGGAATAACTGAGTCCAGGGTGGTTCGATCCAGTGGGAGCCTCATATTGCTACAGGATCAGTCTCCAAGTGGGAGGTTTCTTAGTGTGGATCCTAATCAGTCACCAAGTGGGAGATTGTTGGCTTATGGTGATTGATCAGGAAAGTACTGTACACTTTTCCTCCCGCCAATTTTTTTTGGGGCCAACATATTTTTGGCTATTTTTGGGCCGGCATGTTGTAACTCATTCTAACCCTAAAGTGGCAAAATATTGTATAATATGGCTTAGAGTTAGGGATTTCATAATGTATGTTTTAGTAGCTTCTTGTGGTTATATTAAGCTGTAAGGGATTATAGATTGTAATCAGGTTGTAATCACTGGATAATAATAATATTGGACTCGTTGTTGGTGGATGTAGCCTAGGGATTGGGTGAACCATGTTAAATCTTTGTGTCTTGTGTTCTCTTCTGTGGGGTTTAATATTTTTTGATATTGGTTATATTTGCATGTAACTATTATTTTTGTCTTGTTAATCCTAACAATCTACCTCTTTGCATTGATTCCCTTTTCCTACTATAGATTAGTTATAATTGGATGCTCAATTAAGCCCCAATTTACCTTGTATGGGTTCCCACATTGATTTTACACTCTCCTAGTGCTCATTGGACCTTTAAATTAATACTATAGGTCATGTGTTGATTCAAATTCACCAAATATTGATATGAACCCTTATTTTTAGGTGTTCTCCTTTGTTATTTCTCTAGTTTGATCATTTATTAGCCTACATAGGCCCTATGTTACCATTTGCATCGTTCATACTTCTTCCTAACCCCAAAATCAATTGTGCCTCTTATTCTGACATCTTTTCACCTTCCCCGACCCCCCATTTCAATTTTGGCACTTTCTCTTAGGTGCAAAACACCTAGGGCATTCTGTTCCTAGGAATATAATGCCCAAGGATTGTGTTCCCCCATAATTTGGCCCAAATTTGAATTGGGGCATCGTTGTAGTGTTTTGGTGGGGAACTAGATCCCTTGGTTGGCCTGAATCAATTTTGAGCCTTGAAATGTTGTAAGAGGTATATAAGTGGCATATCTCTCCTCGGTTTGGCAAGGACAATCAATCAATTGGGAATTCAAGCTCTCTTCTACAATTTTGCATCCAAGCATTCTCAAGGTCTTTAAGCATCCAAGTTTTCAAGCCTTCAAAGCATTATTTTTCTCCTTCATCAAGCATTGTGGCAAACTACAACATTCATGGTGCAAATCTTGTCTTCCATGATCTCCTTTGAGGTTTTTGTGTGGAGTCAAAAGGCCATTTCATAAACACTCATGATTACATCAAAAGAAGCATTGCCCCATCAAGGTATACGATAACTTACGATTTAGATTTAGCTTCTATTTCATATCAGCAATCTTTCCTTTTATGCAATCTCATTTACATTTCAAGGTTGATTCCTAAACATGGGTTTGACCAAGACAAACCCATTTCAACCCAACAATTTCCTATTTTTCTGTGTGTAAGTATAGGTGGCAGATGCATTGGGACTTAATCCAAAAAGTATAGGACTTGACACTGCAACTGGATTTAGACAAAAGTATAGGGAACACAACAAATTTTTGCAAATTGTTCCTATGAATAGAACGTCCTGGGCATTTTGTACCCTCAAAATGATCTTTAAATTTCAACCACAAGACAATACAACTTTTTGATTCCCGTTTTAAGTCATTATAGGTGTTTATCTATTTTATGGTAGTCTATATTTTTTTTTAACTTGTCATATTTTATTGTTTGGCCTCCTATCTTGCATTATTATGTCATTTCCCCTAAAATCCAAGTTCCCTCAATTCATTATTCTGAAGGCTCATTGCACTCATTTAGCACTCATGTCCCACTTGAGCCTATTGGGTCATTTTCATTCTATATGTGCATTTGAGAAAGGAGGAACAATCTACTTTGCTTCTCTTTTTCTATTGTACACTAATGATGATACATTTTTATATTTTAGTGCAATACTTCTTACTTACCATTTCCCATTCTATCTACCAAGTAAAGTTTCCTATCAATGTGTTGGCCAGACAATCAACCAACACATACCTTGCCAATGGCTTGGGTCAATAATGTCTTATGCAAACCATGCTCAATGGGTTCTATTATTGCCAATAATGATTTGACTAATGCAAATTTTATTACAATAGTAAATTATCCAATATGTTTGTGACCTTGAAGATAGGTCACACACAAATTCAAGGATCCCCACAACCAAATCATCTAACAGGGATCCCTAATCCCATCACACCATCCTTTTTTGAGTGCGAGGGGAGAAATAATCTAACCATGCAAGGATAATTTACCCTAATGCCAACTTGGTTGGTTATTTGCTAGCATGTTACGCTCTCAATACACATGGGAAATTTTAAACTCGTCTAGTTTTCTAATAAGCTCCCATATAGGCTTAAGCTAAATTCTAAGCACCCAATCGAGAGTCACATTTTGTCAAATTGCATTACCATAATGAGGGAGTTGCCTTCCACATTTAGGTGATTTTCTTTCAACTCTAAACCGAATTTATGACCTAAGAGAGTAGCACAAAATTTGACAATGTTATTTGTCGTGACACCCAAAAATTCATATTTATTGTTGATAATAACACCATTATGGTCTCTCACCACACAACTTGCTCCAGTTGGGTGTGAGTTGCATTTTGATAGCCAGTCAAAGTTGACCTTCACCCATCCAACATTAGGTTCCTCCCATACTACTACATTCTTTGGATTGCTAGGAATAAAAAAAGTTCTTCACATTACATGTTCTGATTTATGATTAAAAAGAAATTATTTGTTAATAATTAAGCCGATAGGATTTGTGTGGGAGCTTTGCTCCCAGAAATGACTTTCTCTTGCTGGATAATTGTCAACCCTCTTCCCAGATAGTTTATTTTTCTGGTTATGAAATCATAAATAACAAGTTGCCTTATTTTTACCTATTCTTATCCCTATTTTTTGGGGCTTTTAAACTATCCCTCTATGAAATTAGAAATAGTAAGTTACCTTATTTTTTATCAATAAGAATTATTTGATGTTAAATATGGTGTTTATTACAATTGCTGAACGAATATAGGATGGTCTTAAATGTCGAAGGATTAAGTAAAATTATTATTTCAGATTAACCCATCATTTGTAATCCTCTCTATCTTCATGCAATGTGACTGCCTCTAAATCTCTCTCCCTTCCAAAACAACTAAAGCTTTACAAAGAAACCAAAATTGGCGGCATAGATAATTTTTCTTCTTCTTGTGATTCTTTTTCTCATGGTTCTCAATAGATACAAACTCTTTTGAAAGATCTAAAGATTCGCCATCGAAGTCCATGCTTTTGCAACAGTCTTTTCTCAAATTAAACAAACATCTTTACAATAAAATATGGAAGTAAATAAACAGTGAATAACTGATTCAACAAAAAATATTACTCATCAGTCTTTTAGTGCAAGGCTATCACTCTCATGAGTTGAACTTGTGACCTCAACCATTTGGTTCTGAAGCATACAAAGTGGATGCAAGAATAATAGTGTTCTTCATATTTTATTAGTTTTTTAATGGTTTTTTTTTTTTTTTTATCAAATATATCTTGATATTTTATGTTTTGGTCATATTTTTATTATATTTTATTGTTGATTTTAAAGATAATGGAATAGAATTGTAACTAAATATGTTAATTGAATAATTAATGAATTGATATGTTAATTGAATAAAATGATTTGATAAGGTTAATCAAATTAATGAGATATTTTATATTTAAACAATATTAGAAGATATTTCTTGTAGATCGTAGTTAACATATTAAATTATAGAAAACATCTATAATGTTTTGATAACTTTCCATGCAATTTGGTTGCATGAGTTTTTTTTATGATTTTTGTGATTTTTGCAAATTGGCTTACAAGGAGTTAGACTTCGAGGCAAAAAATCAATGTCTATAAAAAATATAGACTATATCTTGTCTTCTATGCAAATGATGAGGAGTAGGAGTAGGTCTAATTTAGTGTACGTTTGAATATTTTATGTAGAAAATGGTGGCCAAAGATTATAGCGGATGTAAGTTTTACAGTCATTTAGATTTACCATTTAAGAAGTGAAATTGCATTATGAGATGATGATTTAGCGAACATGCTCTTACTGTATTCTTAGATTGGAACACAACAAATTTCTTATCCCACAATTTCATTGCATCAATAAATTATTTGGATGTGATGGTTTTTTATTGAATAGAATGAAATTTCTTTTTTTGTGTTGCATGTTTTCCAATTTAATTTATTGCAGCCATTAATTATCATTTAGAACCTAAATTCACATCTCTAAAAAATTATCTAACACATTAATCACCTCTTACCACCATTTAAAACTCACATAAGGTATAGAGGATCAACATGAGGTATTATTAACTACATATTTTTAACATGTAAAAAATAGATTTTTTTAGAAGACTTAGAACTTTCAAGCAAATGCAATTGGTAAGTGTCAAATTTTTATTTCATTCGTTATGGAAAAATCCCTTTTTACTTTTAGGATTTGACCTATAATAAAAATAAAGATATGACCTATGTGTTCAAGATGTTTCTATTGAGTAGAAACATCTATTTATTTAGATTTATTCAAGATCTAGCTAGATATCCATGTTTCTATTTATGATTTCTATGTTAATATATATTTTTTCAAGATGTTTCTATTTTTAAATATCTAAAATAAATATCTATTTTTAACATGTTGAGTACATAGAAGTTAGAACAATCTTTATTTTGAAAAATCTAAGAAATACATATTATGCAACATTTTTGACATATATTGGAAGAAATATAAATTGCGAAAAAACATCATGATTTTTAAATGACATTTGAAATTTTTTCTAACTGTACAAGAACAATACATTTCTACAAAACAAAAAACCTATTGACTAATAGTTGATGTACAAAAGCACACAACTACTAGTGATTTAAAAAAAAATTGAAGACACATACTCTATCTAACAAAAAAAATCTATTCACTAATAGTTGCATGTACAAAAGCACACAACTACTAATGATTTAAAAAAAGAAGAAACCTTCTCTATGCTTGAGTAAAAATATAATTATTAAATTAAATAATTAACTAATCTTAAAAATATAAAAAGTAACTGAAATAATAATTTTTTAATAATTTTTTATAAAATATATTTTAAAATATAAATTAATCATTTAAAAAAAAATTAAAATGCAAACTAAGAATAAAAATAAATCAAACTATAGTAAGTATTCTTCTCCGCACGCCCTGGAAGATTTGGGTTTAGGGTTTTTATCCGACTGATAAAAACAACGTAGAAAATGCCATCCAGAGCGAAGAACATGAATTTTTTTTTTTATATTCTAAGCCATAAGTAGCAGCCATGGCCTACGGGACACAAGGATGGAGTGATGTAGCCAGAAAAGAGGCAACTTTGCCATCTCCAAAAGATCAGCTGTTCATTTCGAAAGATGTACGGGAGGCTAGTTTCAAATCGAGTGAGGGTATCAGCGTGGTAGTGGTGGATAGCAGCTCTCTCATCGATGGAGGGGAAAAAGTTATGCGGTCTGCACAGAAACTGGTCTCTGTCAAAGAAGTCCTCGATGAAATTAAAGACCCCGTTTCTCGTCACAGAATGGCCTTCATGCCTTTCACCATACACACGATGGAGCCATCTGAGGAATCACTTAAACAGAGTATGCTGAACTCGCCTTGTCTTTTTCTCTGTTGTATTAATGTTCACAACGCTGAGTTTCGAGGATCCATACGGTATTAAATTTTAGTTGGTTGTTTTAATTGATTGTCAAAGTAAAATTTAAGCTGATTTGAGAAGGCTGATTTAAACTGTGAAACTATTCCTATGTATATCCAATTGAATCTTGTTTAGTTTCTATCATTACAGATCCTATGATATTTCATTTGTGCATTTTTATGGAATTTTGATTTCATATGCTTCACATGTTTGAAGGTATTCTAATCATCTGCATGATAATTTGTTTGTTGACAGTTATCAGTTTCGCCAGAGCCACAGGAGACTTGCGGTCTCTTTCAGATGTAGATCTTAAGCTTCTAGCCTTAACATATACTCTAGAAGCTGAAGTTCATGGAACAGCCCATCTCAGAACTAGACCCCCTCCCCTTCATGTATTGAGGGTTCGAAGGTTTCCTGAGAAGGATCTTCCTGGTTGGGGCTCTAATGTGCCAAATTTAGATGAATGGGAAGATTTGGAAAGAACAACGAATGGCAATCAAATCACCCAATCTCGTATTCTAGGATTGAAAAACTTGACATTGGATTCACCAGAAGCCAGTGGGGTATCAGTTCATGAGCACACCAAAGTCTCAGTTGCACAGCAGGTGGAGCTTCCACATGTTGCTAACCGCCAGTCCAAAGTTAGTATTGCAGGACAGGTTGAGGCAGGTGTAAATCAAATAAACAAGCCTAGAAAAGAAAAGCCTCAAAATCGTGAAGTTAAGATTGATGGCAAATTGATGGTTTCTGAGGGCATTGATGCCTCTAAAGGGGAGTCTATGGAAAATATGGAAGATTGGCAACCAGCAGTCTCTAGAAGTACCAGAAGGAGATATATAAGAAGGCAAGCAAGGAAGGCACTTTCTCAACAATCGGTGGAGTCTGCAACTGGTGCAGATGGAAATCTAGAAGCAGAAACTTTAACTGATGTTTCTAATGAAATGCCTCAACTTGAAACTGAAACTCCTAAGGAAAATACAAATGCTTCTATTGAGAAAGAGGCTAGGCATGAAAACTTATTCAGTGGTGAAAATAATAGCAGCGAGTCTGGACTTCATGGTAGCTTGGTTTCTTCTAATGACACAGATTCCATTAATAAGGTGGCTAATTTAAACACAAAGGACGGAGAAAATTCTGAATGTATGCAGGAGCATCATATTGCAGACACACTTCGTGGGGATGAGATACACAATCTCCTTGATGAAGGGAGTTTGGAGGATGAGAGCATAGAACTAGAGGTAGATGATATGGACGATGACGACGAGGAAGTGTGTGGTGTAAGTCAAGTGGAATGTCTGAGTTCAGATAATGGACATTTAACAAGCCATCAAGAGGACAGTGCTAGTGAGCAAAGTTGGAGTCTGCGGTCTTTTTCAAATTCTACCGTTGCATGTGCAACAAATGATTTTGCAATGCAAAATGTTATTCTCCAGATGGGACTAAGACTTTTGTCTCCAAATGGCATTCAAGTGAACCAACTGCACAGGTGGGTATTTGTTCTTTATAATTCTTTTGCATTCAGGAGATGTAGAAGTGATTGCACCAGTACAAAAGGTTTTCATTGTCAATTTTGAAGATGTAATTAATAATATAGCAGCAGTTTGCTTTGTTTGATGGGGAAGACTCACTCTGCTAGATTATTCAGGTGAAAAAGGAAAATGCTAATTAATTCTAATTCATGCATTTTTACTCCTGACATTAAATAATCAGTTAAGTTTTGCAGGTGGGTGCTGAAATGTCATGCATGTAATGGAGTCACTGCAGATGTGAGCAAAATTTTTTGTCCAAAGTGTGGGAATGGTGGTACTTTGAGGAAAATATCAGTTACCGTAGGGGGGAATGGTGTAGTGCAAGCTGGTCGCCAACCACGCATAAGGATCCGAGGCACTAGAGTATGCAGAAATCACTTCTCTTTCCACTTTTATTACTTTGTCAAATTTTTTCAATCATTTGATTTTTATTTTCTTAGGTGGATGAATAAAGAAAAGCCCATTCTGAGTATGAATTCAGAATCATAGTTGAAGAACAAAACTCTATGTTTCTTGTAATCTAAAGTACCGGGTTCCCATGCTTGAGGCAGGGTTCCCAGTTCCGGTCCGGTTTGACTCAAGTTCTTTTGAGAGGAATCCGAGTGCCTGGGCCGCACCCGAGCTGAACCCACATGCAAATCACACTATCCTTTAGCCAAATCATTAAGCTAAATCATTGCTCCTTGTACGACTTTCACAACTTGCCCAAGTGTGCTAATTTATATGCCATAGTTGCACAACTTGCCCAAGTCTCTATAGATGAACAAGAGGCCACTCTTGCACATGACACGAAGTTCAAACATAGTTACTGTGAGTGGCATAGAGTGTGGTTTGAATGATGTTGAATCAAATGCTAACCTTGATGCCTTTTATCATGATGAAGATGAATATGAATGTTAAATATAAGATATGACTTGTAATTTGAAATTTTGTTGTGTAATGACATTTTGAGACTTCTGCAAATTATGAATATGATATATGAGGTTTTTAATTATATTTTAATTGGCAATTATGGATTTATGAGTATCATGCTTCTATCTTCTTATCATTAATATATGTTTGAAGTTTTGAATATGTATGATTTATATATAAATTTGCAATATATCAATATGTATATATAGTTGTGTGCGCGCGCGCTGAACCTGAACCCAAGGATTTTTTTGTTTTGCCAAACCCACATACTTTTACCTGAACCCAAACCTGAATCTGAACCCAAACCTGTATCAGAACCAGGATCAGTAACTTAGTTACAGGGCTTCAAAGTCGTTCAATGTAATCCCAATTTACCGTCATGGTTATGCATTCTTCAAAATTGGCTTGCACATTTGCCTTGAGCTCCAAGCTCAAGGTCAAGGGCTCTATGTTAAAAACTCTCTTGGGGCTTACAAAATTTAACTTTATAGGGAAACATGTATGGATGTGATTATCACCATTCATTATTTTTCATTACATATCTAAAAAGTGTAATGAGTTCTAAACCAAAGTTCCCTAGGGAAGCACTTTTTAATTTGATTTGGTAAGTTAATTTCATCCATAAACCATAAACCATAAACCATAAACCATAAACTTTCCTGTTTGTTATTTGCATAATTCCATTTATCAACACATTTTAGAATCATTGGGAGCAGTGCCACAGGCAATCAATACTGTTTAATTATGTGTGACAAGCTTTTTGATCACTGAATTGTAGTTTATGCTGACAGACAGCACTTGTCTTACCTGATTTGGCTTTGTTCTACTCTTCAATTACTAAGAGTTTGCTAATGAAGGGGTGGTATTTAAATAAGAAAAGAGAGTGAGTGAGTTTTGATGTTGTTCATGGCAGCTCTTGCTGAGTTCTAGGTGAGGGTTTTGGAGCAATGTGTTTGAAAGTAACATACTACCTTGAGGCTGTTAAGTTCATTTCAAAGCATGTCCCTAGAGAAATATTGTCATCGTCAGTGGATCCAAAGCCATCAAGAAAGTTCAAACAATTTTAATTCTGCTGAAACTGACTTCTAGATGCTCCAAATTTAATTATCTGGATTTTGATGCTATGACTCCTTTCCTGGTAAATTTCTTTTCTTGATCATCTCTTTCAAATTATCTTCTTCTTTGTACTCTGAAGAGAGTGGATGGGCATTCAGCTCCAAAATTTTGTAATAGATTTCTCTTCTATCAAATGAATGAAAACTAGGCACAGGGCCTTATTGTTATGCCATAGATTTTTGTTGACAATATTGTACACTAGTGATTTTTGGTAGTATTTCAAATCTCATCCATTCCTTTTTTCTCTGATGGAATCTAACCATAATGCATGATTCACATAGGACTTTTTGGACACTTACACTTCTAGTTCTAGATGATTTTTGTTGAACTCCCTTGACTTTAGCAGCTTTCATATAGTTTGCTCCGCTTTTGGATAAGTATTGTTTCTTTTCAGATTGTATAGTCATGTTTAGTGCAGCTCTTTTACATTATGTAACTAATTTTTTGCCCTAAAACAATAATCCTTACTCAAATTAATAATGGTTTGTCTGAAATTATGAATTTATTGTATTGGTTGATTAATATTTGCTGTTAATTGTTGTTAGGCTTAATCACACTATCTTCTTGAATACTTTATCATTAGGCTCAATCCCGCTATCTTCTTGTACTGCACTATCTTTTTTGCACTCATTTCCTTCATTTTCGGATGATGCTGTGACACGTTCCTTTTTTGATGCCAAACTTGATTGCTGAATGCTCACTTCATTGTATTCCTTTGATGATTCCCTATTGTATATACTTGATTGTTCCAGCAATCCCAATAGACACTTGACTTGCTTAATGGCATCTTGGCATGATGAACATGTGGATTCCAAGTGAGACACATTATGTACTCTACGTTAACAAGGCACTAAGGGCAAATTATTTTCCATACATAAGTCCTTCTCAACACTTAACTACTTCTTGATCATCTCCTTGAATCTTGTGAAGAATTCATTTTCACCATTCGAGATTTCTGATTCCTTTGACACCATGCACTTATGTACTTCTAAAAAAGAAATCTTCTTTAGTAATGCTAATTCCAGCCTTGACAAAATATCAAGCAATGCATCTCATCATGCTTAGCGGTATTATGAATTCTACATCTTCCTGGCAATCCAAATTGAGACAAACATTGTGGATGTATTTTTTCATTCAACGCCCACCAAAGTGGAAGAATATCAACTTGATGATCGTCTTGACCACACAAATCATAGAACAACTGCCCACCCATTGAGAATTCCTTTTCTTCTATTGTTTTTTGGATTTTTCTGAATTTTTTTTTTGATTTTTAAAAAAATTTTCTCTTGTTTTTTTTTGGATTTTCAACATAAAAGAGATCTAGCGTATCTCAAATTTATCTTTTGAAAGCTTGTACTAGTTCCAACTTCCTCAAACTATGTTGGTAGCACCGGGAATAAATTTGATATCGTCCTTTTGCTAATTTTGTTGAGGTGCATAAAGGAGGGTGAATTTTGAAATAACTTCTCCACCTGATAATTCTACTTTTGATGATTCTTCTTTTTCTTGACGAATTGATACAATCCAACGTTCATGCACTCCATCTAGTGCCAATTCTGTTGATGAGTGTTTTGTGGCACTTCTCAACACAGAATAAAATACCAAGTATTCTATTCTCTCTTGAACAAGGAAACCTCAAATGCTGAACAATATGACAATGTGTGATCAAATAAGGCAACCCCAAGATTTACATTGCGAATTAGTGACTTTGTGTTGGACATAACTCAGTGAATTGATGTGATCTTGCTGGTAACACACAAAGGGACTTATGCTATTCTTCCTAGATTTATCAATTCTTTTCCCTCAAAATGCTTGGAACTTGAATTCTAAACTAACTCAGACTTCAAATAAAGGCAAAAAGGGATAAGGGTATAGGGAATCCAGACTACTTCTACTAACTCAGGCTTCAACTAAAAGGCAAAAAAGGCTAAGAGTCTGGGGAACCTAGACTACTTCTACTAACTCAGACTTAAAATAAAAGGCTAAAAGGGATAAGGGTATACGGAATCAAGACTACTAAGGACAATGATAACAATGGATGATGCTTGCATATTATAATTCCTTAAACCTAGCATTGCTTCACCATGAAAAAACAAGTACACAAAACTTGTTGCAATCTCTAAAGGCAATGAAGGATTTTCATACTATAAACACTCATCCAAGTACCCAATACTGATACAATCCAAATAAACATCCACAATCAAACTAGTGCTTTAGTGGCTTCAGTCTAACCATGCTCTGCAATTTGCAATCAATAAACTACAAATGGTATGAACCAAGGAATTCACCATATATCTCCACATTTCTCCATTAACATCAATGAACTTGAACTAAAATTGAAGAAGTAGAAACCATGCAAAATAATGTAACACACAAAATATCTTCAATGAATATTGTATATTATCTTCAATATAGTATTGGAAACTATCTCTGACCCCTCCTCCTCCTACTACTTCTACTTCTATGAGTAATGACTTTACAGATGAGAAGGCCAAGCTTTTTATAGACCTGTTAGTTACAAATGAAGGGCCCAGATCGATTCTAAATCAACAGCCAAGATAATTCAAGGAAACGTTAATTAGGGTTGTTACAACTACCACCTACAAACATTTAATGTACTCCAATGAGAAGATTACAAATCTTTGAACCAATGATAAAAACTGATTGTAGTATGACATTAGATGCCTTCCGCATGTGCACTTGTTTGATGAGTCAGGTTCGGTGAACTTGGACATGTCGATTTGGACTTCTTTGATTGGTTGAAGATGAGTAGGCACCACCTCAACATGTATGTCTTGTAAACTTCCATCATCTTCACAAATAAGTCTTAGCACTTTCAATAATATCTCTCGATACGAAACATCTTTAAGCTTTTGACTAATTGTGATGGTTCATATTCCCAATTTGCTTCATCTTCATAAACATCTTTCCTCGTTCTTAGAATTCTTCTCCTTGGACATTTTCTTGATATCTTGAGTCTTTCATGTTGATTTTGAATGTCTTGATGTTATCTTTAGATTTCATTTCATCCTTCGCTATCTTCCTTCTTTATATCTTGGAATCTTTATGATCTTCTTGGCCTTGATGTCTTTTGATCTTCTTGTTATTGTAGAATCCTTCATTTTGATCTTCGATTTCAAAGGGAAATCCAAGGTTGTTGTGGCATTCCTCACTTGTAAAGTGATCCTTTCCTTTTTCTTGAATTCTTTCGTGTTGCTGCAATGTATCCTTCTCCACCATTCTGTGCAGTCATTCCTGCAAGAGAGAAGAAGATCCTTGTATCATGATTGTGAATGAATATTCTAAGTTTATTACAAAACACCCTTTAGAGAAATGCAAGCAATTTGTGATAAGGAGTTTTGAAAGGATTTTTTTTTTAACATAACCTTAAAAGTAACTTCACAAAATTTGTTTCACAAACCCTCCTTAAATCTGGAAATAACACTGTCAGGTCTGGAAATGCATCAAGTTCGTGGGTTATAAGATCCTTGGATTCTTGGAATGAAATGAGGATTCATAGATTAGGATTTTGAATTCTTGAACTTGAAATAAAATCTGATTTTATCCATAATGATCTGAAAATTTGGCTTGAAAGCCTAGCAAAATGCTTGACAAGGCTGGAAAATTGCTTGATCTTGTTGATGGATGTTTACTTGAAGGGTAGACTAGTTTACTGACATACAGGCATTAACAGGATATGTAACTTAGCAAAGATATATATAGCAAAGAACACAAAAGCTTCATTAATCATTCATAGTCGTACAATAATCGTGATGCTTCAAAGAGCAAGTACAAAGTTTATATACAAACCGAAGGGGTGCAACCAAATGTTGTCACCCTTCAACCGTCGGCAACTCACTAACCTCCGTTAGCAACTTACACCCGACGGTAACATAACTTTACGGCTAACATCATCCCCCCTAAAGAAAAGTCATCTCTGGACGACAGCAAAATGTCCGGGACTAAACAACAAAATAGGAATGACTATCCACCATAACCAAAACTAAGACTGAGAAGTAGAGTGAGGAAAAGGAAGCGTCCCTGATGATGAAGCGTGTTGCTTTGCTGGAGGAACTGGTGTGGTGGACGACCCCAACTGAGCCCGAAGCTCATACACCTGTGTAGTCCGGGTCTGTAAGTGCGCTTCAGCTACCATCTGTAATTCCAAGGCGGACTTAATCATCATGGCAGCCTCCAATAGTTCCTTCTCCTTTGCCTCATTTTCTCCTGTGCTGCTGCCAACCGTTGCTCTAAAGCCACCCGTGCTGTCTACTCAGCCACCAACTCCTGGGTCCGCTGAAGTAAGTCTCTCTCTACGGCCTCTAACTTGGTGCCTAACTCCTCCTGAGTTCTCTGTGTAGTCACCAAGGCAGTCTCACGTTCAGACGAGACATACTCAGATCGCCTCAATGCATAGTACCCATCCCTGAATGTCTGCTCCAACTCTCTAACCAGAGATGCTGCCTCACTCTCAATGACTGGTGTAGGAACAGCCCAGGCAGCCAACATCTCTGCAGTGTCTCCCTCAGGCCATAACCCTTGCTCAAAACAAGCGGCAAATGCTGTACCACAGCCTACTCGAGCAAAGGCTAAGAGACGTCTCAAATCCTGAACTATAGTCGCCACAGCCCGGGATTTCGCTACAGCCACCAACCGACATCCTTGGGTGACCATGTCTGCTAAATAGGTCTCCACGTCTTCTCCTTCCAATGTCCCAAGACCAGTAAGGGCTGTCGGGCGAGCCAACTCGATCCCGCAAGGGGTGGCCCTGGCCACCTTGCCCCCTGCCATAGCCCCATCCTCCTCGGAGAAAGGGGAAAAAGCATCTGTTGCCACTTTGACATTTGCAGACTCTATACCAATAACCTCTTGTGGGTCCTCTCGTCGAGGAGAAAGAACTACTGCTGGTGGTGGAGTAGGAACCAATTGAAATCTTCGGCTGATCCAAGAACGCATGGCTCCCACCTGCGCAGGGTCATGAGAATGAGGTGGTGAGGGATCCTGCAAGAGTGCCGCATCCACTATCATTACGATATCCGACCCGATCACTTCCATCCGAACCTAACCCTCACCAATGTCCTCCATGCCTCGAAGTACTTCCTCCTCTGCCACTGCTACTGCTACCTCCATCGGAGGTTCAGGATTCCCTTCCCCTAGAATGTCCGTGGCTGCCTCGGTTACTTCCTCAGGTGGAAACTCAACTAGAGGAACTGTGGAACTTACCAATCGTGTCGAAGCCAAGTGGGCCGAGGGAGACAACACTGGTGGTGCAAATTGAACAGGGGCTACCGCGGTGGATGCCACTGTGTCCATACGAACTGTCATATCACCATCCTCTTCGCCCGAGTCTATGTTGGAAAATTCTCCGCTGGCTTCCCTACCACTATCAATGTCATTTGGGTCTGACTCTACCACCATTCGCCGTCGTCGCTTTTGTCCGCTGATTACACCTCCGGTATCCAAATATAGCCAGTAGAACATAGGTGGGGCTCCTCCCGTGAGCTTGCCTTGCGGCTTGAGCTCCAACTCGTCCGTAGGCATCTGTCTAAGTGTGGCCTTGAGAAATAATCCAATGGCGTAATGAGGCATGTAAAAGGTGCGATGTTGTAACGTCATGAATTCCCACATCCTGTCCGCCAACACCGAAGCCCAGTCATAGACCACACCATTCATCAACCCCTGCATGTAGACGATTTGTGGGATAGCAATGTCGGATGCACGGCTCGAACCAGTCAACCTGCTCTTAAGGACATAGAGAATGCAATGCCAAGCACCCTCTGCTACGTACTTCTTCCTCAATCCCCTTGCTTTGGTTGTGTTTATCACCTTTTCCAACTCTACTGGAGTGAGCCGACGGCAAACACGCTTTATCCAAAACTCCTTCCTCTCTGTTGACATTTTCTGCTTTGTGGTATCCACCTTTTGTCCGTTGCGTCCTGGAATGCCAAAAACCCTTGTGAAGTCCTCAGCGCCATAGGAGATTGTGAGCTTGTGGTTTTGATACATGAATGTACTTTTCCTCGTCTACTTGTCGAAATACTGAATCATTATCCTCAAAGTATTTTCCAGATTACGCACAGGAAACAAGGGCATTTGGATAGCCCAATGAACACCCGCCTGACATAAAAATTTCTTTACCTTGTCATCCTTGGGGGTTTCCTTCCACCATTTCCTACATTCCAGTCCATTAAGTCCTTCGAACGCTACCGTCTAGTAGGTGACAACGTTTTTTTCCTTTTCCTCCTATGCAGACTTGAGTTTCTTCCCGCTGCTCCCACTTGCCTGATGCCTTGCAACCTGCACTCCCGATGGTAGAATAGTGGCCTTCCTGTTCATCTCTGTTTTACCTAAACTCCCCGACTGTAATTGATTTTTCTAGTTACTCCTCTTCCCAGCTGAGTGCATTTTTAACCGTTTTGAAATCAAGAAACTGTTACAAAATGTGCTCCCACGCGGTTGTATTCCTTTGCAGTATTTTTGTAATCCCCTTTCTCTGTACGGTGGTATCCCTCTGCCCTGTGAATATGTTCTTCCTTCGTTGATAAGTCCCGTGTGGCTGCCTTAAATCCTGTTTCTACTTGATGCCGTTCCGTATTCCTCCGTATCCCTCCGCCTTTGTTCCGCGCGTGCACTCTCTTCCTTCCGCACTGTAGTCTTATTCTCCTCCACACGGTGATCTTTCCTTCCGTCTGCGATCCAACTTCCTTCCTCCCACAAGCTATTTCTCTTCTACCGCATTGTCTTTTTTTTTTTTTTCCCTTCCGCGTATTTAATGTTTTTCCCCGTGCGGTTGCGGGTTTTATTACGGATCGGTGGTCCACCATTCGATGGTCCATTGTGCGGTGGGCCCACCATCGGGTGGTGCCACTGTTTGGTGGTCCACCGTCAGGTGGTGCCATTGTTCGGTGGTTCCACCGTCGGGTAGTGCCACCGTTTGGTGGGTCCATCGAAACTTACGCTTTTTTTTTAATTTTTTTTTTTTAATCTCTGGTTCCTGCTCGACGCTCTGTGATGGCCCCAATCATGGTAAATCTTCAGCTTCGACCCATTAACAGCATCCGCTATGGGTACCCCATCTATCGATGACAACTTAATTGCCCCGTTGGCATTGACTTCTTGGACTTGATAAGGGCCTAACCATTTCACCTTGAACTTGCCAGGTTTAATCTCATTTCGGCCATTATACTTTAGTACGAGTTGTCCTGGAGCGAATCGGGTGCGGCGGAGATGCTTGTCATGCCAGTGCTTTCGATGTTGTTGCACTACGTCTGTTGCCCACTGTGCCAACATCCGTCGTTCATCCAGTTTGTTGAGAGCATGGAAACGTTCTCGGAGGCTTTCCATGTCGCCTAGTTTGTTTTCAAGTGCTATTCGGAGACTCAGCACCATAAACTCTGCAGGGACCACGACCCATTTTCCGTACATCAATTGGAACGGAGTATGTCCCGTAGTAACTTTATATGCCGTACGGTATGCCCATAGTACTGATGGAAGTCGCTCTTCCTAGTCTTCGCCTTCAACTCCACATGACTTGTAAATCACAGACACCAGTATCTTGTTAGTTGCTTCCGCCTACTCGTTTGCCCTCGGGTAATAGGGGCTCGAGAGTGAGTGAAAAATTTTAAATTCTGTGGTGAGTAACTGTATCACATGGTTAACGAAATGCCCGCCTCTATCGCTCGTGAGTTGAATAGGGATGCCATATTGTGTGATGATCTGTTCGTAGATGAGCCTTGCCGTGCTTACAGCAGAGTTGTCTGGCAAGGCCCGAGCTTCGACCCATTTGGTAAGATATTCCGTTGCTACCACAATGTACTGACACCTCCTCTTGCTTGTTTTTAGCGGTCCGACAAAATCCAAGCCCCATCTCTCGAACAATTCCTGAGCGTTAGACGGATTTAATGGCATAAAATCCCGCTTGAGAGGTTTCCTAGCTCTTTGACGGGTGTCACAACTTGTCACCCATTCTCGTGCATTGTTAAACAAAGTGGGCCACCACAGGCCTGCTAGTAAGACCTTTTGTGCTGTCGTGTTGGGTCCCATATGCCCTCCCGCAGGACCTTCATAGGCTTCTCTTAGAATGCCTTGTACTTCCTCTTCCATCACACACCTCCGAAGTACCTCGTCGGGTCCCATTTTGTATAATAACCCGTTAATGAGTTGGAAAGTCCTACTTCTGAGTACCAATTTTCTTCGCTCGCCTAGTAGCATTCCCTCTAGGAATTGTCCCGTGGACAAAAATTCCCCAATGCTTGTATACCATGGAGGAAGAACAACAATACGAAAGAGATGGGCGTCAAGAAAGTCATCATTTACTCCTTCTGGCGGCTCCCCGGATTTGAGGCGTGATAAGTGGTCTGCACACACGTGGCTTTTTTCGGGGCATACTATGATGTTGAAGGTGAATTCCTGCAGGAGAAGCAACCATCTGCTTACTCGTCCTTGAATAAGTGGTTTGTTCACTAGGTACTTTAAGGCTTGATGATCCACGAAAAAGGTGAATGGGGTGGTGAGCAAGTAATGCCGGAATTTTTGCACAGCATACACCATTCCCAACGCTTCTCTTTCTGTCGTGCAGTAGTTCTTCTTTGCCTTTGAGAGGAGTCTGCTCGTGAAGTATATGGGGTGATCTAACCCGTGGTCACCCGTTTGTGCCAGCATGGCTCCAATCGCGAAATTGGATGCATCCACATGCACATGGAATTCTTTATCCCAGTTGGGGAATGCCACGATAGGCGCGGCTACTAACCTGGCCTTAAGGTCTTCAAATGTGTCCCCTTGCTCTAACCCCCAATTATAAGGTTCTCCTTTCTGGGTTAGTTGTTCCATCGGTCGAGATACGTGAGCAAACTGTTTGATGAATTTTTGATAGTACCCGATGTGCCCGAGGAACGACTTGAGTCCTGTAACATCCGTGGGTGGTTTCATCTCGAGGATCACCCGGATCTTGTCTGGGTCAGTTTTCAATCCAGCTTTGCACACAATGTGCCTGAGTAGTTTCCCTTGTGGAACCATGAATCGACACTTCTTGGGGTTAAGCGCCAGCCGTGCCCGTCGGCATCTTTCCATGCACTCCCGAAGGGCCACCAGATGGGTATCTTTTGCACTATAGATAGACCAGTCGTCCAGAAAGGCTTTGAAGTTGCCTATGAACATTTTATCAAAGATGTGCAGGATTATTCTTTGGAATGTTGCTGGGGCATTGCAAAGTCCGAACGACATCCTGTTGTAAGCATATACTCCATCTTCTACAACAAATGTTGTCTTCAACTTGTCTTCTTCAGCGATTGATATCTGGTTATATCCTGAGAATCCATCCATAAAGGAGTAAATTTCATGACCAGCGACCTCCTACAAGATGGTATCCGTGAAGGGAATTGGAAAGGGATCTTTGACTGTAACAGCGTTCAGACATCTGAAGTCCACACATTCTTATTTGGCTAGTGTCCTTTTTCAGTGAGATCACGATCGGCGACACCCATTTGCTCGTTTGTACGTGAAATATGATGCCTGCCTCAAGCATCCTTTCGATCTCTTCATTGACACGGGCTGCATAGTTCTTGTTCATTCTGTATGGACATTTCCATACAGGGACCGCTCCTTCGACCAGTGGAATTCGGTGGACACAGTTTCCATGGTACCCCCTTTAAGTCTTTGTAGGTCCATGCGAATACATCCTTGTATTCTATGAAGATTTTAAATGCCACAGTTTTCAACACGGGGTTCCAGTCATCCCCTATAAGAATGTTCTTCGGGTTGGTGTCATCTCCTAAATTCATGGACTTCACTGTCGGTTCTTCATACTTAATGGGTTTCTCTTTGTCGAATTGGTGTGCGGGAGTTTCCTAAATTCGGAGCTCCCCCTCTTTGTACTCCTCATACTATGGCGGGAATGTAGGCTCCTCCTCCTCATCCCCTATCTGTTCTTCTTCGTCGTCCTCTATCTCCAACATGTTACAGTGCCTTAGCTCATAATCCTCCATTTGCCAATAAAAGAGCCCGTTTAGTGAATCCATGTCATCGTCGGAGTACCCTTCTATTTGTAATACACCTTCCTTGTTCGGTTCTTATCTTCCTTCGTCAACTTCTTCTGTGTCTGATCCCGACGAAGATGCTAGGTCTTCACTAACCAATTGACTTCTCAGATCAATTGTGAATTTCCGGCCATCTCTCTCCATGGAAATGACGTTCCGCTTCCAATTGTGCTTAGCTTTTGCTTGCGCCAGCCATCCCCTCCCTAAGAGAGCGTCGTATCCCTTCTTTTTCACTGGGATAACAATAAAGTCCATGACAAACGGTTGGGTGCCAATCATCACCCTTTGTGCCATCAGTGTGCCTATGGGTTTAATCCCATGCTGGTTTGCGCTTACCAGTTGGAAGGTCGGCGGCCACAGTGTTGGTTGTCCGAGTTTCCTCTAGGTTTCTTCGGGTAGGACGTTGGCACCCGATCCTCCGTCGATGATAGTGTCCGTGAGTATTGTGCCCAAGATTCTCATCTCCACTACCGCTGGGTGCCTTCTGGTGTTGAGTGCCAACAACATGGGGTCCTTGATGAATTTTCCCTTTTCGAGGGAGTTTGTCGTCTCCATCACCTTCTCCATCGTTGCCTTCTGCATGTTTGGAGATGGTACCGCGTTAAGTAGGGCCGTTCTTAATTGTGGTGCTGCTATAAGAGGTCTCCCAATTGTATTGGGATTTTTGTCTGCATTATTTGCCTTAGCATCCTATGTTCCGCGTGACCTCCTTGGCAGGTTCCCGTGGCGTCATGCGTTTCTTTCCACTGGGCCATCTCAATGTCTTCCCTCACCTCCTGCACTCTTTTCTTTTCAGTCTCTGGGTGTGGGTAGGTGGCTTTCCGTGCTTGCTCTCGGGTGATTACCAACACTCCCCTTCGCTGCCTTCAATGTTCAGAAAGTTTACTCCCGGTTTAGGGCATTTTGTGTCATCATGGTCTCCGGGCCCGCACCATTTGCACAGAAATTGTGCCTTTTCTCCCTTCGGGCACTCCCTAGCAAAATGCCCCCACTGGCTACACGTGTGGCATTGAATCATCGGCCTTCCGCTTGCATTGTACTGGAGGCGGCTTTGTCCCCCGTTGGTGTTATTATTACTGTTTCCCCTTCCCCCATGACGGTTGTTCTTGTAGCCACCGGAGGAGGCTGTGTTCTGTGTATTCCTAGAGGCTGAAGCTTCTTGTGTGAACATGACTTGTTGGCCCCGTGTCTTCATATTGAACGGACATTCCTTTGTGGAATGGCCCGCCATTTGGCAAATGTCGCAGAACATCTTCCTTGGGCATGCGCCCTTCTCATGGGCAGCCTCTTTGCAGTTGGTGCACCACAATTCTCCTTCCTCGTTCCGACTGGTGCTAACCTTCATATTTTTGAATTCCTTGAGCATTCGTTCCATGTCTTTTTGTAGTGCGGAGACTTTCTTCTTTGCTTTCCTGTCACTACCGCTATCCTCTCTTGAAGTATTGTCGTCGTCCAACGAAGAAGACTCATTTTTCTTCTTTTTTGACGTTTTCTGTTCACTCTCGAGGTCCATCGCCCGGTTATACGCATCGATGTAAGAAGTGGGAGGAACTATCTTCATCTTCCTCCGAAGGTTGGATTTCAACCCTTCGACGAACCATCGCTTCTTTAAGCCGTGGGCTGGTGGGCTCTCCATTTTGCCTACCAATTCTTTCAGTCGGCAGCCATAGGTCCGTACGGTCTCCTTCTGCCCTTGCTTGGTTTCGTAGATTTCGGAGACGATTTCATTGTCGTCTGGTAAGAGCCTGAACTCTTTTTCAAATGCCCCTTTCAAAAGGTCCCAAGTGGTCACTCCGGTTTTGTCTAAGTTGGAGTACCAGTCATTTGCTACCCCTCGGAGGGTTGTTGGGAATTGTTTCATCCATTCGGCCTGGTTTGCAACTCCATTCGCCATCCAAATTGTCTCACATGTGCGGCAATGCCGAACAGGGTCTTCTTTTCCATCACCATGGAATTTGGGTAACTTTTCCTTGTTCGTCGCCATATTCACCCTCACGGGTGGGGCGATGGTTTGTACTACCTGTTGTACTGCGGATTGAGCCGCTTGGTTCGCGGGAGGTCCTTGTTGTGCCACAGGTTGGGGTGCTCCTCCGGTCGGTCCTCCAGAATTGTTTCCGTTAATAGATGTTCCTGAACTACTCGGAGTGGTGTGATCCTTGTGCCTTTCCGTCACTTCGACACTTTTGGCGGCAACTACACCTTGCTCCCTACGTTCGGCTTCCTCTTCTGCCTTCCTACGGGCTTCTGTCCTTGGTGTTAAAGTTAAGGTCCCCAATAAGTTCGTTGTTTCCTCTAACAGGTCCTCGTCGTCACTTCCGCCTCTCTCTTGATTAGGTTCCTTTGGACCGTTGCCTTCACTTACCCCCTCCGGTAGTCTATCGGCACGTCTCCTCCTGAACCTCTCCCTTCGCTTGGCTTGTTGTTGTTCGAGTATTGCTTTTCGCAGAACTTGTTCTTCCTCGGGTTCCTTCCTTAAATTCCTATTCTTATTTAATTGGTTGGGCATAAATGCCTTCACACCAACAATCAACACACAATATAAAATAAAGGGACACTTTTATTCATTCATATTTTATTACAATCTCTTCATGAATGATCTTGTCATTCTTATTTTTACAGTGTCCTTCCTTTCGTCACTTTCAGATGTGACTATTCCCAATGGGGTTTCCCATCACGCTCTTCCTGGAGTCTTTTGTTGACTCGTTCGTGGTACTCCCGAAGGATTTCTTGCCTTCATTCCTCTCGAGCGATTTCTTCCTGGCGAAGTCTTTGCACGAGCGTTGCTTGTGCTAGAAGCCTTGGAAGGTGATGCAGCAGATGGTGAGCCGCCGGGCCCACGTTCAGTGCCTCCCACACAATATCTTCTGGCACAGTGGCTCTCGTGGCTTCTCTCTGCACGAAGGTTTCAATGGCCGTGGTGAGTGTGACTTGGAAGTCGTTCGTCAGGTGGTCCTCCCCTTCAAAAAGTTCGCCATTATTGTCTATTCGCCTATTAACATCCATTGGTTTTCCCATTTATGGATGATACTCCATTTGCCTTTGTTCCGATTCGAAAGGCAACGACGCCAAATGTTTACCCGAAGGGTAGACTAGTTTACTGACATACAGGCATTAACAAGATATGTAATTTAGCAAAGATAGATATAGCAAAGAACACAAAAGCTTCATTAATCATTCATAGACGTACAATAATCGTGATGCTTCAAAGAGCAAGTACAAAGTTTATATACAAACCGAAGGGGTGCAACCAAACGTCGTCACCCTTCAACTGTCGGCAATTGACTAACCTCCGTTGGCAACTTACACCTGACGGTAACATAACTTTACGGCTAACAATGGAATCGCATTTTTCTGATCTTGATTTTTGAAGTCTGATCCGATTTATCTTAAATTCGCACCTTAGTCTTGATATAAGCTTGCCCTCTTGTGATTTAATTCCAATTCGATTCGTCTTGCAGTGCTGGAAAATGTCTCTTTTGATGAAAGATTTCACCCTTTAAGCTGGAAACTTCGCCATCCTCTGATTGAAATTCTTATTTCTTCTCTCTTTCACATCTATCCTTGGGAAATTTCATATTTGCAAATGATGTCCTTTGAAGAAAATCTAGCTCGTATGCTGGAAATCACCTTCAGGTCTGCCCTTATTCGATCCTTGTTTGAATTTGATTGAATTACTTGAATGATGATGAGAATGATAATTTTGATCCCTTACAAGTAGTGCTCATGTTTGCATTTGAAAATCTCTTGATACTAGCTGATTTCATTTGCATTGTCTTCCCACTCTTAACTTGTAATTTTCCTTAACTCTCCATGGGCGGGATTTCCACATGCTCAAGGACAAAGAAGTCAGAAATTAGTATGTTCAAAGGATAAAGGCACCTTGCTGGGCGGAAATTAGAGGTCTTGATGGATTGTTGGGCAGAAATCACATGTTGATAAGGATTTTTTTTTGCATTTAGTTTTTCACTTCCTCCATTTGATTAGGTCAGCCAACTTATCTCTTGAAATTTGCTTTGTTGAAAGGTATAAATACAAGTCTGAGTGATTGAATCCAAAACTTAATTTACACTTCTAAACAACTTCTACTTTTGATTCTTGAAATTCACCCTTTTCTACCCCAGGTCTGGGAATTTTGCACTTCTGCCTCTTGATCTGATTTCGCCTTTTGATTCTGGTTTTCTGGAATTCTTATATCTGACCTTAATTCTGATCTATTTTTCGCTTCCAATTCTGAAAATTTTTCTTGGATCTGCACTTGAAAGAATGCTTCTGACCCAACACTTCTTGATTCACCTCCTTAGGTTTGAATTTCTGATGTAATTTTTCCTGACTCTGATCTGGTTTGCATGACTGCAATGACATAGTTTATCCTTCATTTGTATAGTCCTGCTGGTAGTTTCGCTCCTTGATTTGATTTAATTTTGTTTAGAATTATTTTGAACGGTGTTTGCATGATGTCCCTTTGGTCTCTCATTTATAGCACTCAATCTTGGATTTGCAATTTGATCAATGATAGGGCCGACCTCACTCTTTACTTTTATTTCAAACTTGCAATCCTTCTAAGTTGTCACTCCTTATTGTATTTTTTTGCATTGTTTAATTCTTTTTCAATCTCAAGGATGGAATTCCGACCCCATTAAGGAATTTTGGGTGGAAATGAGAGGGGTTTAAGGATAAACTGTGCACTTTTTCAAGGTTTGCAAGGATAAATCCTCATTTCATGGGTGGAATTTTGACTTGTGTAAGGATTAATCCTTATATGGAGGGCGGTATTATGATTTGTGTAAGAATAAACTCATATTGGAGGGCAGAATTCTTATTAGTGTAAGGATTTTCATGATCTCTTGGGCAAAAACTCCACTGGGCTAAGGATTTTGCATTTCAAACTTGGAATTTCCAACCTTAATTAAGGATTTTGCATTTTGGTTTATGGAATTTTCTTCTTGATCATGGATTTTCACACTTCAACTGAAGAATTTCATTTTTTCTTTAGAATTCATTTCTTTTATCAAGAATTTAAATTTAAATTTTCCATTTTCCTTGTCTTGTAAAATTTTGAATTTTAAAACCCAATTTCTCCCTTGGTGGAAATTGGACTTGGACAAGAAATTGTGGGGTCGAAATTTGCTTGAGATAAGGACTTGCAAGTGGAGATATGGTGAAGTCTTGGATAGCAAGGTGGAAGTTTGACCTCCTCATGGATTCTTAAGTGGAAAATTGAGGTTGTCAAGGATAACTTGGTGGAAAATTGACCTCCTCATGGGGTTTCAAAGGGAAATTCACTCTAGTCATCGAGTTTGAAGGGGGGAATCTTGGATATTTTTTGCAAAAATATGAAATTACAATTTTATCCAAGGATTTCTAGGATTTTCTCTTATTTTTTTCTTTATTTCCCTTTCAAGCTTGGAATTTCCCTATTTCTCCACACTTAGCATTTTTTCAAAATATTGTTTTTTTCATGTCTCCACACTGCAACTTCACAAATCTCATACTTCAAACAAGGATTTTTCAAAATATCAGCGCTCCCAACTTACAAAAGGATTGAAGGGGAAACTTGACCTAGAAGAGGTGGATTTGCTGAAGGAAATCCTTGTCAAACCTGGATTTTGCAATTGAGAATCAATCCTTGGAAAATTTTCTTCAATCCAGACCTCAACCTAGGAACTCTTGACTTGACCCACTCATTCCTTAAAAGTCAGGAGACTAAGAAACCCGAAAAATGCTGCCAACCTAAAGCTGACTAAGCTAAACACTAAGCTAGAAAGCAAAGAAAAGGGGTTATCCATTTGCAATGGGGCATGTGTGTTTACAACACAACATGTTCGTCTACTTGTAATTCCACAGTTTCTTTACCATGGCTGGTTCCAACAGTCAGACAGTATAAATATGCATAACATCTTATATCATAATCACATATTTCATATGTCCATACATTAAACCAATCATAGATAGTAAACACCATGAATCAGCAATATATCTATCATGCTATGTCAGATAATCATAAACAGCAACGCATATTAATTCAGAAGTATGTAGATGTACACAGAATTATTCCATTAGGTATGGAAATCCACACATCAAACAATATATAATTCACGCTTGTAAGTATTATTACCTTCCTTGTGATTCAATTTTCTCCTCTTCCCTTCATTGCTGATGAAGTCATATTATACCCCTCCATCGGGTCTGTAGAGTGGTGCCTTTCCTGTAGGGTCATGACCGATGGGAGGGTTATGCTAGTTTATTTGCTCATCACACCTCTCATCTAATCCTCTTTTAATTTATGTTTGTTAATCACTCTATCGATTAATGCTGGATTACCCATTGATTAATGCTTAATCGTCCCATTGGTCAAGAGAAGATTGCTGTTCACAGAGAAGGCAATTCATGAGGCAGCGCTCCTGGTTATGGACATGATTGATACACAGTGGTTACAATTCTGTTCAGGGTGGTGATTATGGGCTGCTGTAGCTACGGTTAAGAAATTGTGAAGTTTCACTGGCGTGAGACAATTTCTATTCAGATATTGTTGAATCTGGTCAGGGTCATGACAAATTCTTAGTAAGGGCAGGATTGGGAGGCAGTTGCTTCTTGTTAATTGCCCTTTTGGCCTTTGTTCAGTGTATACTACTAGTACTTTTGATGAAATTATGGATGGTTGCTGTCTCCCTCTTTCTCTATGGGGGTTAGAGGAAACTTAAATATTGTGGAATGACTTGGAGAAAGGGCATTTATTGGCTGATAAGTTTTACATGGAACAATATGTTTGGAATTTGTGTCAACAAGTTTTGCATAGCATTCTTGTCAATCAGAAGGAAAATCTGTAATGTCCCCTTTTGGGTTTGCCCTAGAATCACAAATTCCATTAAAATAAGAATTGGAAGATGGTTAAAGATATAACTTTATCACTTAAAATGCTTTTTAACAAGGTAAATCCTGATTTAGGTTCTGCAATCACCAAATAAGGGACAAGTGCATACACACACATACACTAATTATCTTGTTAGTGTAATATAATCTGCCTTAAGTTGTATAAGTTGATAATACAAAGAGATATACAATTCTAACCTAGGGATTAGGTAATAATATAATCTTAGTTATCGATTCACAACATCCTGGCTTGGATCTGGAAGTGGATGCAGGCGGATCTGGGTGCCTTGTGGATGCCTCCGAGAAGCGCATCTTGGGTGCCTGGATGCGATGTGAATGCCTCCAAGAAGCGCATCCTGGGCGCTTGGATGCACTGTGGATCTTTGTAAGTAAGCATCCATAGTGCATCCAGGCACACAGGATGTGCTTCCGGGAGGCATCCACAAGGCACCTAGGCACATCCATCAGCATCCGTGGGCCTAGTCAAATATATTTTTGTCCATGCTCCCTTTGAAAACAAGGATTCAGAATTGAAAAGTTTCATGGTTATGGCAACCTTAGTTTCCATCTCTAGCCTCTGTGTAATCATCGCTTGTGTTTATTATGTCTATTTACGTAGGTATTCTAACAACCATTGTGGGATTTCACAATCTCCTCCATTTTCTCGCGGAGCAGCTGATATCTTCTTCTCACCTTTGACACACAAGGCCTTGAAATCGACATACGCAATTCCCTCCCTATTTTTCTCTACAAGCCGAAAAGTTTCACCGACGGCTTACATTGCTCTGTTTGTCTATGTGAATTCGAGGAGAATGACAAGGGCTAGCTTCTGCACATCTGCAATCACAATTTTCACGTGGATTGCATTGATATGTGGTTGTATTCCCATTGTACGTGCCCTCTTTGCAGAGCCAGCGTTGAAAAGCATTGTGATTCATCTGTGGAATTGGGTGAGAGACAAATAGAGGTTTTAATTGGGGAAGAAGCAGATGACAGTGCAAATGGTTCAGGAGAAGAACATAATGTTCCTTCCTTCAATGGGGGACATGTTGAAGAGCATAGTAGAAGTATTGTTGTCATTAACATAAAATAGATTCTTCCATTAAAATTACAGAGATTTTGTAATTCAAATTGCATTGGAATTGTGAACATAGACGTATATGATATGACTTATTAGTTATTGAACTTATTTTGATTTGAATATTTGTAAATTGTGAACTATCAAATTTGAAATATCTTGATCAATGGTGAAGTATCATACTATCAAATGATTTAATTTTGTATATTTCTTGCATTTCTTCGCATACATACATACATACATACATACATACATACGTACGTACGTACGTACATACATACATACATACATACATACATAAACGCATCCAAAACCCCCCCCCAAAAAATTTCACACATTCGTGCATCCAATTCTCGCACTTGCATCCGCATCCACCCAAAAAAATTTCGCACATCCGTGCATCCGATTCTCGCACTTGCATCTGCATTGGCACCCGAATTGGTAACTTAGAATATAATGCATATTTATGTTTAGCTTCCATGATCTTAACCATAATAAGGAATGAGAAAAGAAAGACATGATGAGGTGCCCTCATTATCTCCGCCCTAGGCTCAAGAGTGGAAACTTTGTCCCCCCTTGTCCCCATTCTTCATGGGGTTGGCGTACCTTGCGGAACCTTTACACTGTTCCCCTTCATCACTCTATCTTACTCACCTCATATGGTTAAAGATCCTTTCCTTTGCTATCACATAATTCACCCATATGCTTTGGTGGAAGGATTACAATAGGATGCCCTTAACTCAACCCTAGCCCAAGAGCAGAAACTCTGCCCCCCTCGACTCCATGCTTCATGGGGTTGGCGTACCTAGTGAGGCCTCGCCGCTCTGCTTTATTGCAATTGCTTTCCATCTATATGGTATTATGGACTATCCTTCACAAATTGTACCTTTGTATTATGTAGCCCATGCCCATTCCACCACAAGCCTTATCTAGTGCCTTTGTATGATTTAGCATGGTCCATTCAACTACAGGACTTATCTATCTTGTGAGGTATTAATACCACTTTGCATTGTTGCCTTTGAGAAAAATATATTATTCCCCCAATTGATCTCCCCTTTTGATTTCTTCTTCAAATGAAACTTTCTCCTCCGTAATATCTCCTTTGAGTGTAGAGAGTCACACCCTTTCATTTGTTAATACCCTTATGAAAGGGTCACACCCTTTGGTTATGAAAAGACACATCTGTTTGACAACAACTATTGCCCCTTTCACTCCTTATTTAATCTTCACCTATCACTTATCAAATCTATCTTTGCTACTTTTCAAATCTGCACATCCCATTCAAGATCTACATATCGTCTTCTTATTTTCCTCTTTCCTTCTCAATTCTTATTTCAGATCCCTCCTTATACTTCTGTTCTAATTCTTCTCTAGACCTCCTCTACTCCTTTTTTTTCCCATTCCATTTGATCCTTTTTAACCCTTATATCTCCCATGCGAGGGAGAGGTCACACCTCTTCATCATGTCTGCCTTATGGCAAGAGTCACAACCTTTCATAATCGTCATTTTTTCGAAGAGTCACAACCCTTAACCTTTTGAAAGTCACTTCCTTTTTTTTTTCCATTTCCTTTCCCTTAATACCTACTTAATTCTTATGGTTTGCCTTTTCTTCCTCCTTCCCCTTCTCCTCAAATGAAGTTCTTATCTCTCCCTTTTATACCCCTCATTTTAGGGACACAACTTTTCCAGTCATGCCTTTTGACCTTTTGTTTAACATAACTAGTATTTAATTATTTTTAATATTATTCTTTTATATTTTTAATTTAATTATTATTGTTTATTATTTAATCCTATTTCAAGAAGGGGACATGACAAAATCATAGAGAAAAGTATGGCAATTTCACTTGGTATGATTACCAGTTGGAATAGTTACCAGTTGAAGTGCCTCTAGTATTCTTTCCTTGTCATATTTTGGATGAAGAAGCTAAATACTCTACCAAAGATAAATGTCTATCAACTGTAGCTACTGTGATCACAATCTCAGATATCAAAAAGCTTGTCTGACAAAGGATATGATTTGGAAAATGAGCAACTGACAAAGGTGAATCAGCATAAAAAGGTAAGGATGTGCTGCATATTGAATTCTACAAATCTATGCCAGACATCATTGATGAAGGATCTGTATATTTTCCGTGCATGCAAAAAGGCCTTAAGACACTCTCTTTTGGGGTGCTGATTAGTGCAAGGATCAATAAATTGATCTAGTGCCACCTTTCATAAAGACATGGCAGTAGCTTAGCACCTGAAAGCTTTTTTTAACCATGCTGATAAAGCTATTGCCAAGCTGTTAGTTTGAAGGTTGGAAGGACTTGATTTCATATTTCCAAGGCTAAAGAAATGGACTGCTTTCACTAGCCACAGAACCAGATTTCTAATTCACCGTACAAGACCATGTTCAGAAATGCCTTTGTCTGGTTCAAGTAAATACAAGCAAAAATACTGTCATCTTAATTTATTTGTCAACGATGTAGTTGTATTCAAGAAAAAATCAGGGCAACCAGCTAATTGGATGGCTATGAAATGCTTAATGGAATTTCACTGATGACAAGTATCTCCTTCACAAATTAATAATTCAGTATCAGGCACTTTGGATTGCTTGGGGACATTGCATGTAAGCCTGAGTGGTGATGATCAGAGGTCAAAGGATCAATTTTTGGATGATGGGCTCTGATTACTTACTAACATGGAGCCATCCAAATGCGATATCAAATAAAAATATATGAAATTTGAGCATGACTTTTAGAATTTATGGATATGTGCCAGTGGATGCATACTAGGAGTCCGCCACTTCAAATGGAAAACAAAACATTTTACAGATGGAAAAACTTCTAGAAATGCAAATCCAAATGTTTTGGAAAACAGGAAAATTCTCCAAAATGTCAATTTCAAGTTATTGAGAAATGGGAATATAAACATATTTCATAACTAATCAAGAATTGAAAATAAAATTCTAAAGAACTACAAAATTGTAAATTGTGAAAACTCAAAAATAGAAATTGATGTGATTGTATAACGAAAATTGCCTTGGTATATTAGCAAGTACTGCATAGTTGTGTGGAGATGGGGGGTACGGAGACGGAGATGGAGACCATTTGAATTGAGGGTATCAGGGTAAACGTGTAAATGTACAGCATGGGAATGGGAACATCATACCTTAATTGGAGTTTCCTGGTGATCATGGCAAGTCTTTTGGCGTAGGAGCTGTTGGTTTCCATAGAATGATTCATGATGTCACCAACTAAATGGAACTCGTAAATCACTGAATTTAACTACAATGCTACTTGAATAAATCAAATGATAGTCAAGGATCAAGATGATATGATGTCATTTAAACTGAAAATTAATATGCAGAAATTGAGAGAACTGAACTCAGTCAAAGGTGAATTTTAGCCTGGAAAAAACATGATGAATAGAAAGCAGTTGGTAGCGGCAGTTGCTCATCTATCCAATCTTATTAGATCCAAAACAAGTACAGGGAAAGATACAACATTTAGTTTTTATTTTACTCTTGCAAAGTTGCCAATTCTCTGTACAACTGAGTTCTACAAATTTGATCACTACAACACTTGTACAAGCCTTTAATGATGTGAAGCATCATCACCATGTCTTCATATAGATGCTTGGATATCCCAACTGTGCACTGAAAGTGAAATGTCTCCATGCTCCGAATTGGAAGAGAGGATTTATTGTTCATTTCAAATTCTGCTTCTGCTGTCAGGATGAAATTGTCTCTTCAGGAGAGTGACAGGTTTTTGGGTTCTGTTTCTTTTCTTGAATTTCTGGGAAAGCTTCCATCTTGTCAAAGTACATTCGTTTCCTGATCCTTATCAATCATAGAACAATTAGAAGGTCTATAAGTCTGCAGGAGATGAGTCAAAGATGATGATGACAAGAAAAATGTGTCATTCAAAGCTTACTTATTACATTTTCCTGACCGGATAGAATGAATCTAAGGATGCATAAATTTTGAACATAATTAAGGTATCTCAATGAAATTCAGTTATAGTTAAACTTATATAGTGCCACATGTCTTGGGAGTTGCTGTGTAAAACAACACTGAATTTCAGCCCAGAGAACCGTGAGATGGGGAAAAAGTCAGTTGGCAGTGACAATTGCTTATCTATCAAATCTTTTTAGACCCAAATCAAGTGCAATGAGTGGATGCAACAATTAGTCGTTCCTTTACTCTTGTCATGTTGTTAATCCTCCATACAATTGAGCTCTACAAATTTGATTACTGCAACATTCACACAAGCCTCCAATTATGTGAATTATCCTCTCTATATCTTCTTATAAATGCTGCTATATCCTTATTGTATGCTGAAAAGTCTCTATGCCCTGAATTGGAGGAGAAAAGGTTTTCGTTTGTTTCAAATTTTGCATTTTTTGAATAAAACACCCCTTCAGGAGGACTGGTGGTTATGTTCTACAGGTTTCTGGGTTCTGTTTCTTTTTCTGAATTTCTGGGAAAACTGTCTTGTCAAAGTACAAGCTTAGTTGGTTCAAGCATTGAGTTTTCATGGTGGAGATCCCAGTTCATATTCCTAGGAGGACATTTAGTGAGGAATTTTAAATTGTGATTCTTGGTCTCATAGTTGGCTTCTAGAGTGGATGTAGTTTCTAAATAAAGTAAATTTTTAAGTAGTGAGTTTTGGTCTTCCATCGTGATTTCTAGTGTGTTTGCTTGTAAGGAGTTTGTATTAGTTTATACTAAGTGCTCATGAGATCTTGTTTGGCCTCATGTTAATAATCGTAGGAGCAGAATATTTGTAAATGCTCTGCAATATAAAACAAAGGATAAGAAAAAGGTGCATATCAAAGAATTTGGATTCAAAATTATCAGTTGCTCTTTCATAATCAAGAAGAAATCTGACAGATTTTGGGCCCAATGCAGCGAAGGAAGTACTTGCTTTGTTGATTTCAATTACAGGAACTTGAATTCATCAAGTACTTCTGATATTGATGATATTATAATCATGTTGGTCAATTCATTATATCAAATCATCTCATTTTATAACAGTCCACGCTGTCAATGAATATGAAATGATTTCAATTACGTTCACCAGATGGAATGGTCTATGGACCACTGATTGCACTGATGGTCACAACTGTTTAGAGATTTGTAGGACAGGTGCCAAAGACTGGTTCTTCTCCAACTGTTTTGAACAACTTTGCCAACCCTTTTAATGAGGAATTGTTTCACTGTTCTAAGCCAAGTACATTACTTTGGAGTCCAGTGGAAATGACCTCATTATTTACATCCTTTTACCAGGATCTCTCAATTGTTATCATTTGAGTAGGTTTCTCCTCAAAGGTCATCTTGTTTAGGCATGAGATTCTATTTTTCTTTTTTTGTTAGTGATAATATATTTTGAAATCCATGAATTCATTGGCAGGATGCTAAAAATGCTTTTGTTATGAATATATTTTCATGATCAGTTGAGATCTTTTTAGTTTTTACCTAAGTTACCGATTCGGGTGCGGGATGCGGGTGCGGGATGTGTGAATTTTTTTTAGGGGATGCGGATGCGTTTGGGTGCGATTCTTATATATATATATATATATATATCTTTGTGTGTGTTAGACATAATATATTTGATTAAAATAATATTTGATGTTTGTAATGTTTTAATATATGTGAATAAATATTAATATATTATGTTTGTAATGTTTTAATTATTAATATATCAGTTAGACATAATATATTAGTCATCTCCGTGATCATGCAATAACAATATCAATCATTCAACTCTACTCTCTTCTCAAGAGTGGTTAATTATAGTAGCTTCGATCAGATAGAGGATAAAATTAATATAATATATAATTATATTAATAATAATAATAAATATATCAATATAATAATATTTGACATAATTATTGTTAATATTAATATAATATATAATATTGATTATATCAGATATAATATTATATAGATAAAATAATAATAAATAATAATATTAGTATTGTTATATTAATATCATTATTAATATTAATGTCTATTATAATGTGAATCGAATATTATCGTATGTCATTGTAAGTCAATGAAATGTTAGACCGAATGATTGCTGTTTACACCGAACGGTGTCACGCTGGGTGAAACAGCATTGAGAGGGTTGCGTCTCATAGATGTGACTGGCGAGAGCAGCTCATGTGCCCAGTTCTGTTCTGATATATTTAAAATATATTAAATATATTTTAACTTCGTATTTTCTCTCTGCGGCTTCATATCCCACAAACACAAATATATTTAATAGTATATTAAATGTTAAAATCCATATTTAGCTTCGTATTTTCTCTCTGCAGCTTCATATCCCACAAACGCAATCTCTGCAAACCGCATTTTTGGTTTTTCTGCAGCGAACGGCTACAGCTACGCATCCTGTGCTCCCCACTCCCGCATCCGCTCCCGCATCCCAGGGCTAGGTGGACGCATCAGTATCCTAGGTTTTTACCCATCACAAAAAAGCATATGCCTCATTATGTCACTTGCGTTAATGTTTTGAACCAGATTGGTATAAATGCAATATACAGAAACTCAGAAAAATGTACGAGCAGATGGCACTAATATTTATCCTGGGAAAACCCTCCAGCCTGAGGGAAAAACCCAGCCACACCCAAAAAATAGATCCCTTTATTGTAAGCTCAAAACAATTACAATGATCTTCGCGCTTATGATTGATAATACTTATTAGTCAATCAATAAGCCCTTTTACAGTTCGATCACTTTAGCCATGTAAATAGAAAATACCAAAACATTAAGTATCTCACAGATACTTCAATCAACAAGAATATCTTCCCATAATCAATTAACATACACGATCATACACAGTAATTCTGTAGTATAAAACACACTCACTAAATCAGAATAATACTATAGCAAATATGATGCACTTATCACAAAAGATAGATGGATTCTCCTAACACCGGAAAATTTCCAACTGCACACTCAGCGATCACATAAATTCTGAGAATAAAAAAAACAAACACAATAGTCTGTCAAATGCAGTGCTTCCTGTAGAAGAAGAATTGCATTCTTCAGTCACTAAAATATGCACAAGTCACATATGATACTACACAAGAATCACAATACAATGCCCTATCAATACATGGTACACAGCCAAATGCTCGACCTGGACGAATAGTCTTTCCGTGGAATACAAAGGGACACACTGTTACAAAACAAGGAAGTGACGGCAGTTACTCATATTGACGTTTTAGTATTCCTGCAATCTAGAGAAGCCATATGATCTCAAATTCCATTGGTCCTTCGGCAAAACAGAAAAGGAATAATTAATGAGCACCGACGAGAGATTAAAAAAACATAATTTGATCATTCACGGCAGGCACATGAGAATAGGCTGACCATAATCACCGAGGATATTTGCTCTTCAATCTTTAATACATGGGCGGTGACGGTTATGAAGAATAGCTGATTCACCTACAGCAGAATGCATGGCTTCTGAAAAGCTTCTGAAAATATAAAGAACAATGAATAGAAATCAGACATGATAGCATCTCCGCTGGAAATATGAAACTGTTCATTCTGAGATAGAAAGTGAATTGAAATCAGACACGATATGCCTCTAACAAATGTAAATTTCATAAAATGATGACCTGTTTGTCAGCCTTCCTTTAATGCATAATTGCAGTTTTTGTCACATCCTTGAGAATTGATATTCTGCTAGTGGAGGTTTCGTTTGTTCCATATCAAATGCTTTTGTATGTTTTCGTTTCTTGTTACAGCATTCATCACTGATTTGTTTGCTTCTATAAATAGCAAAAAGCTTTTTATGTATCTTTTTGTTTTCAGTATGTGAATTGAGGGTTTTATTTGTTTAATCTTTTTGTTTTCAGTATGTGAGTTGAGGGTTTTATTTGTTTAATCTTTTTGTTTGCAGTATTCACTACCTCTGCCTAAAGGTGGAAGAGAGGCAATAACAAAAAATCCAATTCTGCGAGAAGATCAGCTTGCACATAAAATTTTGTATCCAAAAGACAAAAAGAAATCTGCAAATCATGTAAATTTCACTTCATATCTAACATTGTTACAGCCATTTTACTGAATTAAAATGATCTTTTAGAATCAGTGTCTTACCTGATGCTTTGTAAACCAGGGTTTGGATTTGCTGTGCTCTGGAGAGATTAGCTTCGAGGTGAAGGAGAAAAGAGCACCACTGCAGGCTCCAATACGACAAACTGTAGCTGTTTTCAGTGGTAGAAGAAATCCAAATGACAATCATTTTTCTCGTCATAAGCATTGACAGTAGGAAACAAGGTGTTGTGTGCAGCTCAAAACTTTCCTCTTCACAGCCGAACAACCTGAGGAAAGTAAAAAGATTGGATGGTGGTTTACCCAATATTATATGATATATATTAAAAGAGTGAGCAAGTGTAAGTATTTCTCTCGGTCTAATTACTGTATCTTAAAGAGGATCACACCAGCATTTGCTTTGAATTGCAAGAGGCAGTATAGATCATGAAGCAAGAATGTAATTATTCATTGGTTTTATCTTGTTTAGTAGCTACTTGGACAAAATCAATTTTCAGCTTGGGAGAATATTGCTTTTATGCTTTTGAGGGAATTTCTCACCACAGTTTCTTTGTTTTCACCGCTTTTGGCATTTGAGTAAGATTTGTTTTCACTGCATTTGGCATTTGAGTAGATTGATTTTTACTTTGAGATCGGAATGTCCATAGCATGAGTATGAAGTAGGTATTCTTGTAATTCTACCAAATTTATGTCGAGAAAGTTAATAAGCTTAGGAACATTTTACCAGCATTTGCTTTGAATTGCAAGAGGCTGTATAGATCACAAAGCAGTATTGTAATTATTCATTGGTTTTATCTTGTTTGGTAGCTACTTGGACAAAGTCAATTTTCAGCTTTGGAGAATTTTGCTTTTATGTTTTTGAGGCAATTGCTCACCACAGTTTCATTGTTTCACCACATTTGGCATTTGAGTAAGATTTATTTTTACTTTGAGATCAGAATGTCCATGGCATGAGTATGAAGTTGGTATTCTTGTAATTCTACCAAATTTATGACGAGAAAGTTAAAAAGCTGAGGAACATTTTACTTGCAAGTACACATCTTCCTACAGAAAATGATTTCTGAATTTGTTTTGATGCTTATGCTGTGGAAGGTCAATTTTTTGTTCAGATTTACCCTTTTGCCATTATACTAGTGACAAAAGCTCTCAATGTGTCCTCGGCTGTGAATGATATGCATGATACAAATTGGAGTGTTATCTTTGGTTATAGATTGTTTTGTTCAGAATTTTATAAAATCACTACGTGAACACCAAGTTATTTCCTTTCATCAGATTGCTAACTAGTACAGATGTCTCATCTTGTTAATGGTTTTCTGAACTACGATTACCATGATTCTCCATCATACTCAGCCAAGATTACCTTATGGCAATGCTGTGTCCTTGTAATACGTTTGTACGATACATCACAAGAACTGAAAAAGGCAATAGATAGCATTAAACATGTGTGATAGATTGACAATTCAAATTAGAGATGGCACCAAACATGAAGTACATTGTACGAGCACTCGTTACTTTTTGGGGACATGGTTATCATACACAACTTAGAGTAGTTGTGAATTGTAATATGCTCTTTCTAACCTGTTCATTGGGGTGGATTGTTAGTGCAATAGATAGCATTAAACATGTGATAGATTGACAATTCAAACTAGAGATGGCACCAACATGAAGTGCATTGCACGAGCACTCGTTACTTTTTGGGGACATGGTTATCATACACAACTTAAGAGTAGTTGTGAATTGTAATATGCTCTTTCTAACCTGTTCATTGGGGTGGATTGTTAGCCTATTCAATTGGATTCTCATAGGTTTTAATGAGTTAGGGTTAGGGTAGTTTGGAGGCAGTTGATCCAATGAGATGGTAGAGGTTTATTTGGGCTTTGACAATTATAATGAGTGCAATGCTCTTTTGGAGTGGTTTTGGATGAGTTTTTCTTATACTTTCTATTTTTAGTAAGTCAGTTTTGGGTACCAAGCTAGTTAGTATTATTTTTAGACAAGTCGGCGGGAGTAGTGGATATTGTTGGATCTGGTGATTTTATTTTAAACAAGGATAAGTTAATATTTTATAAAGTTAAATTAATTATTAGACTTAATTGTTATTTAATATATTTTAAAATAAATACTATTTGGGCACCAATATTGAAGTGGAATCTAAATATTTAGTAAAGTGGGCATTTTGGAGACTTCAACACACTTTATGAAGGCTTTGATTTTATTTTAATATTTTTAAAAAGCTATTTGGGAGAGGCTGGCCCCTTTTGAGTAAATATAAAAGAGAGTTGAAACTCATTTTTCTTATTTTTGAGTTTGATGTTTTGGATATAATCTTAAGAATATTCGGTGATCTCATATATAATGGTCCCTTTTGGGTAAATATAAAAGAGTTGAAACTCATTGCTCTTATGTTGATTTTGATGTTCAAGATATAATCTTGAGAATATCTTGGTGATTTATGTGATATATATATATATATATATATATATATATATATATATATATATATATATATACTCATTTTGTAACGTTCTTGATTGTTGTATATTATTGGTGGTGATTGGTTGAGAGGGTTTGTTGGATTTATTGCACATCTTTTACTTGTTTGAGGTTGGTTGTACTTCTTCATTCTGATCGTACCTTTTTGAAGTGAGTGTGTGGGGGTTCTTGGAGAGGGCATTTGGGGAGTGTAGAGGTTTGTGATTGAGTTTGGAGATACCATCACCCCTCCCTTCTCGTCTCATTTTGGATTTGCTTCTTGTTAGCGTCTCTAGAATGCATAAATTGTGAACTTGAGTCATTTCATTTTTGCATTTTCTCAGTATGTTTGAAATAGGTATATGATGCTTTTTAATCATCCGGGTTGCTAAAATAGAATCTTTAGCTACATGTATTTCTTAATATTGTCATATTTTTGAGTTGTTTATTTGTTGCAAGTTGATTTATTATTTGCATTTTATTTTTCACCTCAAAACCATGCACACATTTAAAACACACAAAAAAGGCAAACAACACTACATATTACAATGGTATTAGAGCTAGACAAGGAGCCCCAAACACCTATAATGTTGCTTAATGGTGAGTGTTGGAAATAAGCTATACTTGAGCCAACGATAGGCTAGCCAAGAGGGGCTAGTAGCCTAGTTGGTAGAGTACTCCAATAACAAATGGAAGGTCTTAGGTTCAAATCCTATTTCGTCCAAATAAGGAGCAACTCAACAAGTGGTATTAGAGCAATGTATTCCACCATCTTGGAGGGTACAATATGACAGAACAATGACATGTCAGGTTGAGAACAATAACCATTTCCACTATATTATTGTAGAAAATGTCTGTTCCAAACATAATTGAAGAAGAATAGAGGGTTTTAGAGAGACAACATAGAAAATGTGGGTGACAAGCATGCAAGTGAACCAAGAGAGATTTTTGAATTAGTTGGATGGCCTAGATAAAGGGCATCAAGTTGCAAAACAATGGGCACAAGAAAAAAACTAGTGTTGGAAACTTTTAACAGAATTTGTGGCTCGACAGATAGGGAATTAACATGTATTTCTTAATATTGTCATATTTTTTAGTTGTTTATTTGTTGCAAGTTAATTTAGTATTTGCATTTTATTTTTCACCTCAAGACCATTGTGCACACATTTAAAACACACAACAAAGGCAAACAACACTACATATTACAATGGTATTAGAGCTAGACTAGGAGCCCCAAGCACCTACAATCTTGATTGTAGAAGAATAGAGGTTTTAGAGAGACAACATAGAAAATATGGGTGACAAGCATGCAAGAGATCCAAGAGAGATTTTTGAATTAGTTGGATGGCCTAGATACAGGGCATTCAGTTGCAAAACAATGGGCACAAGATAGAGCTACTAGGAGCCCCAAGCACCTACAATGTTACTTAATGTTGGGTGTTGGAAATAAGCTACACCTGACCCAACAATGGGCTAGCCAAGAGGGGCTAGGAGCTTAGTTGGTAGAGCACTCCAATAACAAATGGAAGGTCTTAGGTTCAAATTGTATTAGTGTTAGTTGGATGGCCTAGATATAGGACATCAAGCTACAAAACAATGGGCACAAGAACAAAATTAATGTTGGAAACTTTTAACAAAATTAATGACTCGACAGATAGGGATAAATATTGGTGCAAACAATGGAGACAACATTTTGCAGCCATCGATGTTTTTCTATTGGTCACTTGGCAACTAATTGTTCTCTTCTTGCGATGTAAAGGTGTTGCCACTTGGTGGAAAGACAATTGCGAAGAATATTTGACTATCCCAACTTCTGATTCTTTCTCTG
This sequence comes from Chamaecyparis obtusa, assembly GCA_027943335.1. Taxonomy (NCBI): domain Eukaryota; kingdom Viridiplantae; phylum Streptophyta; class Pinopsida; order Cupressales; family Cupressaceae; genus Chamaecyparis; species Chamaecyparis obtusa. The sequence continues at coordinate 1,592,012 of BSBK01003597.1, forward strand.
ATAAAGAGTCATAGGTTGGCGAGACAGTTAAAGCTTCTACTACAAATTTGGGTGATGTTGCAAATCCAGTGATGCTTATGTTGTAAATCGAGCCATCCATGAGAATACCATTCTTGCTCCTAGTGTGGCTCCCTTTGGTCGTGACTACCCTTCTTTCCCCTTTTCTCCTATTCTGCTCCGATCTCCAATTGACAATGTGCAACTTTCTCAACACCTTGGCCCTGGTGCTGACAGTTTTCCAAATAGAGTTTCTTTAGCTATTCTCCCTTGTGGTGGGGATCCTAAGGACAACATTGCTTGAACAACTGTTTGATGACATAGGAAAAATAGTTCTTTAAATTCACATTCTTCTCCACAAGTGGTGAGTGAGTTTCCCTCCCCCTCTTGAGGAGGGTTGCCAACCTTTATGCTAGTATTTAGTTCATATTTTGTATTATGTATTTTCCAACACCTTTACTTTTAGTGTTCTATTAGTTAGTTGTTGGCCTCAACTTGTAAAAGCCAATACCCCTGCTAATGTGCTGTTCTCTTTGACGCCTTTGGGCTATGATTGTCTAAGGGCCAACCCCCTTATTAGGCTGTTGATTTTAATCAAAACAATTGAGGTAACAATGACCAATAAGAGAACTCAATCTATGGTAAGAATCAAAATCATCAAACAAGAACTATCAACTCGAGGCCTCCAATGCCTATCTTTTTCACTTGGGGTACCATTGTAGGGTGATTATGAGCCTAAGAGAACTTATTTACATAATCAGTCTCAACATGATCGAGAGAGTGGACATCTTACGTTCTAGGTTGTTATCTCATTGAGATTTTATGGTTGTTAGGATGAAACATAGACCTATCACTAGTGGAAGAACACTTAACTATGACTTGTAGAAGAAGGTAGGAAAGTTGACTCTATCTTATTATGATGGTTTAGGGAAGCCTTCAACTCAAGCTTGGGTTTCCATCTCAATCCTCTATGCCAAGCGAAGAGGCCATTAAGTTTTCATCAATACATCTTGATGACATTGCACATGAGTGGTAGCATAATGGGATGATCACCGTAGGACATGATCGGATTACCTTTTATGTAGATTTTATATAGAGGTTGATTGAGAGATTTGATAACAAAGACTATCGATATTTCAAAGAGTTCGCACAACTGAAACAATGGGGTTCAATAGATACATATACTGTTGATTTTTCAGACACATGCAATGTTTACCACAATAAAATTTAGAGAGAAGACACAATTCTTTTCGGATGGGTTAACAAATCCATTGAGAGGGTGGATTAAGGCTCTCAACCCACCTACCTTGTAGGAGACTATTAAGAAAGCTAGAGATACAAAGACTTCTACTTCTAAAAGAAAGTTTTAGTCCAAATGATTCTTTACAAAAAGGACAAAGATAAATAATAGTTTAATAAGGAATCACATCAATCAAGAAAGGATTCCAACAATTTGGATGGCGAGCAATTGAACATCCTTAGGAGTAAGAAATTATGCTTCCATTGCAGAGAACCTTAGGACTCATCACATAAGTGTAGTATGAAAGCCAAAGCTAAAGATACAACATTAGAAAAATCAGAATAGTAGTCCGATTCAAAGAGTAGTGAAGCAAAAAAATCATTTGAGGAAGAGTCAAAGAATGATAGGACAATTGCACAACCCACTAGCACTTTAAAGGCAATCACATTCAATGTGAGAGGTATAATACACGGGAAACAATTAGTACCATTGATTTATACAAGAGCCATACACTATTTCATTGATGAAGGCTTTGTGGCTAAGAGAGGTTTGCAAACAAAGGAACGCAATGAGTTTAAGGTGCCGTAGTTGATGGGTATAAACTTCGTTGTACTCATAAGATCTCAAATCTGAGTGCACAGATGCGTAATAAGGGCTAAAAGATGAATTCTGTGTGGTTGATATGGGGGATAATGATGTTATTCTTGGTATGATAAGGATGTTAAAACTTGTGGAATTCTCTTTCATAACTTATAGAAGTTAGAGATGAGGTGTGAACATGAAGGAATGAAAGTAGTACTTAGGACTTTTAGATGGAGGATCTAGAGTGGTATCACTTAAGAGGATGAAATGAATAATTAGATATGATAAGGTAGAGTAGGCAACATAGTGTCTCATCACACCAACAGTTCCTACAATTTTAGACCAACAAAAGAACAAGTACTACCATCTTGATATTCAAAGGTTGCTATCCAAACATATCAAGATGTTTATGAGTATTCTTTATGGAGTTCCACTTAAGAGAGGACTAGAGCATGTTATGGAGTTGAAGGGAGAAAAACTAGTAATCACTACATTTTATCGACATCCTAAGAAGCATAAGGATGAAATATAAAAGATAATTAAGGAGTTATTGGAGATGGAGCACATAAGTCCCAACACTAGTTTCTTTGTGTTAACAATAATTTTGGTGAAGAAGGAAGATGAAACAACACACGTGTATTGATTACATGGCATTAAACAAAAAAGCAATTAAGATAGATATCTGATTGATGAGTTGCATGTATCAATACTTTTCCAAGAAATAAGGAAAGATGATGTTGAGAAGAATGCCTTCAGATGCTATTTTGGACATTCATGCTTTTGGTGATGTTTAAATTGACATGCACCAGCTAGTTTTCAGATTTGCATGAATCAAGTGTTCATGAAGCAGTTGAAGAAGTTTGTTTTGATATTTTTTTATGAAATCCCCATTTTCAGTAAGACTTGTAGGAAGCATATGCAACATGTTGAGGTCTTGAACATCTTGGAAAGTGAGTCTCTATATGTTGAGGAGTCTAAATGTGACTTCTCATGACAAAGCTTCTTTATCTCAGTCATATCATCATTGTAGAGGGAGTGAGAGTTGATCTTGAGAAGATCAAGGCTATTTTTGAATGGCCCACTCCTACAAATCTCACTTAGATTAAGCAATTATTTGGTTTTTGTGGATTTTTCAAGAGATTTGTTAGGATATTTTCAAAAAGTACAACTTCATTTATAAATTTGACAAAGAAGGGAGCTTTTGAGTGGTTAGATTTAGCACATAAGTGTTTTGAGTGCTTCAAGAAAGTGATGTACACATGGCATGTGCTGGCAATACCAGACTTCTCCAAACCTTTTGAGTTGAAGTGTAATTCTTTTGGAGAGGGGATAGGTGTAATTTTGTTATCGGAGAAACAACCCATCACATTTGTGAACATAAAATTAAGAGGTGCGAAGAGGAGCTAGTCATGCCTTGGCAAATTTTGACCATGTCTAATTGGGGGTAAGTTAATCATCAAAACAAATCACAACAACATCAAGTAGTTAATGATCTAGAAGGATCTTAATGATAGACATCAAAAGTGGGTCAGTAGTTTGTAGGCATATGATTTTGACATTTTATACATGAAGGGGAAGAAGAATATTGTTGTTGATGCACTTTCTAAGAGGCCTCACATATATTTTTTGATGAAGACCTTTGTTGATTGAAGGGAGTTGATTATAGAAAAGTATGTCACGAGTTATAGAGGGGACAATTCACAATGATAAGTACATGGTGACTAATGAGTTGATTATCTATAAGGATATAATTTATTTGGTTTTTTCTTCACAACTTAAAGTGAAGATATTTAGAACTTGTATATTGCACTTATGATTGGTTATTTGGCATCAAGACCTAAAAGTATATCCAGGAGAGTTTACATATAAATGACTTAAAAATTAAGTACTTAAATATGTTAGAGAGTGTACCACTTGCCAACAAAAAAAGAATGAGAACACTTATCCAACTAGTCTACTTCATCCCTTGCGCATTCCTAATAAGAATTGAGAATGTATCTCCATAGATTTCATCATAGGGATGTGAAAGGTACAAGCGAAATTTTGCATTTATGTGGTGGTTGATAGTGTTAGAGTAAAAGGTTCTTTTCACTTAATTATTATAATTAAGTCACTTTTTATTCCTCTCTTAAGATTCACTTAGCCTTTCATTGTAGGTATTTTTTCTATTAAGATAGTTTATAAAACTGGAAAGTAAAGTCATTACAACAGTATTAACATCAGTACTTTAAACAGTATCCAACCCCACCCTTTACAAGGTTTACAAAATAAAGAGAGACATATACATAGTTACATTTCGCCATATGCCAAAAAGGAAACCATTACTATAAATTCTAATCCCATTGTCCTATAATGTTATTACTGCATTCAGCCTTGCCACATTCAAAGGCTCCAACTGGTGGCTCCACAACAACTGGGATGTTAGTTGCATCTTCCCAGTTCATTTCTTTGTCCTCCTGGTTCTTTTTGATCAACACATTCTCCTTCTCGACATCAATACCTTTTTCTTTAACAAACAGGTTCAGACTGTCCCGTTCTTCCTTTTTAAGTTCATCAACATAGTCATCAAAATAGTTAGTTGATACAATGTCTTCTTCATATATAATCATAGCTCCTTCCCATATCAGAATCATGAATTCGTCCTTTAGAATATCAAGAACTGCAGACGCCTAAGACATAATATGAAAATGGGTGAGTTTACACTTAAACTCAGTAAGCACCCTCCTCTTTTGTTGGACAACATCTTCATTTCTCCTCTTCTAAAGAAACCATAAAATCTCAGCAGTAAGAGAAAACCAAAAATAATTAAGAGAAAGCCCAAAAGGCACAACAAAAATAGATAAAACTTCTTGCCAAGACAAACTAGGTCTACTATTCCAAATAACTGGGTTACCAAGAAATAAAGACCAAACTTTGGAGGCAAAAATACATTAAAAAAATAGATGCTCAAAGGTTTCGGGGCAACTGCAAACAAAGAAAATCGTAGGTTCCAAACCAACAAAGACAAGACAAGAACCCACAACAAGCTTTCTAAGAATCAAAATCCATCTAAGGCATAGAATTTGGTTTAACTTGGGAGTGCCAAAACAAATCCAACACATGGTGCCATCTAGAATTTGACCAATAAAAACCCCAACTATGATTAATATTCTCAAAGATGGAGGTGTTGTTCTTTAGCATGTTGTAAATATTCTTAGTAGAGGTACTCTAGCCATCAGACCATTTAATCGGGTTAAGGGCCTTCTTAGAATCCAAAATTTTACTAGGAAATAGGAAACCAACAACTTTATTGATCATAGAATATGTCTTCTTTTGAGAGTGAGGAACCCCAAACTTATTTCTGATTTCCTCCCAACCACTCAAACGGTTGTCAACCAAAATATCTTTAATGTTGGTAATGCCCTTGTTGTTCCAGGCCCTAGTAGAGAAGCCTTGGTTGAGTGCAAGAGGCTTATTATTCACATAAATGCCCCACCATATAGACCTATCCACAACAGAGAATGTAGGAGAACTTCCAATAGCATTTCTAGAGAAAAGAAAACCTCTCACCTGAGTCCATGCCTTCCAAATGGAAGCAAAGACCTTTGAGCCAAAGTATTTAATACCAAACTGACCAAACACAATATCGTCAAGGGACACATTATTCCATTTCTTACCTTTCTTAATGGTAGATTTTTGAATGTTGTTTCTAGCTAGAACTTTCTAGGGCTCATCACCATACAGGCTGTTCAAGATCCATTTAGCAGTAAGGACTGATCCATGGACCTGTAAATCCTTCAGGCCCAAGCTCCCAAACTTCCTCAGGGTGCAACACCAGACCCATCTAACACAATGTCTCTTATTCTTCCCCATGCCATCTGACCACAAGAAATCTCTTAAGATTTTTTCAAGTTTGTTATTCTGATACTTAGCAAACATCCAGAATGAAGCATAGTAAATAGCATGGGAAGCCAACACTTTATGAACAATTTGAACTCTTCCAGCTAGAGATAGCATGTGTGGTTTCCACTTCTAATGTTTCCTCTCAATCTTAGAGTAAATCCACTGCCACATATCCTTAAGAGTGGGCTCCACTACAAAGGCGATGCCAAGATATCTAACAATGTCATTAGGGACATTCCACATCCACCCTCTCTGAGTTAGCCAATTTGGAGCATTCTTGTTCCATCCTAGAACAATTGATTTATGTGGAGAAACCTTGGCCCCTGTAACCAAAAAGAAGTACTACAGTCTATTCATTGTATTGTCAAAGTTTCTCGGGGAGAGTTCAAGGAAGAGAGAAGTATCATATGCAAACTGAGCATTAACCAATTCATCTCCATTGGGTAAAGTTATACCTCTAATAGGGGGGCTAAGCTCAGTGGCTTTAAGAATTTAAAATAGAGCATCAACTGCTATGAAAAATAGGGATGGATCAATGGGGTATCCTTGTCTTATAGATCTTTGAAGCAAGATAGGTTCATAAATATCTCCATTTACTTCTATGACTGTAGAGGAGTCATTGAACAACACTGAGATCCATTTGCAATAATTCAGAGGGAATCCAAAAGATTGTAGCATACTAATCACAAAAGGCCATTCCACCTCGTCATATGCCTTATCAATGTCTAGAAGAACCATCATTGCATTTTGACCATTCTTCTGAGCCCAATTCATGACCTCCCAACTGGTGATAAGATTTTCAAGAATAAATCTACCTTTGATGAAACCTGTTTGAGTAGCCAAGATGATTCTGCCCATGATGTTATTAATTCTTCTTGCAATAAATTTGGCAATAATTTTATAAGACAAGTTCAACAGTGTAATTGGTTTCCAATTTTTAACTTGTGATCTATCCCCATTCTTAGGTAATAGCTTAATAATACCCGTATTGATAATTTTACCCAAAGTGCCTTTATCAAAAGCATCATTATATACCTCTAGTAACTCTTGTCCAATCGACTCTCTATTTTCTTTGAAGAATTCAATAGGCAACCCATCCAGACCCAAATTTTTTTCCATTAGCCATGGCTCTAATGGCCTCTTCGATCTCCTTGAGGTTAATGCTCTGATCTTGTTAGCATGAATGATGATGGTATTCCTATGGGGGAGTATCATAGTAATGATAGAGGCATGCTACATTGGCTATGTGTTGCATTCATGACAAAGTTTTTCATTGAAGGAAACATATGTTATTGATTGGATTGTTCAGGAGCCTGCAGAAGAGGTTGCAGAGAATTGTACGAACATAATAAAGCGCATCAGTACGTGCACACTTACAAAGAGAATTTTAATGATGTCTTGGATCACCATCTGTGATCGCAAATACTTATGAGTTGATCTAACAGAGTTATGACTGAATTACTGATGACTAGTTTTCAGGAGACAGTAACTGTGTTTTCATAGAGTTGATTGTAGAAGTTTGTGGATAGCACTCATGGTTATTTGAGTTATGATGTGCGAACATAGGTTTGTGTTGGACACTGGCTTGAGAGATTATTAAGATCATATGGTGTCATGATCGTACAGGTGACGTCAGATATGGTGTGTGCATTGGTGAAGACCTATTTGGAAGCTGACTTGGAACACGTTTCAAGTAATTTGATATGCAAGCTTAATCAAGAGATCTAAATGATTAATTGATGTAACTACTGTGTTTTAACATTGTAGGAGGTTCCCTGTGCATCTTCACATGGGTCCATTTTTATTTTGTAAATAAGATTTATCCTATGAAGGCCGACTTGGATATAATTGTTGTAACTTGTATTTAAGGATTGAAATCCTTGGAAAATAAGTGTGGAACTGCATATGTGAGATGCAGTGGTGAATGCGAGCTTTAGGCTGCATTGAATACTATTTGAAGAGCAGTAGTTGTGCACTTAGACAGAAGGTGGAGCTTGCTTGGCAATGATTGAAGGCTGGAAGTAGTTTCAGGACATAATTATCTCAGACTTGAAGTTGAAAGGTTTGGAGAACCTAAGTGTGGATTTAAATCTCAAATCTCTTGATTAGGTTGATGTATTGTACACCCCTAATAGGGTTTGATTTCCTTTAACATGGCTGGACTCCTAACATGGTTGATTCCTTAATTGGGATCACATTGTTAAAGACTCCTAACAAGGTTTGTCCTTTAACCATCTTCTGCCTATTGTAATACTCGACTCCTAATAGGGTCAGAACTCTTAACAGGGTTATTATACCTATAGTGCAAAGATTTGTGGGTACCATTCCCACCAGGGTTTTTCTCTTAATAGGGTTTTCCTCGAGAACAAATACTGGTGTTCATGTGTATGTATTCACTCTTTCAGTTCAATGTTTTGTTATAAGCAATAATTTTGAAGTTAAAGTTAAAGTATTCTATATTGGCATCAAGGGATTCACCCCCCATCTCAGTTGATTGAGACACTGTTATTATAACAATTGGTATCAGAGCATTTGGTCCTCAGTCAGGAAGCCTAACAACTTGAGGTAAAGATCAGGATGGCCTTATTTAGAAAAGAGAGTCCTAAGTTTGATGCAAAAAATTTTGACACATGGAAGGAGAAGATGAAGAATCATCTGATGTTTATGGGGTTGGAATATTGGTTCATGACCTGGAAAGATGTATCTATCATAGGAGAGGAAGATCTTGAAACACTTGCTACTACTGAAGAAGGAAAAAGTTTATATGCAATGTTTTTGCAAAGGAAGCCTTGGTTAATGCACTATATGATGGTGAATTCATAGAAGTCAAAGATCTAACAAAAGCAAGTGAGATCTGAAAAAGACTAATTGCACTCTATGAAGGACACGAATACACTAAGAGATAAAAGTTGCAGAATTGGAGAAAAAAGATGGAGACAATACAAATGAAGGATGATGAAATAATAAGGATGTATGTTCATAGGGTATCTGAATGTGTGATTGGAATCAGAAACAATGGAGGCACTTATACAAAAGATGAAGTCATAGCTAAAATTCTGAGATCTATGACTCCTGCCTACAAACCCAAAGTTCTTGCCTTGGAGGAACCATACCACAATACAAATACTTCACCAGAGAAATGTTAGTGGATAAACTAACTACCTTTGAGACCACATAATTAAAAGATACACTACCTAAGGTGGAGATGACATTTAAAGAAACTACACATAGAACTGGATTTGTTGAAGCTGGATCTAGTAGAGTAAGCAAGCACAACACAGATCTTGGAGAATATGCTGAAGAATGGGAAGAGATTCAAAGAATAGAAAATTAGGTGGATGAGAAGATCATAGCCCTGATTGCTAGAAGAGAAATGAAAGGCAAAGGTAAGTTTGAAGGGAAATTACCTTTAAAATGTTTTAATATAAGGTTGGTCATTTTGCATCTAGATGTCCAACTAGAGTCCCTAAGCATAGGCCTAAATATGGTAAATACAAGAATGATAAGGAATGCTACTATGCTAGTGATAGATCTGAAGATTTAGATGATGAATTCAATGATGTATTGGGTTTTGTTGCTATCAAATAAGAGGATCCTATCTGTGAAGAAAAAACCTTAGTTTCTCATGTTGATAGGAAAACTGATTGGATAATTGATAGTGGATGTTCACATCATATGACCGGTGACAAAGATAGATTCATTCAACTAAAGAATTTTGATGGTGGTGTTGTAAGATTTGGTGACAATACCCCTAGAATGATTGTTGGTAAAGGATCAATTACTTTGGATGGAAAAACTAATACTGATGATGTACTATTTGTGGATGGCTTAAAACATAACTTGTTAAGTGTTGGACAACTTGTGGATAAGGGCTATCATCTAGAATTCAAGGATGACCATTTCTCTATTAGAGGAGCTAATGGAGAGATGATTGCATCTGGTACTAAAAGTAGAGGTAACATATTTCAGCTAAACTCTACTGAGGTCAATTGTTTTGTTGCAAAAATTGATGACAGTTGGTTGTGGCATAGAAGGTTTTGTCATATCAACTTTGACAACATGGTAAAAGCATCTAATAATAATGCTATCAAAGATCTACCTAAGTTTGTGAAACCAACCAACACTACATGTAGAGAGTGTCTTGGGAAAGAAGACAAGAAGCAACTTTACAAGCGAAGGATACTCAAAAAATGGAAAGATGGAACTGATTCATACAGATCTATGTGGACCTACTCACACTAGGTCATACTTTGGAGACATGTAATTTATTATATTCACTGATGACTACTCTAGAATGACATGGGTAGGATTTCTTGGAGAAAAATTAGAAGCATTTGAAACTTTCAAGTTCTATAAGGTAAAAGTTGAGAATAAGACAAGTTTAAAGATAAAATGTTTAAGATCGGACAGAGGTGGAGAATTCACTTCACATGAATTCAATACCTTTTGTGAAGAACATGGTATTGTGAGGCAGACTTCAACACCTAGGACACCACAACAAAATGGTGTTGCTGAAAGAAGAAATATAATAGTTCTTGATGCTGCAAGAACAATGTTGATAGAAGGAAAGGTCCCACATATGCATTGGAGAGAAGCAGTCAATACAACTTTATATACAATGAATAGAGTACAAATCATAGAAGGTACATGCAAGACACCATTTGAGATATGGTATGGTAAGACACCTACTGTTAGTTATTTTAGAATTTTTGGAAGTAAATGCTACATTAAGAGAGATGAATGTATAGGAAAATTTGATACTAGAAGTGATGAAGGATTATTCCTTGGATACTCTACTAAAAGAAAAACCTAAAGATGTTACAATTGAAGAACTAGGAAGCTGATTGAAAGTGATAATGTGATAGTAGATGAAAAGTTTCAAGTTAGAGAAAAATATTGTGGACCTAACCCCTATGAGTTTTCTTTTGAAAACATGAGTACAAATCAGAACAATATGTAGACAATAGAAAGTGAGAATGAAGCATCACAGGATGTTTTGGAAATTGACAATGGCATAAGTGTGGAATTAAGGGAACAAACCACACCCAAATATGTTCTAAGAAATCATCCTAAGGATTATATCATTGGTGACAATAGCAAAGGAACTAGAACATGATTACAAAATAGAGAACAAAGGTCACAATCTACAAATTCCATATGCTTGATTTCTCAAGTAGAACCATAGTCCATAGAGGAGGCATGCATAGATGAATCATGGATCATTTCCATGAAGGAAGAACTAGAGAAGATTCAGAAAAACAACACTTGGGAATTGGTTCCAAGGTCTAAAGAAAAAAATGTGATTGGCACCAAGTGGGTATACAGGAACAAGATGAATGAACAAGGCTCTATTGTTAGAAAAAAAGAAAGATTGGTATGTAAAGGATATTCACAATAAGAAAGAATTGATTTTGAAGAAACCTTCACTCCCATTGCTAGAATTGAGGTAGTTAGATTATTCCTAGCTTATGCTGCCCATAAAAATTTCAAAGTATATCAGATGGATGTAAAATCAACTTTTCTTAATGGAGACTTGGAAGAGGAAGTATACATTGAGCAACCTGATGGATTTCCTTTATTAGGGAATGGAGATCTAGTTTGCAGACTTAAGAAGGCTCTGTATGGACTGAAACAAGCACCAAGGGCTTGGTATGCAAGATTGGATAAGTATCTGATTCAGTTGGGATTCAAGAAGGGCAATGCTGACAACAATTTGTACCTAAGAATCACTGAAGAAGGTATCTTGATTGTTGAAGTTTTTGTTGATGATATTATATTTGAAGGAAATGATGATATGCGCAACAAGTTTGCGTAAGAGGTGAAAAGTGAATTTGAAATGTCTATGATTGGGGAGATGTAATTCTTCCTTGGATTGCAAATCAGTCAAAGTAAAGAAGGGATATTCATATCTCAGACCAAATATCTCAAAAAACTTTGAAATTTTTTGGCATGGATGATAGTAAACCTGTCAGAACTCCTATGGTAATTGGAACAAAGTTGTGTTTAGAAGATGAAGAAAAAAATGTAATTTAGACAAGGTATAGATCAATGATTGGAGGTCTTCAGTATTTGACACATACTAGGCCTGATATAGCCAATGTTGTTGGTATTTCTACAAGATTTCAAGTAGATTCTAAAGAATCTCACCTTATGGTAATAAAAAGGATATTCAGATATCTTAAGGGCACAATTGAGTTTGGTCTATGGTATGATAGATCACAGGACTTTACATTTCATGCCTTCATCGATGCTAATTGGGCATGGAATGTAGATGATAGAAAAATAGTACTAATGGAGGAGCATTCTTCCTTGGTAAAAGATTGGTTTCTTGGCTTAGCAAGAAGCAAATACTGCATTGCTTAGTCTATTGCAGAATCAAAATATGTTGTAGTAGCAATCAATTATACATAGATCATATGGATGAAGGAAATGTTGAAGGACATTGGAGTATGTCTAGAATATTTGGTCACTACCCATTGTGACAATACTAGCACGATAAATATGTCAAAGAACCTTGTTATGCATTCAAAGAAAAAACATATAACAACAAAGTATCATGTCTTGAGAGACAAAGTAGAAGAGAAGGAAGTAAAGTTAGAATATGTGAGTACAAAAGAGAAAATAGCAAATATTTTCACAAAACCTCTACCTACAGATACGTTTGAGTATGTAAGAGGTATGCTAGGGGTCATGCCCCAACCTACCCTTGAGTAACTGATGCTGGAATTGCATTAGTCCAGAAATACCAGAGCACTATTTCATTCTCCAGGCTATATGCTTGATGCTTCTCCTATGGGGGAGTATATGTATTAAGATGAGTTACTAACAACTCTTGGAGACAAATTTTCCATTGATGTCAATGAGGGAGATAATGACACATGAAAAATAGTATGAAAGGATCATCCTTTGGAGGATTTTATGATTGATGAAGAGGATTTGAAAAGATACCGATGCAAATACAATACAAACATGTTTTGGTATTTATGGAACTTAGATGTTTTTCATCTATGTTGCCATCAATGCCAAAGGGGGAGATTGTTAGCATGAATGCTAATGGTATTCCTATGGGGGAGTATCATAGTAATGATAGAGGCATGCTACATTGGTTGTGTTGCATTCATGACAAAGTTTGTCATTGATGACAACATATGCTATTGTTGGATTGTTTAGGATCACGTAGAAGAGGTTGCAGAGAATTGTACAGACACATTAAAGTGCATATGTACGTGCACACTTACAAAGAGACTTTTAATGGTGTCTTGGATCACCATCCGTGATTGCAAATACTTATGAGTTAATTTGACAGAGTTATGATTGAATTAGTGATGACTGGTTTTCAGGAGATAGTAACTATGTTTTCATAGAGTTGATTGTAGAACTTTGTGGATAGCACTCATGGTTGTTTGAGTTATGATGTGCGAACATAGGTTCATGTTGGACATTGGATTGAGATATTATTGTGATCATATAGTGTTATGATCGTACAGATGATGTAAGTTATGGCGTGTGCATTGGCGAATACCTATTTGGAAGCTGATTTGTAACACGTTTCAAGTAATTTGATATGCAAGCTTAATAAATAGATCTAAATGATTAATTGATGTAACTAATATGTTGTAACATTGTAGGAGGTTCCCTATGCATCTTCGCATGGGTCCATTTGTATTTTGTAAATAGGATTTATCCTATGAAGGTTGACTTGGATATAATTGTTGTAACTTGTATTTAAGGATTGAAATCTTTGGAAAATAAGTGTGGAACTCCATATGCGAGATGCAAAGGTGAATGTGAGCTTTAGGATGCATTGGATACTATTTGAAGATGAGTAGTTGTGCACTTAGGTACAAGGTGGAGCTTGCTTGGCATTGATTGAAGGCTAGAAGTAGTTTCAGAATAGAATTATCTCAGACTTGAAGTTGAAAAGTTTGGATAACCTGAGGGTGGCTTTAACTTTCAAATATATTGATCAAGTTGATGTATTGTACACCCCTAACATGGCTTGATTTCCTTTAACAAGGCTAGACTCCTAATAGGGTCAATTCCTTAATTGGAATGACATTGTAAAAGAATCCTAATAGGGTCTGTCCTTTAACCAGGACCTACCTATTGTAATAATCAGCTCCTAACAGGGTCAAAACTCTTAACAAGGTTATTATACCTATACTACAGATATTTGTGGGTACCATTCCCATTGGGGTTTTTCCCTTAACATAGTTTTCCTCAAGAACAAATACTAGTGTTCATGTGTATGTATTCACTTTTAAAGTTTAGTGTTTTGTTATAAGCAATAAGTTTGAAGTTAAAGTTTAAGTATGCTATATTGGCATCAACTAATTCAACCCCCCCTCTCATTTGATTGGGACACTATTAGTCTAACAGATCTAACATCTTATATTCTTCTTTGGAGATCTTGTTAGGGATAGGTTTCATACATTCTTCTAGAGCATTGTGACTGTTAGGGTTGAATTTAGAGGTAAATAGTTCTTTGTAAAAACTAAATAATACTCCCATAATGTCTTTATTGTCCTTGGATAAACCTGAGTTGGTTTGAATTTCTTCAATGAGCTCTCTTTTATGTTTGGCCTTGATAATATTGAAGAAATATTTTGTTCCCCTATCACCTTCCTTAAGCCAATTCATTCTAGCTCTCACTTTTTTCCCTTGAATGTCATAGTTAGGAAACCTTCTCAGTTCATTCTTAGTGTTAACTAATTGTTTCTCTAAGTGAACATTCTTCCCCTCTTTCTGCAACATATCCGCAATTTCATACAGCTTCTTTTGACAATTGGTCTCATCGCGTCTTCTGTCTATAGCTGTCTTTCTACCAATGTTCTGGAACATCTTCCTCCACATTTCCACTGACTGTCCCCATTTTCCTTGTGGAGAAGAGGATCCACTACTGAATTTGGATAAAAAGGTGACCATTCTGATGGAATCTTTAGTGTCGTTATTTTGTAATAGGGTGACATTAAGTTTAAACAAATTTCCTTTCTGTTTTCCATAGTTTTCTTTTTGAAAGGCATCAATATAAACATCACACAATATAGGGGAGTGATTAGAGATACTAGCCAAAAACACTTTAATACGGTAATTATTAGAATCTTGTTTCGCACCAAAGAAAGAAGAGTCAAGGTAAATTCTATCTAGTCTACAATAGACCTATGTTTTCCTAATTGATTGTTACACCAGGTATACTAGATGCCTTTCCCCTTTGGTTTCATAGTGTCCATAGGATCTTTTAGATTAAATATCTTCTTAAAATTGACCTAGAAAAAATATTCATCACCCTTCCAATTCTGAGTAATGCCAACACATTTATCCTCTTTCTTCTCAATCATTTTGAAGTCTCGCACAAAAATCCAATGAGCCCTAGGTAGATTATTGGCTAGCTAGTCCCAAAAGAAAGTTCTATCTTTGTAGTCATTAGCTACTTAGATATTACAAATTCCAATTGATTTATTATTGAAGTTGAAAAGATTCCAGTGTGGTCTCTAACATGGGGAAGATCCATCTCCCTCAAAATTCTCTGCCCATTTAGGATTGATAATAAATGTAGTACCTCCTTTACCCTTGCCGTGGTTGGTAAAAAGACACGTGGCTTTGTCCCATAGGAATTCCAAAGTATTGTATGCATGGCACCATACAACCTTGATATCTTAAAGACAAATGATATCCTTGTATCTTAACCCATTCTACTAAAGCATTCAGGTATTTTAGAATGCTGGTGCTTACTACCTTTGTCCTTATTCTTGGACATAGAATGTCTCTCTATCATTTTCTTCTTCTTTTTGGAATTCTTACTAAGAACTTCAATAAAATCCTCCCCAGTTTCTATCACCATATCACTCATTGTCTCATAGGGGACAATTTCTTGTCACTATTTTTTTCAACACTTTCCATGCACTCAGGTGGAGTTTTTCTTTGGTCTAAAGATGGTTCTTTTCATTTCCTATGAGACTCAACTTTCTCTTTAATACTATCTAGAGCAATTCGCTGGGCAATTTTCTTACTGTTGGTCTCACAATTGTTTGTTTTGGTAGACAACCAGTTGAGTGGGGGTGTTCATAATCAGCCTTATTATTAGCAGGGATAATCTCTAGATCGTCATAAAAAAGGGGGTTAGAAAGGGAGACAAATTTATTTCTTGCAATATTAATTTCAAAGTTACCCACATTATCTTGCTCATTGGGTATGTTACTGCTCTTTCCCTTACTATTCTCTGCAGAACCTCCAACATTGTTACTCATCACATTCTCCACAATCTTATTACTATCCCCTTTTGCATTATTAACAACCACATCAAACATTCTTTGAATGTTATGGAGTGAGGGTCATTCTTTCCTAGTATGCCCATTAAGTTTACAGTGAAAGAAGACACCCAAATTTCCAAGTGGTGAAATTTCCCATTCAAAGGAAACTCCTTCCAAATCGAGAGAAATAATTTCAAGGAAGTCAATTTCAAGATCTAGGGCAACAAGGGCTCTAGCATTTAAATGTGAGAGAGTAACTCTGGAGTCTTCAACTTGCAGGACTGACCCTAGAGGCTTCAAAATCTGAGGGATGAAAGGCCAAAATTCAGGGTGAACATTCTTAATTTTAACCCACTGAGGAGAAGATTTAGCAATCATATTTTCAAAATTACCAATAGGGGACCAAGGAAAATCCCTTAAGAGAGACTGGCCTATCTAGAAACCCTTTTAAGAATTCTTTCTTGCATGTTATTATTCTTAAGAAAAATCACAAACCTTTCTGCACCATCCTATTGAAGTTAACATAAATGCCAGGTTTTTTGCCCAAGACATTATTAATCCAATCATCAATAAATTTCCTAGCCGATAAGAATTTATTATCCATGCAAACAAAGAAAATAACAACATTTTTTAGCCTACTCTATTCAGATTTGATTGCTCTTACCATGTCTTCATTCAGGGTCAATGAAAGTATTTTCAACCCAAGACGAGGGAGCATACCCTTTTCTCCTCCTCCGAGGTCTGTAGTTTTGATGATGCCACCATTTCCCATTCCACATCTATTAGCTTGGGAAAGAAGACTTCTGTTGGCTCTAAAGGCATCCTTTCTGAAAATCCTTCCATCAAAACTTGTTGTTCTTGGACACTTGGTACCATAATTGTCTGCCAAAATATATTTGAATGACTTACTAAAAACTTGTGGAGGTTTGGTATTAATACCGTTATCAATATCTTTACTTCCCTTCCCTGCTTCATCATGATTGCATACACCATTTGCACACTCCATATAAATGAAACCAAACACAATGAAGATCTCAAATGATCAACCCTAGATGGTACCAGAGGCTGAATGAAAGAACACACGAGGAGAACAAAGAAAAATAAATGCAAACAGGGTGAAATAAAAGGGATATAAAACAACCAAGGTAAGAACACACAAATCAATGATACACGACTCCACCAACACAAGCCACACAACCTCTGCAAGTACAACCAAAGGCATTCACATTCCCAACTTGCAAAGCATCTTTTTTTGCCATCCTATTTTTCTACTTGCACCAATTCTTTTCTACAAATCTATCTTGCATTGTAGGTATTTAATAATTATTCTAATTATTAAATACCTTTTTCCCTTTAGGTTTTTCTTTTAGGGTTTCTTATTCTCCTTTCATAAGGTTGAATATTATATTTTTCATTCATTCTCTCTAATGCAATTTTATTTTTGAGAGCTATTGCTATTTGTCTCCATTCTTCTCTTGTGACAAGTTTTTTGCATGCAAATATTCTTGGGTTGTGGAGATTTGTATTCTCAAATCTTTCATGGTATCAGATCTCAGATTTGCTGCTGCTTGTTCTTGATCTATTAAAGTTTTTTGGAGCTTTGAGGGTTTTAATTTTTTTAGAGATTTTGTATTGGATTTGAGGGTTCACTTTATTTCTGGACATTTTTGGCTCAAACGGGCCTCATGATTGAGCGCAGAGCACCCAAGAACAACTATTTCCATATAAGGCATGTCCTTTTTGGTCAACGTTGACCTTTAAGGAAATTTTGGGAACCACCCACAACTCCATGATTATCGCTGGGTGATCACTACTGGAGTCACCGTTGTGGTTAACTGCTGGTGTCACCATTGGTTGATACATGGTCACCATCAACTGGTCCCGTCACTACCAATGTCAGTGATGTGATTATTGACGTCATCTTATCAATCACCATCCTTTTTTTCTTTTTGCCTTCTTTTGAAGAACCTCTCAATTTTTTGCTCATAACTTGAGCATCTTATATAAAAAATGGGAAAACAAGATATCAATGGAAAGATCTTTCCGAGCTTGATCTAAATCTGAAGGTTTGATTTCGTGATTTATTCATTTTGATGCTCTTTTTGCCATCAAATTCAGAGGTTTCTTTTTACACTTCGAGAACCATAACTTGTGCATCCGGACTTCATTTTGGGAAAACAAGATATCACCGAAAAGATATTTTTGAGATCTCTTCATATCTGTGACTTATTTCATCATAATTTTTCTTAGGTACATAGAATATTGTTTGCATCAATTCTTGCTCATTTCTTCTTTCTAGCTTTTCAAATTGTACTAGGGTTTGTTTTTTATCTGGGGGAGGGGGGTATTTTTCATCTTTCTTTCTATCATTTATATTAGAAAACCAAAACATCAAACATAAATACCAAAACCCTTCTACATCTCCTGTCTATTTCTGAAAGAAAAATAATAATAAAAAAGAGATCAGATCAGTTGGCCACATGACAAATCCAACATCTACTGAGCTTCTTTGCAAAATTATCACATCTAGAAAGCTTGTATGAAGATGTTTCTTAGGTCACAAGGGTTATGGTCCTATTTGGATGAGGGAAATCCTCATCTAACTCACCCCTATGAGGTCATGCAACACAGGAACAAAATGGATGAGTTTATGGGTGTGTTGTCTCTACATGCTTCAAACAACCTTATTTTTCATCTTGATGATTGTCTTACTCCTAGGGCTTGTACACTCAAAATGTGCACTTCTCTAAGTCATTACTTCCAAGAAAATCCATGGATTCGAAACCTTGAGAAAGTGACCTAGAGCTCCCTAGGCATGGAGTCACAAGGATATTAAGAATGCTCTTAGCTAGAGCTATTAAGCCTATAACCTTTCTAGTAAACCACACAATGGGAGATTCAAAGAGACAAGGGCAAGAATGCCAATATCTTCAAGAATCAAAATGGGAATGCAATGCAAGCTATGCTAGAAATGAAGATGCAAGAATGTAACTAAGCTATGAAAATGAGAGTATTACAAGCCTTATTAATTAAGCTAGGTGAGTTAAGCTAGAAACATGAAAGGAAAGTAAACTAAAATGCCATGAAAGTTAAGCTAAATGCAATAATGAAAGCTAGAATGCAAGAAGATCTCCAAAGCTCCAAAATCACGAAGAAAACCTACAACATAAGATTAACATAAAGAGTGGGATCTTTTGAATGAGAAAAGAGCTCTCCTTTTAAAAATAAGTGGACCATGGAGATTAAGAGGAAAAAGATTTAATCAAGGGTGGAGCTTGAAAGAGGGATCAATCCATGTGCACAAATCTCCTCCAATGAGAAAGAAGTGTTGACTTTTGTGCCTCATGTGAGACAAAAAGACCTTTTCTCCTTTTTATAAAATAAGAATAATGCTTTATTTGTGCAACTTAGGATAAGAGGAAAGTGGGGGCTTTTTTAATTTAATAAAAGGGGAGGAAATTTCTTTTAATTAAATAAAGACTTAGGAAAAAATGGTTAACCCATAGAATATAATCGAATAAATGATAGAATTAGAATTTGATAAAAAAAATTGATTTGATTTAGAAATATTGATTTAAAATATTGGTTCAGGAAATTGATAAATTGAAGAATGGGGCTCAATGTCTAGGCGACCATTTTAGGGTGCACACATTTGCCCCTCTTTGACTAATGTGAGATCGATTTGGGATCACATGTAGTCAAAGAATGAAGTTGAAGTGTGAGATCGATTTGGGATCACAAAACAATCTAGACGTGTGTTCGACGGATGGGAACACATTAGGACAAAGATAAGCTGATTAAAAAAAAAGACAAGGCCAACACCCTTGTAAATAGGTAATTGTCAAGTCTCAAGCAAGGTTGATTGATAGGTTTGATAAAGTCAAATCAAGGATTGAAGTTTGATAGGTAGTGCCCCCTCAGAATCAAAATCAAAATCAGGTAGAGGAGAAACAACAAATTGATAGATCTGATCAAAACACTAAAAATCATAATTGAAGATGAAAGAGGATAGAATAACCATCAAGTAGTGAAGATATGCCCCAGTTTGACTAGGTTTGACTGAGAAAGATATAGGATAAAGATAAATTCAAACCTCAGAGAGATGAAGAAAATGAAAATGAATGAAAGACAAGAAGGTTGAAAGAGATGGGGATGAAGAAATGAAGATGCCCCAACGAAGATCGAAGGATCAGGCCTCAAATGGTCAGCCAACTGCGCAAAAGAAGGAAAAATTTTAAATTGTGATTTTGACTATCAAGATGAACTCAAATTTAGATTTTGATCTTGAAAATGGATCCAGGACGTTGACATTAGCCAGGGGTGCAATTTTCACAAAATTCTGAGATGTTTTGAAAATTGGTCAAAAAGTCAAAATGCTATATAATGGGTAAAATGGTCATTTTCTAATTCATTTGTCTTTTGTGATATTGAAAACTTTGAGAGATTAGAGAGAGATTATGGCTCAGTAGGTAGCGATTCCGGTCCAAACACATCAATTCGAGCACGTTTGGTTGCACAACTGGCCTCCTCACTATGGTGCCCCAGTAAGTTTTCAGAAAAACTAGCCTTTTGAGTCATTTAATGCATTTATAACACATTTTTAATATTTTCAAATTATATGCATACGAAACATCCTACGATAGTTTTAAAGCATCGCACACCTTCGATATTCTATATCATGCGATAGTTCATGGGTCCACAAAGTGTCGCACAACTGTTCAATCCAGTATTGCATGATATTGGACGAAACATCATGCGACCTTGTGCGAACTATCAGACAAGGAAATAGTATCATATTGCTATTGAAGAAAGTATCACACGATACTATATCAAAAAATAGTACCGCAATAATTTAATGAGAAGTATCACATATGTTTAATTTGAACAATATAACATGGGTACATACAATATTTGTATTTGATATTACTTGTACTATTTTAGTCATCCATCATAATATGTTTTGACATCTAGTTTGCAGGAGGCTTTTTCGACGCTCATCATTAGAGATCTGAGGGTGGTTGGATTACGCTGTGTTCAAGATCTAGATGATCCAGGCCAGGCAGACTTGGGCAAGATGGGATTCATATACCTGCTGGATATGCCCCATATATGGGCAAACCACGGGTTGCTGACAGCTTTGGCTGAGAGGTGGCACAACAAGCACAACACCTTCCATTTGCTTACTGGAGAGGCCTTGATCACATTAGAGGACATCTACTGGATCCTACGGATACCCAGCCATGGAGATCTTGTAAGTATAATCATGTTTATAGATATTCGTTAATGTAATGTTTCCATATGATGAAAACTGACATGATTGTCTGTTGGTATAGGTATACTATGATCAGACTCCTACTAATGGGAGACAGGCCATTTAGGACCTATTCCAAGATGTGACCATCATAGACAGACATCTCAGCTGGGATCACCTGATCAAGGAGTATGGTCGGGACTACCCAGTGGCATGTATCGTGTGCTCCATAGTAGCATAGGCATTGATCACTGATAGGAGCCAGAGGGGATTCCCACTAGATTGGTTGCAGATTTGGTAGCTCACCCTAGATAGATGGCATGGGGCCCAACCATCCTAGCTGACATGTACCACGAGCTACATGAGATTGTGTATAGAGACAGTAGATCTTGGGCATGCAGAGCCATCCTGGCTCAGGTGTGGGCATGGAGCACATAGCCGTTGTGCAACCACATGTACAGCCTTGGGAGAGAAGACACCCCTACATATATAGGTACATGGGATTCGTTAGCCAGCCTCATAGTGAAGATCTAACATACTACAGGAGGCTACTAGATGGTCTTACAACCTTCAAGTGGAGGCCATATAGGTAGTGTGAGCTGTGGAGTGACCGAGAGCAGGAGCTCAGGTATATGTTGTGCAGCTGACCACTACTAGGTCGTCATGTAGATATTGTTGAGCGCTTCTGTATCACTCTGGTATGGAGACATTTTGGTTGCCAGTAGAGGGTACCTATGGAGACTACCACATATGCCCGGTGTCGAGAGGATGAGGGATTGGGGTGGTTACCGATGCTGGACTACTAGCAAGCGGCATAAGAGACTGCAGGGATATGTCGAGAGCCATGGGATTACCTACCTGACATGGAAGATGCAGGTACAGATGTTGTGTACAGAGAAAAGCATTAGAGACACCCATTTCCATAGTTTACGGTTCTAGATGCATAGCCAGAGGCATCTTATGGGGATGGGGATGATGATGATGGGGGAGATGGAGGAGGGGGAGGAGGGAGGAGAGCAACAGGATAGGGGTCTCGATCTAGTGGCCGGAGATGGTCACGAAGATAGGTATCTGATGATGATGAGGATGCGGTGAGACCATCTCACCGACGGGTGGATGCAGGGCAGGATCAGCCTATGGACAAGGGGGAGAGGATCACCGTGCTTGAATATAGGTTTTGGAGGCTGAGGTCCAACAGATGAGGACCACTATTGCCGTGCAAGATCAGTGGCTCCTAGACGCATGAGTTGAGATAGAGTGGCGTGAGAGGGTAGCATGAGCAGATGCTGAGGAGATTCGTAGGGAGGTGACATGAGCAACATATTACCATGGGTTATACATAGTAGCCGTACCTCAGGGATAGAGGGTGCCACTCTACTCTGAGAGGGCAGGGAGATCAGATATGGTACGTGACAGGATGGGGCCACCGCCTCCACCACCACCAGTTGTTCATGATGGGGCGAGTCAGTCCTAAGTCTAGGGCGTAGATGTACAGTTGTATCTTGAGACTTTGATCCAGATTTTGAGATCTCACATTGTACTTGTATCATTAATATATATATATATATATATATATATATATATATATATATATATATATATATATATATATATATATATATATATATATATATATATATATATATATATATATATATATATATATGAGATTACTGGATTTACGATTTATCTTGTGTACTTGTCTCACTTGTGATGGATGTTTCAGTATTATTGTCTTTGTTATATTGCTCAAATGTATGATGTATATGTTTATGAATGCACATGTAAAATCTCTCTCATGGATGTATGTTTAGTTCTCATATTATGGTATAGACTCATGTTTCCGAAAATAATCTTTGGTTGATATAGATATGATGATAAGATTAACCCCTTGTGATGATAGGAAAATGATGTGATGTGAAAGACAAGGAGTGAAAGACATGATCGAGAAGAAGTGAAAGGTGAGCGCAGTTGACCGACAAGTCTGTGAAAGATGAAATGAGAGCTCTCTTCATATGCAAGATGCAAAAATAAACTAACATAAACTTAAGAATGCAAGCTACTATGAAAAGTGGTTTACTTGCAAGGTTACAAAGCCATTTAAACTCTTAATAATCATCATCGAGCTTTATTGGTAGCGTTGCAAGATCATACAATACACACTAGTATGACTATGGGTATATGAATATGATCTGTATCAGATAGATATGTGGGAATCCCACCTAAGCATCAAAGAAATGTAGGTCAAGATGACTAGTGCAGTGAGGTTCCCTAAGTTTGGTATAGCAAGATTATGCTCGCATCGAGACACAAGAAAGTCAATATGACTATAAGCATGCACTTGCAAAAAATAGTCAAGGATAATACCTTGTGGATCCTAGTGTCAAGTGGAACAAGCATGAATGCTCATGACAGTTAAGACCAACAAAATATACCCACAAGCAGAAAAAGAAATAAAACATATCGTTGTGCCCCCAGTCTTTTAGCTCGACATCATCAAAAACTATTAAGGAGAGAACACTCATCAAAGAAATCATCATAGACAACATACAAAGAAATAAAGTCAAACAAGTCTCAGCGAGTCAAGTGTTTAAGTGCGTGTGTGTAGGTCATAGAGTCAAACTTTGAATATCGCATCTGCCAGTGGAAAATATCATATCATGGTAGACTGTGGGTAAGATATATGATAAGTGTTGAGAAACACTAGACGCTAGGGCAGTGTTGAAAAACATAGTTGGGGTGGTGTTGAAAAACACCATTTGTAAGATGTCCTAAAGACTAATGCATCCAAGAGACCAAAGCTAACACAGTTATGCCCCCAGACAAAGACAAAGACCAATTCCAAACTTTTATGAGTCAATAAATCCAAGATTGCTCAAAAATAAGGTCTCAAATGGTGACTCATAGCTCTTTATTCATGGAGTGCAAGGGTTTATAATGGAGGCTCTCAGATTAGACCTAGTTTGTGCCCATGCAAGTACACCATAAAATGAGAGATTCAAAGAATAAAAGTAAGAATGCTAGTCTCCATGATCATCAAGTATGCATGCAAATGAAAATGAAAGCTATTCTAAGCTAGATGAATTAAGCTAGATGCAAGAAAGAAAATGAAAATGATGATGCAATGCTTTAATATGAGAGCTCTAAGAATACCATAGCTCCAAGATGCCAAGATTGAGAGACTCCAAGATTCCAAGATGCTAAGATGCCAAGACTCCAAGATGCTAAGATTGAGAGACTCCAAGAGGATGATAATGCAAGAGATGATGATGCAAAAGATAGATGATTAAGAATGAGGACAGAGTCTCCTTATAAAGGTTTTTAGAAATGAATGGATGGTCAAGATTAAGAGGCAAAAAGAAATGAGCAATGGTGGAGATTAAATCTTGGTTGATCCATGTGCTCAAGATTCTCAAGAGGCAAAATCAATGGACATAGTTAAGAGGCAAAAAGATGTGTGGAAGAGATTAAGAGGCAAAATGAGATTCCACTCATCTTGGAAAGTGTGCATTCAATGTGTAGACAAAAAATCTTTTTATTTTTCTTTTTCTTTTATTATTTATTTATTATTTTTAGCAAAGTGGTTTCCATTATTTAATTAAAAGATTTTTTATTTATTTAAAAGAGATTTGTTCTTTTAATTAAATGTGACTTACGATAAAGTGATTTTATTATTTAATTAAATTTTTTTTTATTTAATTAAAAGGGAGCATGTTCTCTTAATTAAATAAAACTTAGGATAAAATGATCAAGCTTTAGGAAATATTAAAATAATTAAATTAATTATGATTTGATCAAGGAAATTGATTTGAATTAAAAATATTGCAAATCATTGATTCAGGAAATTGATAAATTGATGAATGAGGGCCCAAAGTATAGATGACCATTTTAGGGTGCATACATTTGCCCCTCTTTGACTAATGTGTGATCTTCACGGGAACACATGTAGTCAAAGAATGAAGTTGAAATGTGAGATCGATTTGGGATCACAAAACAACCCAGACGTGTAATCGACGGATGGGAACACATCAGGACAAAGATAAGCTAATTGAAAAAGACAAGGCCAACACCCTTGTAAATAGGTAATTGTCAAGTCTCAAATAAAGTTTTCCCAAACAAAGCAATTGATAGGATTGATAAAGCTGAATCAAGGATTGAAGTTTGATAGGTACTGCCCCCTTGTGATCAAAATTGAAATGAGATAGAGGAGGAACAGTAAATTGATAAATTTGATCAAATCGAATTAAAGATAAGGTTAAAGATATAAGAATCACAGGACCAAGGTAGATCATTAAGCATGAAAGGTTATGCCCCAAGGTTGAATTAGAAGAAAAGAAGCAGGGTGAAAGCAAATGAGAGATGGAGAGAAGAAAAAAAATTTGGCTCAAGAAAGAGGATGCCTCAAAATCAATCAACTGTTTAAGATAGAAAATTTTGATTGAAATCATGAAAGAAGATAAGGAAATGAAGATCAAAACGTGACCAAAGTTGATTAAAAGTCCAAAAGAAAGATGAAGGAAAACCCTCTCAAACTCCTAATGTAGCCTAAAAATGCAAATTAACATGAAGTCTAACAATGCAAATTACATGAAAATGAAAAGGTGTACTTGCAATAAAGCAACTGTAACATAGGATTTTATGTTCATCATTCATTAGAGAATGTTAAGGAACTTATTTTCATCATTGGGCCATTATTAACGAACATCGAAAAATCACACAATCATCACTAGTCACAAGCGCAACTATGAAGATATGAATGTGATTTATATTAGATTAGAATGTGGAAAGATTCTAACATAAGCATCAAAGACATAAAAGTCAAGATGACTTCAATGTTAGCTTACCCAATTTAATGTAGCAAAACCACTCTCGCATCAAGGCACAGATGCCAAGATGACCATAAGAACAGTTGTACAAAAATAGTCGAGGATGGTGCCTCAAATCTCTTAAGTGTTTCAAGGGAACAACAAGAGACACTCTAGAGTTTCAAGGCCACACCCACAAGTAGAAAAAAAATAAAAACATGCCCTATGCCCCAAGTCCTCTAGCTATGCATCCCGGAGAGACTTATTAGACAAGGACACTCAACAAAAATCAATAACAGCCAGCACATAAAGAAAATATCATGACATAGCTCAAGAATTAAGTGTTGTGTTAAAAAATTTAAGTGTGTTAACTAATACTGAGTTCCGAGGATAAGGATCGAATGCTTGCAAGCAGGTAAGATCACATGACCAAACTGATAAATGTTGAAAAACACTCGACGCCAAGGGTTGTGTTGAAAAACACAGTTGGGGTTGTGTTGAAAAATATAGTTTGCGAGGTGTCCTAAAGACTAATGCATTTAAGAGACCAAAGCTAACACAGTTATGCCCCCTAGACAAAGACAAAGACCAATTCCAAACCAAGGTAACAAAGACAAGACATGATGGAGAAAGGCTAAGTGTCGAGGACGCGTGCTAAGAAATATGGGTGCAAAGGCCTCAAATAGTGTCTGTTTCCAAGTTTTCACCACTTGAATTTTATTGCAATTTTTTTTTTAGGACTTTTTATAATTTTTTTTGTATTTTTGCTACCAAGGCGCCTGTTTTCAATTTTTCACCAAGGCACTTTTTCTATTTTTTTTGAATTTTTAAATTTTTCTGATTTTTTTTAGTATTTTTGGAATATATAATTTTTTTGAGATACATCAAAGAGCTTATTGCTAGGTTTTCACTAAGATGATCATATTTTCAAGATATTTTTTTTATTTTTTTTATTTTTGACAATATATCATTTTTACAAATTTTTTTTAAGATCAATAAGTATGTACAAAGGGTGCCCCTAGACAGAATGGACATCAAACTCCCAAGCAAGATCACATCGTGTAGTCCCAATGTCTAGCAAGGTGGATAAAAAAAAAGATTAGCAAGTTGGTAGAAGAGATGGAAGACAAGAGAATGAAGGATAATGAAGGGAAGAAATCCTCAAGGGCAAACTCCTCAAGAGTACCCAAGCTAGGGAAAAATTGTCATGTAAAATACATTTAGACAAGCAATGAAAGGCCATCATAGGATAAGTTACAAAAGAATAATGCAAAAGAAGGAAAGGATGCAGTCCAAAGGAGTAGACATGTCAAGAGGCTTCATAGCATCATGTTTTATTCTTTTTTATTAGATCAAGACCAAAGGGGAAAAGGATAGCAAAAGACTAGAATGAATGGAGGGAAATAAATATGAAGGCTAAACATGAATGAAATGAAAGAAAGATCATCATAAAATAGCTCACAAGATAGCCACATATTCGTGTATAGGTCAACATTGTCAAGATCAAAGAGAGAAGACAAAATGTATGAAATATGTAGAAGAACTACGCATGATGCCTGATTGCCAAGTTTTCATCACGGTACTTATCCAAGGTGTCATAAGGGAGTGGTTTTCATCATAGGATGAATTTATTTGTCTTTACTTTTGCTACCAAGGCACCTGTTTCTAAGTTTCCATCAAGGCACATTTTCAATTTTTTCATTTTTTTTTTTGAATTTTTTGAATTTTTAAAATTTTTTCATTTTTTTGGAAGAAGGCAAGATTTTTAGATAATTATCCTTGAAAGGATAAACCATGATATGCTAAGGATTCAAAATGATATGCTCAAAGATACTAATAGGGAAAGGAAGATGGAAGAGAAAACTAGAGGATAAAGTTTTATGTAAAGCGAGTAAGGTTGGAAGATAGGAGGAATAGGCAAATAAGAAAAAATGATAGAAATTAGAAAGATAATGAATGGAAGGATTGTGAAAGGGTAGATGGAAAGTAAGGAAATATCAAGATTAACACACACCTTGAAGGATGGTGAGAGGATGGAGGAAATGTGAATGAATATGGTGAATGGATAGTAGAGGTTACAATTTAGGCGCATTGAATGGAAGAATATTTTTGGAAGAAGATGAAGTGGAAGCCTTTGAAAGCTTGAATGTCAACTTCAATTTTTTCTCAACATCAGACTCTTTCAAAAGAGACTTTGGAATCTATATAGCCATAGGTTTTTCATTTTTTTTGGATGATTTAGAGATAATATCTTCAATGATGGATTTTGGAACTCATACTTGTCTTGTAGTTTTTTTCTTAAATATCTCTTTTGACTTTATGCCTCCATGTCGATTAGAGGAGACATGGTGATCTTTTGATGAATTCTTATATTGCTTTTTTTTCTTGTATTGAACATTCAAGTTACTTCCAAAATACTTGGGACTTGTGGTAGAAGAAGGAGGATATGAATGGTTTAGATGGGTGGGTGGATGAAAAGGATTCAAGGGTATGCATCTATGTTGATCTTGATGAAAGATAGGAGATGGAGGGACGTAAGGACCCAAGATGGATGACGAATTAGGAGAGTTAGGAGGGGAAAGTGAAGGGACATAAGGGCCCAAGATGGAAGGAAGATGTGAAGCTCTTAGTATTGGTGGAGGAGGTCCAAGGATGGACGTGAAAGATACAAAATGATAATTAATAAGCTCATCAACATCTATATGACAATCAAGGACATCAACATCTTTAGAGTGAGCATTAGGATTTATAGTAGGATCATGAACATCTTGAATAAGAGAAACTTCTTTTATAGGATTGTTCGGAGTTTGAAAAAACTTAGGAAGAGTAGAAAGTGGAAGCGAACATGGAGTGGTAGAACAAGAAGATGGAAGACTTTGATCTTGACAAGGAGCTTTGGATGGCATAAGTGTATAATTTTTCTCTTGATTTTCAATAGGCTTAACATTGGAAGTAACAAAAGTATTTTTTATAACCTTAATGGAAGTATCATCTTTGGAAAGCACAAGTGGAGTAAGGTTATTTTGATTGTTAATAAGCTCAACGGTGTAAGTAGTAGCTTGATCTTGCTTAGGAAAAGACTTAAGATGTGGTAGAATGAATGAGAAAGGGCGTAGAGGATCAAAAGAATGATGAAACAGATAAGAGACATCATGAAAAAGATTGGATGACATGTAGGGTTCTTGATCTTGATCTTTCTTTATGTTCTTTTCTTTATCATTTTTAGAGTTTTCTTGACATGGAGCCACTTCTAAGGACCAGGAAGCATGTTGGAATTATATGGAAGACTTGCGAAGTGATGGTGAAGGACTAGCTAAAGTAGGAATTATACCGTATAAGGGCTTAGGCTATAGGTTTAACATTATTGAAAGTATTTGCAGCCAAGTGAAGGTTAGCTTGAGTTTCTTTAAGAGGTAGCCCTTGAGGATAAATATAGAGAATTGCATGAAAAGTATTAGGACTTTTGTTGGATGAAGGATTTGTGAAAGATTTGAAAGAATTGGAAGCTTTATGAAATATATGGGTATTGGAGGAAGCAGGGGATGGAAGGGAACCATCACAAGACAAAGGTCCATCATTAACATAATCTTGCTCGAGAGTGTAATCTTTATTTTTAGCATGAGAGTTCTTAGAGGAGAGATTCTTAAAGTATTTACATTTATAATCAGTGCGGTAAGCTTTTTCTTCCTCAAGTGAAGTAGATGTATCATCTAGGTATTGTTCAAAAAAATTATCAAAGTCTTGTTCAAAATTAGAATCATATGGATCACCATCATGATCTATCCAATGTGATGACCCATTTCTAGTAAGCATGAGCACATGACTCGGATGACTCTTAAGAATAGAGGTGTCATAGGTATCACTACATTGTCCATCATAATAGTAATCAAAAATGGGTGTGTCACTCTTCATGGAAGAGGTATCACAAGGATTGTCACGTTTCTCATTATGGTGTCTGGAGAAGAGAAGTAAGACTCTTGGGAGAAGTAGAAGAGGAACGAGATCGTGAAGAAAAGGAAAGTGAAGACCTAGTGGAGGAAGAAGACTTGGATAATGAGGAATGCAAATAATGTCTAGAAGAGTCATTGTAAGACTTGGAAGATGAAGAAGGATGAGAAGACTTAGAAGATGAAAAATGTTTGGAAGAAGGAGGTCGTGACATGATCATGTCTATGATCCTAGAAAAGGCATCTGATTCATTCAACTTTTAATTTTATTTTTGTCTTAAGTTTATCACACCTGCAATATCTAGAAGGACTATTGGAGGAATAAAACTCTTTGAATTGAGCAATGAGTTTGAGATTATCTATTTTCAAGAGAGGTTCCATACAAGATAGTTGAAATTCATGATTTTGGAAGAGGAAAAATTAAGCATGGAAGTGACAGAAGAGATGAATAGAAGAAGGTAAGGCTAGATAATAAGATGAAAAGAATCAAGAAGATGTGAAGAGTTTAGGAAGAAGAGGAAGAAGCGTGAAGGAAGAAGAGAAAGGATGGAAATGGGAGACTAGGAAGACATGGGAGATGTGGAATAAAGAAGACCAAGAGTCATTTTGTGCAACTTGATACCATTTAAGCTCATTTGCGCAACATGTCATAGCACTTTTGGGGAGATCTTTAAAGTTTTTATCACTTGGGAACTCAGATTTGTTTGTTTAAATTGATAACATAAATACATCAACAGATTTTCATCATTGATCAAGCACATAAGAAAACAATCAAGGAGTTCAAGAAAACAATGTTTTCAAACAATGAACAAGGGGCAAAGCAACCTTGCACATGAACAATAATAGTGACTTAGTATGCTACTCTTTAAAGATTCTACTTGTGTATGTTCTCAAAATATTTTTCCAATCACGCACATAGTCCTAGAAAGACAAATTTGGTTGCACTATGGTTCTTAGTAATGGTTTGACTCTACAAATTTTTTAATTTCAAGAGGGTGAACTCCAATCTAGGCGCATCGAGGTTTTGACACATTCTGAGAATTTAATCAATTGGAGATGCTGAGGAGATCTGAGAACCCAACAAGAAACTAAAATCATAGAGATTTCTTCCACAAGGACATTTGTACAATGGTTGTTGCTACCACGACAAAAATGACTATTATCGCTTGAGGTTCTGTCCATGTGGTTGACCCAATAAAAGGAATGTCCACTTCGGTTAACCCTTTCTAAAAATGTGACTCACAAAAAAGACCACATGGGGACTTGGTTTAGATTCAAGGATCCGAGTTTCTGGTACTACCCAAAAAGAGAATAAAGTATAATCCTCTAGCCTCTTCACTTCACCCAAACATAGCAAACAAGTTCATTGATACACTAAGATTGAAACCACCTCACCAAAGTTCATAATGTCAACAACAATGTCTATCGAGCTCTCTAAGTGGGACCAAGAGAGAACGTACCGATCAATGTTGAGGGCTAAACCAAGTAAGATCATGAGATAGTAACAATATCCTCCCTACCTACAAGGGGTTCTATCATCAAAAATAACTTCACAAGAAGCTCACTCTCTCAAGAACGCCACAAATAGTGTTTATAGGGCCTAATTACTATGTGAAACACATATGCAAGAAAGTGAATCCATGTTCTTTTTTAGAGCCCAAATTTGAAGTGTGATCTATGAAAGTAATAAACACTCAAGCTAGACACATGAGAGATTTATTTTATTTCCAAAATCTAAATGTTATAGAGATTCAACAAAATACCTCAAGTCCAAAGCAACGCGCTTAGTAGATTTTTGTTGAGCTTTTTTTGTGCAAGCAAGTCACAAACTCTCCAACAAACAAACAAGCAAACAAGCATGCAATATATATCCAAATTATGCAAAACCTAAGGTTAGATCTAAAAATCAATTGTTAGGAGCAATAATAGCCAGAAAATAATCCAAATGACAACTCATATCATGCATTGAACCATGAAAAATAAGTGCATACTCATCACAATTTTTTTTTTTCATTTGACTTAGTCAACAAGATCTGATTTTTTGATATAATTTCAGCCACAAAAATAAAAATGCAAAATAGAGAACCCTACTAAAAAATAGAGAGCTTTTCAAAAATGTAATTTTTTTTGGAAAAATCTCTTCATTTGTGCCCTAGAAACCCATTTTACTAAAACATACCAATTTTTGTAAATCAACTATTTGAGCTATGATATTGCATCCAAATTCAAAACACAAATAATGGACCCCCTATAGAATTTAAATAGCTTTTCAAAAATGTAAAATTTTTCAAAAAATATGCTAATTTGCACCAAAAATTAATTTTTTATGAAAAATAAAAAAAAATGATTAAAAATTCTAAATACCTCCACAAATTCTAAATTTTTTATTGAAGCTTCTCTGACATGTCACCAACCTAAAAAAAAACATTCAGACCAAAAAAATAAGTCATTTGGAAGATATGATCAAATATTTGAAAATCTAGGGTTTTAGTCTCCAAGCAAATCTGCACAATGGGGTTAGCTCCAAAAATAACCAAAACAAGCATGTAAAGGTGGGTTGCCCTATGGTGGGTACCAAAAAATATACACTCAAAATGTGCACTTCTCTAAGTCATTACTTCCAAGAGAATCTATGGATTCGAAACTTTGAGAAAGCGACCTAGAGCTCCCTAGGCATGAAGTCACAAGGATATTAAGAATGCTCTCAGCTAGAGCTATTAAGCCTATAACTTTGCTAGTAAACCACACAATGAGAGATTCAAAGAGACAAGGGCAAGAATGCCAATATCTTTAAGAATCAAAATGGGAATGCAATGCAAGTTATGCTAGAAATGAAGATGCAAGCATGTAACTAAGCTATGAAAATGAGAGTATTACAAGCCTTACTAATTAAGCTAGGTGAGTTAAGCTAGAAACATGAAAGGAAAGTAAACTAAAATGCCATGAAAGTTAAGCTAAATGCAATAATGAAATCTAGAATGCAAGAAGATCTCCAAAGCTCCAAAATCACCAAGAAAACTTGCAGCATAAGATTAGCATAAAGAGTGGGATCCTTTGAATGAGAAAAAAACTCTCATTTTAAAGATAAGTGGACCATGGAGATTAAGAGGCAAAAAATTTAATCAAGGGTGGAGCTTGAAAGAGGGATCAATCCATGTGCACAAATCTCCTTCAATGAGAAATAAGTGTTGACTTTTGTGCCTCATGTGAGACAAAAAGGCTTTTTCTTCTTTTTATAAAATAAGAATAATGCTTTATTTGTGCAACTTAGGATAAGAGGAAAGAGGGGGCTTTTTTTATTTAATAAAAGGGGAGAATTTTTTTTTAATTAAATAAAGACTTAGGAAATAATGGTTAACCCATAGAATATAATCAAATAAATGATAGAATTAGGTTTTGATCAAGAAAATTGATTTGATTTGGAAATATTGATTTAAAATATTGATCCAAGAAATTGATAAATTGAAGAATGGGGCCCAAAGTCTAGGCGACCATTTTAGGGTGCATACAGGGCTATGTGGAAAAGGTCTATGACTCTATTTGGCATAGTAAACATGTTCAAGGAATTTCAAGTTGATGCAAAGTTTACCTCCATGGTACCTGATTTCTTTCCCCCTATTGGGGATTTCTGGATGAAATTCAAATCCATCAAATCTATTTTATAGGATTGTGGAAAAAATAAGACTGACACCGAGTGTATCTACCTGATTCTTTCTAATCTTTGAGGAAAACTTCATATTTTCTCTTCTACTTTCCATTCCACAATGGATTCTTTAGGTCCTAGATTTATCATGCCTTCCCTTGAGGTGTTCTGTGATCGTTCGAATCGAGAGAAAGCTAAGATTAAACAGTTGAATTCTCTCATAGGATCAAATAACCAAGAATTGGTTTCTCAAGCACCTACGAAGAAATAGAAGCCCAAACCAAAGCCCAAGAAAGATTCAACCGGCAGTGAGAGTTCCTCTAAGCTGACCCCTAAATATGATTGAGAACCACAATCCAGTTCCAAAAAGGGGAATTCTTCAAAGTCTGGTGAGTCTTCCTCCAAGACTAAGAATAAATCATGAGATTATTGTAGTGTCTATGGAAAGGAAGGAAATCTAGTTTCTAGGTGTTGGAAATGATTAGAGGCACTAGTACATTTGACCTTATTTTTCTACCAAAATTTTTGACCATCAATTAAAAAGGTTTAGGTTGGTCGGATTATAGAAGGAAAACTTTGTTTTTTATAAAAAAATTCATGCCCGTGTTGGTTGAAATTTTGACCAATACCATGTAGGTCGAAATAGCGATGAACATGGGCATTACTTAAAAAAAAAGATTTCATTTTTCATTTCATTTTTACGGGCAAATTAGATCAAGGGTTGCAGCGTGCGAAGGATTTCCATCTTTGAAGAAGGTTTGGTTGTTGACTATGAGTTGATTCAATTAAAATAATTTATCTTGTCTTCTTTGAATTGAACCAGTGACTCCTTTCTGTAATTTGAGATTAGTTTACCGCTAATCTTATATTTATTTTCTTCACTCATTTTTGCTAAGTGTTTTGTGCCTTTGGGTTATCCTTATCACGGTGAACTATTATGCTTACACAGTGTTGTGAAAATCATTAGAACTGTCTTGTTTCTGATTTGTACTGTCGATTAGGTATT
Source organism: Chamaecyparis obtusa (assembly GCA_027943335.1). Classification (NCBI taxonomy): domain Eukaryota; kingdom Viridiplantae; phylum Streptophyta; class Pinopsida; order Cupressales; family Cupressaceae; genus Chamaecyparis; species Chamaecyparis obtusa. The sequence goes on from BSBK01003597.1 coordinate 1,626,615, forward strand.
GACTGAATGAACTTAATAACTCTGTAAAACTATTCTTATAGCCGCAGGTTTTGAAGTTCATTATGCATTCTTAACTTTGTGAAGTTCACTAGTTTGTTTATACATACATATTTTGTCATGTGAAGGAATAATAGTCGATTGTTACAATTCAGGTTATATAGTTCCATTATCATATTGCATTTGTTCAAAGTTTCATTTTAGTTCCATCAAATAACAGTGATTCTCTGATAGACCAAGGCATAACCAATATCCTGGGCTTTGTCATGAAGTCCCGACCCTAACTTGTAACTTCACCATGAGATTTCCAATGTCATGGATTGAAAGAAAAGTTAGGGTAATGTTTGTGTATATTCTAAACACTTAGAACCGAGTGGATTGTTAAAATTTCTTCAAAGGTCAATGCCCTAGTTAGGTGTTGTACACACTAAATAGTGCACTTCTCTAAGTCATTATATCCAAGGGAATCCATGAATGGGATACCTTAGAAAGTGACCTAGAGCTCTCTACGTATGGAGTTACAAGATTATTTGATTGCTCTCAGCTAGAGCTATTAAGCTTATGACCTTGTTAGTCAACCAAACAATGAGATATTCAAATGAAGACAAGGGAAAGAATGTCAATATCTCCAAGAATCAAAATGAAATGAAAATGCAAACTAGATTAAGATGAATATACAAGCTATAAATGAGAGGTGCAAGCTAAGCTATGGAAATGAGAGTACAAACTAAACTATGAAAAGAAAGATGCAAGTGTTACAAAACCTCCTAATTAAGCTAGATGAAGTAATCTAAAGCATACAAGAAACTAAGCTAAATATGAAGCTATGAATGCCATGACAATGCAAGAAATGGAACTATGATAGCATGTAGATGCAAAACCAAGAATGCTCCAAATCTTCAAAAGCTCCAAAGTGACCTAGAAAACTTGAAGCATAACATTAGCATAAAAAGATTGATATGCAAATGAAGAAGAGAGCTCTTCTTTTATAGGAAATGAGAAAGAATGGACCATGGAGATTAAGAGGCAAAAAATTTAATCAAGGAAGGAGCTTGAAAGAGGAGCAATCCATGTGCACAAATATCCTCCAATGAGAAAATAAGAGTTGACTTTTGTGTCCATATAAGATAATAAGTGCCTTTTCCTTTTTTATAAAATAAGAATAATGCTTTATTTGTGCAACTTAGGATAAGATGAAAAGGGGGGGCTTTTTATTTAATAAAAGGGGAGGAAATTCTTTTTAAATAAATAAAGACTTTAGGATAAAATGGTTAGCCCAAGGCAAATAATCAAAAATGATAAAATAGGATTTGATCAAGGAAATTGATATAATTGATAAAATGCTAATTTTTGAAAATATTGATTCAGGGATTTGATAAATTGCTAAATGGGGGCCCAAAGTCTAGGCGACCATTTTAGGGTGCATACAGGCGTATGTTATGAGTTTAACCGATGAAGCAAAGAAATGTTTGAAATAGTGTAATAAATAGAGATTTGAGGTTCACGGGCACATTGACGACTTTTGTGATTGTATCCATTTTGTGTACCCAATGTCCTTCCATTCCGAATTGACCTAATCTAACCTGATCACTTAGATTTAGTGTCTCTGAGTCAATGTTGCTGGAGTAAAGTGACTATAATTGTATAAAGGATTCAGTGGAACATCCTAGAAACTAGAATAGTCTATACCGAAATTGGTCTCAGTACCTGTTGAGTAATTAAATGAATGAAAGGCCACTATTGCAGGAATTGGTAGAATCCAAATGCTGTCTGCAACTTAATATTTATGAACATTTTGTAAGTGAGTAAAGTTATAATCTGAAGGGAAAAAAAAAAGATGTTAATGACCTATTGACATTTGTTGAGGTTTAACCAAAGAAGTGCCACAAGATTTTAGTTCTTGTTAGAAGTTAGTTTAAGAAGAGTATCCTGTTGAAACTTGATAGAGGAAAAAGTAGTGTTATTTAAAGATTTTGGTAACTACCATTCAAGGGAATTAATAGTTAGAAACACTACTCTATTGCTGAAGTTATTTAGAGTTAAGGGATATTGACAGTATTGTTAGAAACCCTTGTTCACTATTCGTCAGTATTGTTAGAATACCAATTTATGTTTTCTTAGGGAGATCAAATGCATTCCTCACAAGATAATTTCATTCCTCCTTATAATGGAAGGCATATTCCTAAGCGAGGATAGGTGAAAGAAGCCATTGCTTCATCTCTTGCTCACTTTCTGTCATTACTTGGTTTTCATTGCCCACAAGTTTGGCTGAGGTTCTTTCTCTTATGAATTAAGTCTTTAAGAGAAATAAATGAGGAATATGATAGATTGGTTGGAACCTTCTTTGCTTAGAATTCCATGGATGTATGATTAAAAAAAATGAAAATGTTCTGATAAAATTTTTCCTTATCCTTTCTTTTTCTAAACTTCAATTCATGTTTTTTTTTAGAGTCAAGCTCTGCCTAGGGGGTAGTACCCTTTCTATTACTTGAAAAGAGAATTACATAGAGAAATAACAACAACCCATGCCTGCACAACCTTAATAGTTTAATGAGAAACATACATGATCCCTTGCCCTATCTCAAGTAGCCTCGCTCCAATCTCAACTGGGAAAAGATCTTCATTAGCCTGAAGAAAGGCTTCAAAGCTAGCTAGATTATACATATTAATACCCGCTTTGTATAATGACCAGGCCTTCTTCATTTTTCTTTTCTTTCCTTTTGCTTCCAGCATGAAGTAACCCAAAAGACACCCACGCGAGAGCTGCTGATCTATCAAGTCTAATGCTTTCGCTGCGTAAAGGTATATGTCATCCGCAATAATCCTACGGACTACCCTGAGAGAATTGAGCAAATCTCTTAGAGTCTTCATGAATGGTTGAAACAGATCAGTAATAATCTTGCCATTATGCACATGACCGTTGGCCTAGTAGTCACCTCCCAGAATTGATATCATAGCCAACTGATCCTTCTCCTTGGCTTTGCAGAAAATCCTCCTCATTTGCTCTTTCAGGGAATCCATCAACGACTCCTTCTTTTCACACAGACAACTTATACCCAAAACACTCACCATTTGTTGTGATCCAGATCGCTACCTGGGAATTCTTATATAACTTGGTTCCCATGAAGAAAGCTACAGGGAATATACGAAAATGCAACAAAGCTAGACATCAGTTCATGAGAACTAGCAATAAAACATTGCAGAAGCAATATGATCTCTACAATGTTACATGTGCCAGTAGCGAGGCCATACTATCACCGCTGACAAATCTCCAAACTATCTGATTCCTGTCCTTTCCAGTGGAACCCAATCCTTATCTAAAAGAATTTGAATATCTCCGTCAATCTTGTCATCCATCCCGAATTCCAAGTTAGATTGACCATCGATGCCCCTGTTGGCCAGTGTGATTGAACAACCTGCATGTCCATTTTGGGCATATCCAGAAATCATTGCAGTCCATGTTATTATTTTTCTGTTCACCAAGTTGTGGAAACATTTCGTATACAAATCAAGTAGTGAAGAACCCACAAAAACATTTGATCCATGTTCATTCTTTATTATATGATAATGAATCTTCCTTTTCGGCTACAGAGCTGGGAAAGTTGCAACAACCTCAAGAAAAAACGAATTGGTCAAATTGTCTGGGAATAAGCCTGTTTTAAGTAGGTGTTTTTCATGTAACCCATCACTTAAAAAAACATTCTATTTAAAAGTAACACTGTACTATTTATATAATTTCATTGTACATAAATAAACAATGAAAGAAAACTCTGTACATGCTTATTTTTGTTTTGGCAGTCCCAAATAACACTATCTTAGTCTACTGTCATTCCCAGTCACAATATTAGTCAGTCCATGTTAGGAAAATCCTTTGTTGAGTAGTAGTTCTTCATTCTTACAATTGATGTATTCTCATGGTGGAGTAGAAGACTTCGTGTAACAAAAAAAATGATTAGGATCTATCTATGAATTTTCTTTTCAAAATGAATTGACTGATCCAAGTTACCTCTGTCACTGCAACAAGCACACAAAATCAGTTAAAAAATGATTGTTAGGTATTGAAACAAGGATACATATATTTTTCATATATCTTTAAGTTGATCAGGGTCCCTTTGAACCAAATCACAATAATGGAAATTGCATTTACATAGGTCATTAAGTCTCAATGTAGTGACTGTCTTGTCTTAAGGTTGAATTACAATCACAATCCAATTTGTTCCATACCATGTCAATCCACCTTAAGCATTAAATTCATGCATGTTAGGGTCAATTCAGAGTTGTATTATCCATGATTGCAAAATTGTCTTGTGGTAGTGAGCACATCATTAGAAACAAAATACATATCATTGCCTCTCCTCTTGAAAACATCTCTATATCTTATATTGACCATTAAATCGCTGCTCTAATTGTTCCCTTTACCACTGCTACTCCTTTATACACAGTCACCATGATTCCTCATGCCTCGAATCTAATGCCTTCAATCTTTTTTTATCTCACAACTCATAAGGATTGATGTGATGATAACCTCATGCTCTTCATTCCATGGTCTAAAACTTTGTACAAAACATGCACCTCTTGATGCTACTGCCAGCTTTTACTCTGCTCTTTGAAAGACAATATGACACCTCTTGTTACATACACTATGGCCCTGTAGTTGACTGCCATATCAGTGGGTAAGATTTACATCTTTTAATTTGACCATATTTTCATCATGTAGTCATTATGAAAGTAGTAAATATCATCCCTCAAGCATTGAATAACATTGTTTTGAGGCACTCTTCTTGAACATGAATCTTTTCTTTCACAACACTGCCATTCTATTTTGTAGAAACACTAACAATAGTCTCTTTATGGCATTGTTGATCACCACACCTTCACATTCATGAAAAAATATTAATGCTTGCATCTTTGTCATGATATAGTACCCTCGTTTCCATCTTTGAATATCACTACCTTTTAGAAACTGTCCCTCTTTTGATTTTTATGACATTATTCCTTACTATGGCTATGAGCCTTCATAATAGTGCCTATTCTTTATTCATTGTGCTTTGCAATTATGCATGCATGACCTCTATTATCTCTTGATGACTATTATAAGAGTGTTTTTGTGACTTATCATAAACCATATGAATCATTATTTTTTATCACTTTATACCACTGCGATAGTGGATAAGCATTGAAGAAGAACTTTCTTTAACATTTCTTATCCACATTATTTTGGCATCTTTTTAAATCATGAATTGTTACACTTATCGTCACCTCATCAAGCCTATTTGACAGTCAACCTTGTCTATAACTAAGAACTCAAAAGTGTTGTTTGTCATTGGGACTAATCTTTGCTTACAAATTTGATCACTATTTATTGACATCCTTTTGATAGTCACTTCTCAAGAATCTTGGATGCATTTTTTTTCTTTTGTTCTTACTATTCCTTCACATGACTAATCATCTTTTGTGCTCACTGTCATGAGGAACTCTATGACACTCTAAAAGTGCCATTCCAACTTCATCAACATTGTCTTTTCCATTTGCAATGTATACCACTACTTTTAATGCATGTTGAATACCCTCCCATTTAGCTAGTGTCTCCTCTAATAGTTTTGGACCCATTTACCTCTAGTGTTTGGAGGTCTGAAGGAAACAAGAGAATTTGAAGAGTCACGAGTCTTAAGATTGTACCTAATATAGCCAAGCTTCATTCAATGATACATTCAAACATGAAACAAACCATTCTTAAACCATATTAAACTAGTAAACCAAAGGACATGCTTTTACTACTAAGTCTCTATTTGTTGGGCATACTGATTATAAGTACTTGACATATATCACAAATGTTGCTAATTAAGGTTGGCAGGATGATTACGCCTATCTTGAAAAAAGACTGTCAAATCATTATGCTTTCAAATCAATTACCTATCGACATATCCCTTGCGAGGGAGAGAGGCCAAACACATAAAGAACATGCACATACACACGGAAACTAAAAAACTTAAATGGAATACACCAATAAGTACCAAATGATGAATGCTCAATTGTTGTAATGGCAAAGCAATATCAGAACCACCCATTTCTAGAACTTGATTTTTCTATAGTCCAAATGATTTTTCTTATTTCTTGTTTATGCTTGGTGACAGGGTTTTGAACATTCTTGACATACTTAAATGGAATACACAATACCAAATGATGAATGCTCAATTGTTGTAATGGCAAAGCGTCAGAACCATCCATTTCTAAAATTTGATTTTGTATAGTCTTAATTATTTTTCTATAATCCTAATGATTTTGAAAATTGTTGACAAAGAGTGTTTCTTTTTTTGATTATAGTATAAATGATTTTTCTATAGTCGTAATGATTTTTCTTATTTCTTGTCTTTTGTCCTTTTTAATTTCCTATGTCTATGCTTTGTGACAGGATTTTGTCACCTTCTTTTGATGGTATATTTCATTCACTCTATGTAGAATACTATTTTGTTCACTATTTTATTTCAGCTTCATATTTCTTTCATTTTTCATATACACAGAGACTACACATGCTGATAAAAAAATGAGCTATTTGATTTACATTTACTTTTCATTATTGTAAATGGTTAATATTTCTGATGGTACTCCTTGGTGTATTTAATATAAAAATAATCATATAAAACAATAAATGTAGTAATGATGGTACGGTGCATTATTGATATAGGCTCAATGACTCTTGTCAATGTGCCAAACTATCAATGTGGTGGTGGGTAGTGTGTGTTGAAGACTTCACAGCCACCGAACAACCTTGGATGACAATTTTGGTGCTACCCAAATAGAAAAAAAGTTGCTAATGTGTATATATTTCAAGTTTCTAATGTAAATACTATTCATTAAAATATAAGAACTAATGTAGACTAGGTATCACAGGGAAATAATGGCTGTGGATACTTTAGTTGGGTCGATGACAACTCATTTGCATCTATCCGCCCATCTCCACTTATCCGCGATGAAGGATTTGAGTGCAAAATGTGTCAGGCTAGGGCAAATTCTGAAATTATATTTTTACGATGCCTTCTCTATATTGTAATCGCATATCTTTGTTGCGACCATATGCAAAGATGAACTCGGGAATTAGTTAGTTTAGTATTTTCATATTGTAACTAATATTTTAATATTGATATGACATAACTTCTCTTTGCCTCAAGTGCGCATATATATGGTTTACATCTTTTTTTAGAATAATTCTTCATGTTTATGGCTCAGGTGAGCCCCAATCTGCTATCAATCACATGATTTAATGTATAGTGTTTTCTTGGTTATTCCATTTGTTCCTTGACCTTGACTATGGATTGACTATCATTTTCAAGCTTGAGCGAGGCTTCATACCATGCAGCATCTGCAGATGTGTACGCAACACTAATTTATGCTGGAGGTAAACTACATGTGTCATGTAAACAACATGGTTGAATGCAATCTCTTTTGCATGTTTTCAAGAGTTTTCCCACCAATACAAGTGTAAATAATGCATTGAACGTAATCTACGGACGCTGCGTGGTATGAAGTCTTGCTGAAGTTTGAGCGCAACGTGGTATAAAGTCTCCCTTTATAAACATGACAATTGAGAAACATAAATGCAAATTTCACAATAGCTGAGAAACATAATTGTAGGCCTCAAGGTCACAATTTTTTGGAGACAACGTAATTGAGTTGTATACCCAAGCGATGGAGTGCAACTTCTGCACCTCTGATTCCAAGTTGACACTATGGGATACAAAGACCATAGATAAGGAATAAATTTAGAGAGCGGAGGTCCTCCATAATGACCAAAATAATACAGGACAAACCTCAAGTTAAATGAGGCAACTGCAAACATTTTAATAGATTTTTATTATTAAATAATGAAATTTACATATACTAGTGTTCTAAGCCCCCTCATTACATGATTTATTATTGTAAGCCCCCTCTGATTTATTATTGTAAGCCCCCTCTAACTTACACATCTAGAAAATGAAACTACAACCTATTGGGATTGAGACAAACCTTATAGAACAACAATAGCTAGGAATGATCGATTTCCAACATCTGTTGAATACATCTGTAGCTCATGAATACAAGGTCCTCCAATAGATGTATTCAACATATGTTGGAAAGCAATCCTTCCTAGTTGCTGTTGTTCTATAAGGTTTGTCTCAATCCCAATAGGTTGTAGTTTCATTTTCTAGATGAGTAAGTTAGAGGGGGCTTACAATAATAAATCATGTAATGAGGGGGCTTAGAACACTAGTATATGAAAATTTTATTATTTAATAATAAAAATCTATTAAAATGTTTCTAGTTGCCTCATTTAACTTGAGGTTTGTCTTGTATTATTTTTGTCATTATGGCCCTCCTCCACTCTCTAAATTTATTCCTTATCTATGGTCTTTGAATCCCGCAGTGTCAATTTGGAATCAGAGGTGCAGAAGTTGCACTCCATCATTTGGGTATACAACTCAATTACATTATTTGCAAAATGATGTGACCATGATGCCTATAATTATGTTTCTCAATTGTTGTGTCCCAAGACCCCTTATGACCCTTTACAATCATTTACAACCTCTAAGAATACATCTTAGAGGTCTTAAAATATTGTAAAGGGTCATAAGAGGCTCCTAGGAGGGGCCAGATGAGCTTCCACCTTCACGTGGTTGGCCCTGTTAAGTAGAGAAGGTTAATTAAACTATTCTTGAAACAAAGAGAAGCTCAATAATTTAAGGTCTCAGTCCATAGACAAATTAAATTAGACTTACTAAGCCTCTTATTGTAGTTTGTAATAAGATTGATTTGCAACCACTAGAGACTAATCTACAAGCTTGAAGAAGCAGTATATTTTGGAAAATGAAGAGTGGAAAGAGGATGATATTCCTAAGATCATGGATGGACACAATGTTGCAGACTTTATTGATCCAGATATCTTGCAGAGGCTTGAAGAATTGGAGAAGGAAGAAGGGCTTAGGATGGCAGCTAAGGGTGACGAGGATTTCAAAATAGCTGACAAACATAATTGTAGGCATCATGGTCACATTTTTTTGGAGACAACATAATTGAGTTGTATACCCAGACGGAGTGCAACTTTTGCACCTTCGATTCCAAGTTGACACTGCGGGATGGAGAACAACTTGGAACCAGAGGTGCAAAAGTTTCTCTCAATCGTATGGGTATACCACTCAATTACATTATCTCCAAAAAAATGTGACCATGATGCCTACAATTATGTTTCTCAGAGAATGTTAAACTATTCTTGAAACAAAGAGAAGCTCAATAATTTAAGGTCTTAGTACAAGCACTAGAATTGAGTTTTTTGGCATGGGCTGGGAAATTTTTGTATATCAACATGTGATAGAGTTTGGGCAAAAAACTCTATCACATGTTTATATACAAAAATATCCCAGCCGTGCCGAAAAACTCAATTCTAGTGCTTGTACTACATGACTGGTGCCAAAACAGGGCTCTCCCAATCACTGACTATGACCCGCTAGCAACAAGCAACAAAACGAGTGTGGACACCTGAAGATAAATATCAAATAGAGGAAAAGCACCTGCAACAACAGAGGCAATAGCTATAGATACAGATGAGGATATCCCAAATCCCTAATATAATAATTATTACTATTTTGGAAGATGCAAATGCAACTGAGGAGATGTTGAAGAGGATAGATGAATTGATGGTGTGACAACGTCATTTTGAAGTAAGCAATATTTATTATATTAGGGATTTCTGGGATATCATCATCTGTATCTACATTTTTTGCCTCTGTTGTTGCAAGTGCTTTTCCCCTATCCTGAACATCAAATTGTGACAAAAATATCAGTAAAACTATCATAATAACTCCATGAACGTTGTTTTAAGTAATTATCTATGAATGTTGTGTATTAATATTGAATTATATGTCATGTTAATGAATATTGTTATGTGTTAATGGGGAATTTAGATTGATGCTAGGGGGAGGGGGGGTGAGGCCAGATGAGCTTCCACCTTCACGCTGTTGGCCTTGTTAAGTAGAGAATATTAAAGTATTCTCGAAACCAAATGAAGCTCAAACTAACATACCTTCATTATTTAATCAATTTCATTCGTTCTAGGTCTTTGCTCATAAGTGCATTTTGAATGTGTCATTGTCAGGCAACTATCAAATAAAAAACTAGAAGGGCCAATAGTCAACTTCTCATTATCATTGTCTGGCATGATTCGGCTTCATTTTGTGTAAGTATTCTCGTATTGAATGCGCCAACCTGTCTTGGTGTAATGTGGATTATTTCATTGGTTTGTGTTTTTGAGTAGGTGAAGTGTTAAATCAGTTCCTATATTCTATTCTTAATTCCTTCAAATTGTAGGAGGGCCTGACAAATATACTCAACATAGAATTGACTGCTAGTTTGGACAATTGAACACACCGAGTCTTTGGCTTGAGAGAAAGAGTTGGGCAATGTTGTTTCTGGAGACCTATGCAGTTGTCCTTAGTGGCCTCTTTTTATTTTAACAGGTATTTTTATATATATGTAGTGTCCATGTATTTTTTTAATATAGATTCTTTTTGTGTATATGCTAGTGCTATGGAACCTAAATAAACAATTATAAATGTAATAGATAATGTCTTAGATGAAGGAATTGATGTACCACATTTAAACCAAAATCCATGCTTAATGCCATTTTGTGCAAAATGAGTTTGTCTATTAGCATATCAGATTTTGTTACACCCTTCATGACTGTAATGTTTAAGTTAAGTATTGATGCAATTTTCTAAAGTAGCAAGTTCTGTTGTCATTGTTTTTTTCTAGTGGTTCCGAGGAGATCAAGAATTATCAAGGAAAGATATTGAAGTGGAAAGGAAAAGTTTCTGAGAGGTTACAAATATTGAGTCATCGATCATGTATACTTTTTTTTAAAGTAATCGCTACAGAAATGGTTAAGTTTTCCTAAATTTTTAAAATAAGTCATAACTATTCAGTATCATATTCTTTTGGCCATGTTGAATGAACTTTAGAACGAACTTACACAGTCTAAAGGGTTTTAGATGGTCATTTGATGTTGCAATCTTATAGTTCTATCAAATGGCATTTGAGACATATGAAAATTTTAAGGTTAGTAGATATTATATGATCTGAATTTAAGAAATTTCCCTCAACAATGTGACTATTGAAAGAATTTATATAATAGATAATCAGATGATCAAGTAATCTTCATTACTCTTTCTTTTACACATAAATTAGTATTTAATTTTATTGGAGCAAAGTTAAGTAATCTACATCTTTAAAATAGCACTAATTAACAACCATTCTCTTTGTCTATTATGTGGTTTGCCTTTCTAAGGGTTTGCAGGCAATCTCAATAGTATATGCTGGTCCATTCAAAAACCAAATCTATCTTCTCCTCCATTTAGATAAGTAGACTGTCTTTTGTTATTTGATATATTATGTAGATTTTTTGTCACCAATATTTTTTAAATACTATGGTCTGTCAATCCTCTTCTCTTAATATCTGAAAAAAAAATGGATCGTTGAAATGTTAATGACAAAAAAATCTACATGAACTAATGGGAAAGAATCTACATGATCTAATGAGAAAGAAATATATTGATCATTATAGACTAAAATTTTCATAAATCTGATCTCTAATATGTGTTTTCAAACTATAAACTCATTTTTATATTTATTTTATGCATATGAATATGACCCATCCTATAGAATTTATTGAATTTGGCCTCAATAGGAAGGAATTTCAGCGTAATCGAAGGAAAAGCTGAGAATTTTAGGTTGAAAACTGAGAATTTATGATATGCTGATATCTGTCAATGAACATCCATCAGAAAGTGTGTGATTTTATTTTTGTGTTGGAATACTCCATAGAGCTCAGTATTGTTACGAAACCAATCTTCTATCAGTATGTTTCATGAAGTTAATGGAGCTCATGTGGTACTGTAGCAGTTCTAACTGTATAACTTATTACTAGTCATTTGGTAGTTTTTGGATTTTATGAATTCTCAGTTTCTTTTAATTTGTCATCATCTGAAGTAGCTCTGTCCTTGTTTTGTACTTACAATAGTGATTATATTGGTGTAATACATAGATATATATTTATATTTCCAGATTAAATCTACTGCTTTTTATTTGTATTACTGCTATATGTAGATCTCTCATATGATTCTTTATTATTTTATAAAGAAATAATACAATTACATCTATGCTTAAACTATTTTAACATAAAGGGACATGACATAATCGGCCTATTTCCTATGGTGAAATTGAAGACATATTCCAAATCTTCAAGCCAAGTCATGCTTACCAGTCATTTAAGAATAATGAGCAAAACCCTTACCCTTGTTTAAGGGTTAAGAAGCAATATGTGAGAAAGAAATAAAAACTCTTTGAAGGAAAGAAGAGACCACTAGGTAAAGATAAGGACTTTTAGGAGCAATCTTGTAGTTGTGGGTGTCGAATGCAAAAATGAAATCTTTTTATAGGGTGATTCTCTTCCTGGGAAACTACACCAATAATCATACCGGGAGGGAAGGTGTTGTCACAAGGATCATAGTGGAATCCTCTTTAGGTGTGAAGCAATTAGTGGTAGTGCATGACTCCCTTGTGGTGATTAATGTGATGCAAAAAGGTTTGTGTCCTAATTAAGTAGTGTATTCACACCTTTGCTTCCTTCCACAAGCAGTCTGATAACTATAAAGAGTTTGTGAGAATTTCAAAATTTTCAATAATCTCATTTTGTGCCCTTTCATGAGTTTCAAATGATTTTTTCATTGATTGGATTCTTAGCTCCTTGACCTCCAACAATCCGTAACACTAAGAGATTCTGTTGCAAAATAATCTTTCCAAGTTTATCATATTTAAGAAAAGCAAAAATTCAAAACCAATCTTGACACAATCAGTTTACTATGGTCTTTCCCAAAATTGCTACGCCACACTACTTCTAACAAAGCTTGCTCACAACATTTGTAATCTGCACAACTACAATCTCATGTCATTTGTAATCTAGTTATAGTCTCTTTTCCTCTTCCCTCAATTCCAACACTCCGTATATATAGTCATACCCTCCTACACTTCTTTATTCAACACTTTCTTTGGCTACATTTCATCTTTCTTTGATCATGTCTTCCTTAGGAATTGGTTTTGAGCAACCAAACCCAATCAACAAAATGCTTCCCTTTCACAAGCATGGAAGATTTTTAATAAGTCTAGACCACCTTGCAATTATTTAACAAGAAGGGAGAATATTATTACTCTTTGTTTAATATTTTGAGACCCAATCAATATTGAGCCATCTTATACCCCAACACTTAGCCTTTTTAGATTTTGTAATTTTTGTGACCTCTCTAAAATACAATGAAAAATTATTGGACTAGGTGTGAGGTCCTCAACAACTTCAAGTCTATAATCACATTCTCGAACTTTTCTCAAAGAATGAGAAATCCAACTTCTCAAAAGTTGTCTTCTAAAAGGTCACAAAATTTTAAAATGTTTGACCATCAAGTTGAAGTTATCCCCTGTAGATGGCATTAGGAAAAACTTACCCTTTCTAAAGGAGGTTATATTCTGGCTTCATTTGGCACAAATATAAAACAAACCCTCCAAGGGCACTTAAATTAATTTGTGGCTAGAGCTCTCAATTGTATTCAAAAGAAGAACAACAAGATGACACATATTTTTTTTAACCAAAAATTATTATTGGTCTCTTTTTTGACATTTTAATAATAGTTATTTCGACGGGAATGCTATGTGTTTGACGTCGATTTTGACCACATGTCGTTGCAAGAGAGAGGAACTATGGTTTGTGTTTCGACAAGAATCATATGTGTTCGACATTGATTCTGACAATATTATGGACCCTTATTGGTCACAATATCAATGAACGTTGGTCGCATAAATAAAAGGTTTGATCTACAATTCTTCCAGGTAATTCGGTTAGTAATTCAACCACTAAGGAGGTCAAAATTTTGATGAATATTTTTCCTGTCGTATAATTGATGACAAAAAGTTCAACCATAGTTTTGGTCGTCTATTTGACCAATGGGTATCAAAAATTTGACTAATCCTCATTGAAATATAGGGTAAAATTTACTAGTGAGGCCTTATAAGAGTCCATGAAGTAGCATAATAGCTCTTCTCCTCAGCCTTCTTCTTGTTCCACAGGAAAAGTTCATGCTCTTTCTACATGAGGTATATCTACAAATTCTTCTTGGATTATTGATTTTGGTGCTTCTCACCATATGCCTCACTCCCATCAGCTTGTCACGACACTTGCTCATAGTGCTACTTCACATATTGAAGTTGGTGACTCAATGAAGCTTTCATTCATAGGTTCAGGCTTAATTTCATTGACTGGTGGTTTTCTTTAGGATATCCTTCTCATTCCTGACATTTCAAAAAACCTCATTTTTGTTGATCAGATCTTCCATTCTGGCTTTGGTAAGATAGTTGAGTTCTCACCACATGATGTGGTTATTTGAGACCTTCATGATCCTGATTTGATTATAGCTTTAGGAAGTGTTGATCCCCAGTCTCTCTTGTACCAATTTGATGGCTTTGAGAGTTCAGATAGTTATGGTGTCTCTCTTATTGAACATGCCTATATACTAAGTAGGCTATGGCATGAGCATTTTGGCCATGTCAAATATAGATATTTACAATAGATGAGTACATAGGCACTTGTGATTGGGCTTCCTAGCATTACTTGTATAGATGGCGTGTGCCAAGGTTGTGCACTTGGAAAACATCACCATGATCTTTATCCAGTAGGCAGAGCCACATGTGATAAGGCACCCTTGGATTGTATACATAGTGACCTTATGTCATTTTTGACTCCCTCTTTTTTGGGAGCTTGATATGTGCTCACTTTTATTGATGACTTCTCCAAACGTTCATGATTGTACTTTCTTAAGTACAAGTCTGATGTCTTTGATTCATTTCAAATCTTTAAGATATTTGTTGAGAAGTAGTTTGGACTTTCTATCAGGAGGATACACACAGATAATGGGGGGGAATATGTGAATCATGGTTTCACATATTTTTGCACTGAGCATGGTTTACAAAATCTATGGATGAATAGAGGGGATTTGAAAAAATGTTGGGATAAACTTTGGAGAAGTGACTATACTAAGGAATTCTCTCGTAGATACACCTACAAAATGTCAAGTGGGGTAATTGACGATGTGTGAATATTATAAGAATGACTTTATTAAAAAGAGTATCAATTATGTGCACATAGAGGACCCCAAAATATTTGACAGAAGGCTGAGATTTTGTGTTAGCATGATATTTTTTTCAGCACATTACTGTTAGTTTGACAATATGGAGAATTGAGCATTTTATTTTGTCCATTAAGACAATTGTATGTAGATACAAACTAAAGTAGTTCACTACAAAGGTGATTTTTTTTTCTTCAAATTAATTTATGAAGTACTAAAAAAGACTAACAAAGTCTTGAGTTCCAGGAAGTGATGTTTTCACCCAAAGCTTGGTAAAAAAGGTGTTCACATTTAGAGAAAACTATAGTTGCACGAGTCATGAATAATAAAGAGCTAAATTATTATTTCACCCAAATTTGAAATGTGAGTGAGTGCATATGTGAAATATTTTCTCTTAGTGGAATTACTTAAAGGATAATATGTCAAAGAAAGTAAATGTTTTCACTCTTGGTCAAAGAAGAAATGTTTTCATTTGAGAAAAAAATGAAATGTTTTCACCTAAAAGTGAAAAAGCACAAGAAGTGGTCCAAACATAAAACAAAGGATGTATTATATTTTCAAAATAAAATGGCCAACGATAAAGATTATTTTAAATATGAAATATACATCCATGTAGAAACAAAGTGGGAAGTGTGTGTGTGAAAATTGTACCTATTCAGAAGACACAACACATCAGTAAAATATTATAGATCAATGATAAACAAATAAACAATGAATAAATATATCATTAATCAGGTGATTTATTGCCTTCTAGAAGATGTGAGTATGGTATTCTTTGATTTGACCGAGATTAGTGCCAATGCAACACTTAAACGAAGGATTTAAATGTGAAAATGAATGCAAGATTAATCTACGTTTTTGTGATTTTCAATGCAATATGAATAACAACTATATGAAATTGATCTAAAAACTTGATAATAATGAAATGAAAACTAGCTGTGAATGCAAAACTTAAAATAAATAGTAGCAATTGATCTAAAAAATGAATGCACAATCTCACAAGAACTCGACAGTATAACTTTGTTGTTCTTAGAATTGCACATTCATAATTGTGAAGGACCGAGGGATGTTTATATAGAAATCTAGGTTTGAGAACTCATGAAAAAACCAAAAATCACTCCTTGATTAACTCAAATTGATTGGTGAGTTATCAGGGAATTAGAAATAGTTATCTAGAAAAAATCATGCAAATTAGCTTTTTAACTCGTAATTGGAAGTTGAGATCACTCCAATCTACTTTTTAACTCACAATCACATGTTGTGTTTAGAAAGTTAACAAATTAAATCCAAGAGTTGATTTAGAGTTTAACTGATCTTCTGATTTTTGCATAGATAATTATGAGTTTTATTTAATTTCCATGTATTTTATTCTCAACTTAACTGATTTTGTTTAAAAATAATTGATTTATGGGTTAATCAATTATTTAATCAAACTTTATTCAAAATTATATTATTAAATTTGATAATTTGATTTTAATCAATGAAATAAATATTCACTCAATTATTTTTGAGTTTTTGATTTATTGTCAAATAAACAATATTAATTAAGAATAATATTAATTAAATCTGATTAAAGGAACTAAGTGGCTAAATGAAGTTTAATTAATTAAATATTTATAATATTTAATCAATTACACTTAGGATAAATAAAATAATGTCATTTATCACCAAATAATATTTTATTAGAAATAATTAGGGTAGATTAGGAATATTTAGGAATATTCTCCGATGCAGATTTATGATAGGATTGATTAGGGTTTTGATAATTTAATGTGCATATGTGCCTTAGGTTAGGACTTTAGGGCCGATTTCAATCAATTTGTTGATGTAGGAGGTTAATGGAACTGAATCCCATTTTTGGGGTATTACATTTTTCCCCCCTTTGAATTATTGTGTGAAGCGCAGTGGTTCAAAGATAAATCTGTTTGTTGAGATCCAGACTCAGTTATGTGATGGAGAAACTGATCCTAGTTTGATTAATCAATTTCGAGACAGAAACTGATTGGGAGATTTGAAGATGCTAATTCAAGTCCCGATTGACCAAAGAATCGAGATGATGTCAACGATAACAACTCTGAACCTATAATTATGAAGAAGTGATAAAACATCTGATTCTAAACCTATGATTATGAGGAATTGAATCTCCTGACTCCAGACCTTCTTGTCCAAAGGATACAAACTCTGAACCCTTTAGTTACGAAGAATCAAGGAAATAACACAACTAAACCGATGGTTACGAAGAGTTGATACGGTTTACAAGATTAAGAGAATACCAAATTGATATGGATTCTGATGAATCTGATATGCCCCAAGTGACGAGGACTTTTGATGAGTTGACAATTATTTGTGATTGTTGTCTTGATTGTTGAAGAAAATTTGAAAAAGAGCATATTTGATAATGGTTAATGATATATAATACCATGCCCTCTTGAGATTAAAATTGAAATTTGCTGAGAAAACTAGCTTGAATGATATGAAGCAACGTGATCGATTGTAGAAGTGATTGTACACGTCTAGGGATGTGTTCTGCATCATTTTGAGGTCCTATTGACCAAGTTTGACCAAGTTTGACTATGGGTTGACCAATTTGAAATTTCAAAAGTTTGATGTGAGATGATCAAATAAGTTAAGTTCTAGATTCCTGTGATGTTGTGAACGTCGATTATTCAAGCAGTCTGCCATCTTTGGCCCAAAATTTTAAATCGCATTTTTGACAAAGTAAATGATCTCAAATTTTGATTTTGCTCCCGAAAATGGATTCATAACGTTGAAATTAGCTAGGGGTGCTATTTTCATGTAAATCAGTGTACTTTGAAAATTTAGGTCAAAATCTATATAAGATAAAAAGGGATCATTTTCAAATCATTTTAACCGGTTGACTTTTGAGATTTTGTGGAGCCCTCTAAGAGTAAAAATGGTGGTTCCAGTCTCCTCACATCATTTTGAGCATTCTTGGTGATATCAGCGGCTGTGACAGTATGGGAACCCGATAAGTAGACCTCTGAGTTCTTCTTGAATTCAATTCAGCACATGTTTTAATTATTTTAAGGATTTTTTAATTTTTTCTTCACAGGTTGTCGTATGACAACTTGTAGAGTGTCGTACAAAAATTCAAGTTCATTTCAAGTGTCATGTCTGTCATTGTACTGTGTCGTATGGGAGATACCCATCTCTCGTACAACATTTCATCAGATCCCTCAGTTGTCGTACGACAACTGGTTGATTATCCTATAAAGCCAAATGTCATATGGGTGTATGTATAGTGTCGTATGACACTTGACACCATTTTTTTAAATTCTGAAGTGTCGTATGAAAAAAAATGAGTGTTTTTAGAGTACTTAATGAATTTTTTCAAAAAATTTAGTTGCTCAACTTGATTTAATAACATTTAATGCACCTTTTAACATGTCCAATTTTTTGATTTACGTGCATTTAGTGTCGATTTGGATCAAGTTACTGATGTCTCTTTTTCTTCTGTGCTTGCAGATGAGGTATCCAAATATTCATGTGTGTGTGTCACATCTGGCCACTCAGAGGCTGTGTTTATCTCTCCTAGATCCACTTAGAGTGCACTTGGCGTCCTGCGATTTTGAGTACCTCATTGGTTTTCTCGAGATTAGGGAAAATCACGGTCTGATCATAGCACTCATTGAGAGGTTTCATTTAGAGACCCAGACTTTCGATCTCCCGATGAGGGAGATCACTATTACACCTGAGGATGTTTATCACATTCTTCGTATTCCATTCGATGGACCACACCTTGATTATCTGAGTTTAGGGAACACAGGGTTATAGGCCTTCAGAACGATTTTTGGGGTAGATGAGTAGATAGCCCAATAGATACCCTAGGAGGCACTAGTGCAATGGTATGGTCAAACACACCATTTGGAGTGTATCATCGCTGGTATGATTGGAGGTATCATTATGTTTGATCATCAGTAGAACAGTTTCTTGATTGGGTGGGCACCCATGGTACAATGCCTTATGGCACAACCTGTAGAGTTTGGTTGGGGTCAGTGCTTACTAGCACATATCTTTTCAGAGATGCATGAGGTAGTCTACTATGAGGGTAAGACTTTTTCCTCTGGGGTTATTGTATTACAAATCTGGACATGGGAGCACATCCCTATCTGCCGACCCATATGGGGAGATGAGAGGCAGGCACATGAGCCTCTCATATATAGGTATGCGTGGTACATGAAATAGGTTAGGATGGGGAGGATAGAGTACTGGAACCAAGTACTCAATCATATGACTATGGTCATCTGGTGACCATACTTACAGATTGAGGCATGGCACATGGCTAAGGTACAATTTGACTATTTTTGTCAGAGTTGCATTTTGATTGGCTGCTCTACCAGTGTTTTGGAGAGATTTTTGATTACTATGGTATGGAGGCAGTATGGCCTTGTTCAAAATGTACCCCAGGAGTTTTCATCCTATGACTAATAGGTTAGGGAGATAGGACATGGTTGGGATCCCCGACTATCCTACGCTATTTGTATTTAGGAGTAAAATGAACTACAGAGCCGTGATTGGGACTACCGAGTATAGGTGGTTGGTGCATGGATTACTAATGCTTATTGGACACATCTAGTGGAGCATCCCTTCTAGTGATTCTTTGATTTGACAAAGCCAATCCCAACCATGGAGGAGGCTGATGATGTCATAGGGGCATCCTAGGGGAGAGGACAAAGGAGGAGAGATGTTTAGATACTAGCAGCACAACCGATCCCTCTAGTATAGAGAGCAGTAGGTGCCCCACCATGACCAATACTAGATGTGAGGCTTGCCTCGATTCCATGAGAAGTGCCATTAGTGAGGCCATCAATTTTGTAATGATGGTACACTAGGGGTGAGGGTTTAGGTGCTGTGGGGAGTACCATAGAAGATGCAGAGGTTTTGGGGGCACATTAGGATGTCCCTATGGGTGAGGCACAAGATACACCCAATTTTTATTTTGGAGTAGAGATTAGACACCATAAGGCATGGGTTGAGGCAGATGGTGGCAATGAGGAGATGGTTGGAGAGGAGGATGTGGCTAAGGAGGTGGACCCTAGACTGAGATAAATGCCACATGACGTGATACGCTAGTTATGCCACCAGATCAGGGACCTGAGATCCCAGAGGTTATCATTGGATATTAGGTTGGTAGAGAGGGACCGACAAGTGTGAGACTCTCAGGTAGAGACTCGATCCTTGAGGGCTGAGATTGTGCCCCAGATGAGTAGAGCGACATATTATGTGTCAACTTATTCTGTGGGATTAGAGGGAGCTAGGGTGCCACGAGAAGATCCACCACGAGATGTACCAGTTGGAGGAGGAGCGACATCTGATGTAGAGGATCAAGAGGACAATTGGTTGAGTTGGGATCTCATATTTTTGACATTTTTGTGTACTTGATAGCTTATTATAGCTGATTTCTTGTATTGCACGCACATTGTGCTCCGATGTATGATAGATGTTTGAGATTTACCCCATGTACTATATATATATATATATATATATATATATATATATATATATATATATATATATATATATATATATATATATATATATATATATGAGATCTTCAGTTTGACTTCATAGCACTCATTATTTTGATTATGATGTTATTCATCATGTGATGCAAATGTATGCAATGTTTAATGTTCACTTTGAATGTATGATTATGATTATGCAATATGGATGCAATGATGAATTATAGATAAATAATGAAAATGCATTTCTTTATTATGTTTTATGAATAAAAATGTATGTAATGCAATGGATGAATGAAATATTTATGAAAAGGTAATGATGTTATATGTAAATGCAGTGATACACATGATGTTTTGGTAGGTACATGAAGAATTCAAGTGCTTAGTCATTGTAAAAAAGTATGTTTAACTCAAGATGATGACTGCTTGCTTGTTAGTTTCGAGAGACCTTCACATGAACCTTGATCCTTGTGATGTGCTAAGTGAAAATTTGAGAACATCAAATGCCATGCTGAATTCAAATCATGAAAGAGATGCAACCAGACTAAATGTAAAATGCAAATGAAATGCAATTCTAGGACTTAGTCACTGATAATTTATCAGTTGTTTTCATCACTTAATATTTTAGGTAACACCAGATGTCGATACAATGTTCACTGGTTAGACAACCATGAACATATGAATATTGAATTTTAGTCAGATATGTCGGAGTAGATATAAGCACCAAGGCACAAGAGCTAGGATGACTTGAATATCATGTCCATTTTGATTTAGCAATTTGTATAAGCATTAGAGCATAAACGCCGTGATGACCTGAATACACCTTGCATAAAAACATGCCAAGCAGTTGAGAGATCATCCTTGTTCCAAGGTGAATTAACCATAGTGACCCTTTATCATTCACATCCTTGGGTAATGTTACTTTTCACAATAGGAGAAAGAAATCACTCAGAATACAAAGTTAGATCTAGCCCCTCTAAAGTGTCTGGGTATCAATGGTCAAGGTACATATGGAAATCCAATCGTGATGGAGGCACTTATAGTGGACACCAATTTAATCTAGAGTTTTTATAGTAATTAGATTGTTACTTACACAAAAAAAAATATTATGCCCCCAGTCATCAGCTCTCTAAATCTTGTAAAGGACATCATCGATTAGCTCAGGGGAACATAATTATGCAAAAATCTCATGTGAAACAATCAACATACAAAAAGATTTCTGTATATTTCTGCAGATTGGTTTGTTTATAGTGTTGTAGTTTGCTTGTGTTTGTGTCAGTTACAAAAATCCTTTTCTAGTAGGGAGACATACAAATTGACTCAGATAAAGAATTGAATGATATTGACTAGATATGACTCTCTTGAGGTATTGAGGAACATAGGATATGACTAGGATTTCCCCCAAGTTGTAAACATTGATTAGGTTCTGACACTGGTTGTTTGGTTTCACATACTGATTTATTGAATTGAAAGATATGTACAAACTAAAGAAGTACAAAAATCTAGGAAATTACCAAGATTGCTTTGATAGATGGAATGTTTTGTACAAGTGGCACCCACTTGCTGGCTTTTGACCATCTTGGCAAAGATTCTATTTTTTCTACCAAGGCGCCTGTTTACCAAGTTTTCACCAAGGCACTCTTTCTTTTTCTTCTTTTTTTTTTTTTGTATTTTTTACTTTTCAAAATTTTCAAATTGTTTTGCATACCATCAAGGCACCTATTGCTAGGTTTTCACTAGGATGGCCATTTTTTCAACACTTTTTCGGATTTTATATCTTTTTTTCAAGACATTTTCCACATACTGAATTCCTAGGCATAAAATTTCTTTAGATGAAGAACATTGATCGGTTCACGGAGCTGTTCTCTGTCTATTTTTGAGAGTTGATAGGCACTACAACCAAAAGTAGCAGTAACAACAAAGGGACCCAACCAGTTGGGTTAAAAATTCCCTTTGCATTCTCGATGGGATTGATTTTTAGTGTTCTCTCTCAACACTAGATCACTGACCTGAAATTCTCTGTGTCTGACCTTCTTGTTGTAGCCTCTAGACATTCATTTCTAATATACTTGGAGATGATCCTATGCATCTTGTCTATGCTAATTCAAGTTCTTGCAACCTAGACACTCTGTAATCATCATTGGTAACCAGACCATGAATTCTGATTCTGAGTGATGGGATTTCAACGCCTATAGGTAGTACTGCTTCAATCCCATGTACTAAAGAGAAAGGAGTAGCCCTAGTAGGTGTTCTTATACTTGTTCTGTAAGCCCAGAGAGCTGGATTTATCATGAGATGCCAATCCCTCCCTATTTTGTTGACTGTGTGGTGCAAAATTTTCAATAAGTTCTTATTGGATGCCTTAGCTTTGTTAGCCAAATTTTCATGTCTTTGAGATCTTTTGAAAAATTCCCCAGCTTGAGATAATTGGTCCTTTTATTTTTTGTAGGGTTTCATGAAATTGCCTTGCCTAAATGAAAAACCCTACCCTTGGTCTAATTGTGCGTTACTTTTCCATGACACTTAAATTTCTTATTTAGCACATAGTTATTGTTTTCCTTCATTTTCCAAGTCTCGGGATGTTCAAAAGCTAAGTATAAAGATCTGGAGATTAATTGACTGAGTAATGTTTTAATGGTTATCTCATAATCTCTAAGCCCCAAGTAGTTAGTTGTTTTTGTCTAGCGACTCGGCGAAAGGGCTTACTCCAAGTCTCCTAATGTTTGGCAGTAATGTCTTAAACTTTCAGTGACTTGGTGAATATGCTTGTCTCTTAATCTCCAAGTGCTGATGGTTAGTGGCTAAGCATTATGAGATTCAACAACAAGGTTAAGTGAGGCATTTGGCGATTCAGCGAAGGAAGGTTATATCCAAATCTCATGAAGTTATAATGCAATCTTATTTGATTTGGAGATTCAACAATAAGTAAGTGACTTAACTTGTGAAGGTTATCTCTAAATCTCATAAAGGTTAGTGCTAAATCCGATAGATGAAAGAAAAGAGAAATCTGATAGCAGTGTTAAGTATTTCGGGTCTAGTCAATAAGTAGTGAAAAACCCGATGGTCATTGGATGCTTCAGAAAAAAAAGGATCAAGGCAAGTGGGACCACTATTTTGGGCCTAGTTGGTAAGTAGTGCAAGATCCAACTTCTGTCTGTAGAAAGATCAGACGAAGGACATGAAGCATTGAAGGAAGGGTGCTCAAAAGTTACTAACTAGAAGATCACATCTGAGCACCACGTGTCTGGTCCATTGAGTTAATAAAATGGTGATACCATTGATACCTTTTAATGCAAATCATAGGATTGGTTTTCATCTGATGACAAATGTGAATCCTTGATCGTAAGCTACAAAATTTTTATCCATTACGGGTTCATGCCTTGATGCCGCGTGTCCTAGATGATGTCATGAATTGGTGGGACCAAGTATTCACCAAAGGGGTAAGGGACTTCCACCTATAGAAAGATCCAATGGTTGGCACTATTTCACGAAGAGGAGATGCAAGATGTTTAGCCTTCACATGATCATGCGCTGATAACGCTTGTCTCAATTTGTAAGTGGGTCTGTAGGTTTGTAAAAGTGTTAAGGGATTGACAGTTTGAAAGAAAGATCGATGACATGCATGTTTCCTCAATGAAAAGATGAATGATGGTTAGTGATCACAGGATCACGCCCTACCACCATGTGTCCAACCCGATGAGTCAATAAAGTGGTGGGTCCTCGATGCTAGGTAATGTTGAGTTTCTCATTTTTTATTGGTCATCAAGGAGGGTGATGTGTAAAGTAATTTTCAAACCCTTAGTTGACTATTTTTCTAATTTATGAGAACCGCACGATGTGCTAGGAGAATCGGAGATTGATGACCATGTTTTAAACTTGTTGATTAACCGTTGTGGCCTGATTTTTTTAAAATTGTTTAAGGGTTTTTAACAGTTTTCAAGGGGTTTTGATAGAGGGAAAGAAATTCAAATCAGAGCTAAAATGGATATGTTCGGTCCTAGTTTCAGTAAATAAATGCCTCCACTACATAAAGAAGATGGTGACATTAAGAATGTGGAGGAGTGGAGAAATGACATGAATGAATTGCTAATAGGGCTAGAATCCTTTCTAAATGATGATGGTACTTTGAATATGGACAAGTTTAATCATGTCCTAGGTGACATGTTCAAAGTAGAGACTGATTTCACAAGGTTTGTATCTGACACCAAGGCCATAAGGGACTCCAGGTGGGACAAGCAGGTGAAACAATTACAATGTTTAAGAGAGTACACTTGGCCAATAGAATAGGAGGTTGCAACATGGGATAAAAGCACAAAGCCCAAGAAAAAGAAGCCTACAACTATTGATTTGGAAGCAATGGAGGAGGACTAGGCAACATCTAGCACCTAATCATTGAGCACAATGAGGGTAGTTATCATGAAAAGGATAGTGTATGTTAGCTAGATGGAGGTCACTATCCATGTAACAACTTTTGAAGCTACCTTGAACACATGAAGACAAAGGTGCCACCTGTTGGAGATTTGATATGATTGGGAAAGATATTCCTCCAGTTTATTCTCCATGTTTTGTAATGATTGTAACTATTTTTGTCTTCTAGTATTTTTCTTCTCATAGCCATCTGAAGGTTGTTGCATCCTGATTCTTTGAGGATTCCAAGGTGGCTAGTGAGTGCTATATATAGTTAGTTTTTGTTCTATTTTAAGGATGGTGAAATTAGCAACTGAATAGAGAGAATTTTGATCTATAGGTTTTGTTCTGGCATTCTTCCATTGTCAATGTACTGATACTGAAGAATTTTAATGAAAATAAACTAGAATTCCATCTTAGATTTGTGAATGTCTTCTTATTATGATCTTGAATTCTTATATGTTAATGTTGAAAAGTAATTTAATGTATGGTTTATAAAGTAGATTTTGAAGTTATTTTTGAGTTCCTTTCAAGGGAGGGGTAATTCTTAGGGATAATTTTAGAGATTTCATGTTTCTTGTGAGAATTTGATGTCTGAATGTGAGAGTGAGAGGAATAATTTGAAAAGCACTTATTCTGGGTTCTAGGTGTGTTTGAGTTAAATTTTATGTTGATGTATGTTGTATTTGATTTTGTGCCCTAGAATAAGACATTGATATGTTCTTAGGAAGTATTTCTTCATCATCAATCAAATTATTAATTATAAAATATTTGACTCAATGTTTCAAAGATACTAATGCATAATATTTGTATTAAATAAATGCAAATAGGTTTTACTGATCCATTTTAAGAAGTGAATCCATAGGTACACCTGCCTAAGCATTAAGGCTCAAAGTGTAGAAGGACTAATACCTTAGTCCTTGTTAATTGTTCCTTTTTCTTGCCAGATTTGGAGTGGGTTTAAAGAGTTAGAGACATTAGTTTCTCAATTAAATTATAAATCTGCAAGTAGAGGAAAAAGGAACCAACAAAATGGCGACTTTGCTCGCTAATATGATAGTACAAAGTATTAGAACCTTTTGAAAATTATTAGGTTTAACAAATTCTTAGAAGTCTCTAGCTAAGATTTGGAAAAAATTAGTTTGATGCACTTTATTTCTTTTTGGGTCCCCGTGTCTCTCGTGTTCTGTTTGAGATTTTCTTTAGATTCTTAAGGTTTGTCTATTAATAATTCCCATTAAAACATGGGTGGCGAATCAAAGGGTTAGAAACAATGTGTTTACAAGATAAAAACCATGGATAGAAGAAAAAATACAAGAGCCTTTGTCAGAAGACACCCAGAGGTTAATCTAGAAGAGTTACCTAGGTCAGGAAAGCAAAGTTGGCTTAGAAAAGGTGGAGAATCCACTAGTGCACCAGTAAGGGAACAAAATAATGCTGAAGATGGGGTAGTACACACATATGCTAATGAAGATGGATCACTGTATAAAAGTTCAAAGTCTGATAGTGGTCTCTCTGGAGATAATTTCTATGATACCCCAGAGGTATTATTTCAAGATAAGGTTGTTAGAATAACTGAGAGGGGGGTAAATTAGTTATCCAATGTCCCAAACCAAAATGTATAATCCAAAACAAATTCTTCAACTTCTGCTACTCGGTAAACATAAAATACTTTCATTGTCTGTTCTTTTACCGATTATCAGTCTAAAACTTATAGTAGTTGTTGATCAAATCTAACATGTAATATGCAAAGTATGATAACAAACAAATATCACAATCAACACATAACATAAGAGATTTTAAAGTGGAAACCCTGTGAAGGGAAAAACCACCTGGGACCGGCAACCCAAAATTGTTCACTCTTCTGAAGTGAGGTCGATGAAGACCCAACCCTCTTAAAGGATTACAAACATACTGCTAGGTGTGACCTTGTTAGAGGATTTTAGACCAGAAGTTATCATCCAACTAGCAGTCACTTTGGGGTTGACAGGATAACAATGTTCACTCTATGAATGAAACATAAAAAGACTTTCTTAGTCCACTTGGTTAAGAGATTTGACTATGTACAATGGTTAAATATGTAACAGTAGATGATCTTTCTTAATACAACTTCAATTTTAGTTTACAGATCAATAGTTAGCTCATACAAATCTTTCCGATCAATATATCACTTCAGATTCAATACTATATCAACTTACTGTCCATCGGTAATTACTCTCTATAGCTCGGTAATTGTTCTGCAGTTTGGTTTTCACTAACCAGTATGATCAGAATGCATGAAAACTTGTTCACACAATAATTCTGTAGTATCTTCTTCCTCCGGCATAGTTTCAACAATGAAACCAATGTCTCTTATATAGACGAGTAAAGCATTTTTTTTTTGTCCATCAGATTTTGCTGCTTAATCTCATTCATTGATTTTGCCGCTTTAACCTTCTTCAGCTGATGTGTTAGTAACATGTTTCAATCTACTCCATTAGATATTCCTTGAATTATGTTAGCCATCGATCTTCAAAACAAACCTTATCTGTTACCTCGATTGCATACACTTTCCAGCTCATCACTTTATCGGCTAAACTTAATCATTTAATTCCTTTCTATTCTGCTCAGTTAACAAAGAAATGTGTCAGTGAACACAAGCTCGATTAACACTACACTCGGTATACACTACACTCCATCGGTGTATACTGGAATGCTTCATTTACCGACAACACTGCTTTGTATCTTTTAGCTCTATTCTTCTTCATAGATGAATGCAACATAATAAAGTCAATATCATCAAGTCATAGACTCATCAAAAAGTTACTCAGTGTATTCCTTATCATCATCTAGCATATACATCTTCCTCATGTAGATATTTCTATTTTTCTTCTCTTTCACCTTTCTTCAGATGTATCGGTATAGTAAATTTAAAAGATAAGTACTGACAAGCTAGTTGACATCAATGACAACATAATATTGATTTAATCATCTTACATATCTAATCAGCAACTCCTCAGTGATCTTTAATCATAGATTCTTTATTCAGGTTCTTAATCAGTTGTAGTTCATCAATCTCTCCCTTTGGCATTGATGGCAACTTAAGTAATATGAAGTGTACCATACACATACCAAACATGTATTCTACAACTCTATGAATAAATGCTGTACAAGCTCTCCCTAGCTTAATATGTTTAATCACTACATTACTAAACAACATTATAAAATATAGCTTTATCATTCTGTAGATATGATCTTTTCAGCTCTCAATTTCCTACTTCTATTCTCTGTAACTGATCTCCAGTGTTCTATTTTGTTCAGATTATCTCTCCCTTAGATAGTTCTCATTGGTGCATGTTTAACTTTTCTTTCATATTATTTATCTCTCCCTTTCAAAACAATGCCAAAGAAACAAATAAATAATCAGCTCTATAGTAGCTAAGTAACTCTCTGTTGTCCAATACAGTCTCTATATCTCTGTATACTGATATCCCAATCTGTTTCAGTTCTTCAAACTTAATCACAACTTTGAACATTATCCAAAGTGTGAACTATGCTGCATCAACATGTGTGATCATTTGATAAGTTTAAGCTGATGCAACATCCAAATCACATTAGTGACCGGTAGACAGGGGACAGACCCCAAGTCTAGTCCTCAAATATTCAAATGTGTCCTTTGGTAGAGCTTTTGTAAAGATATCTGCAAGTTGTTCTTTAGATGTAAAAAATTCTAACTTCACTTGATTTTATTGTACTTGTTCTCTTAAGCAGTGATACTTAATTGATATATGCTTTGTCTTAGAGTGCATCACTGGATTCTTTGAAATATTAATAGCACTGGTGTTGTCACAATATATAATCACTGGGTCAGTGATTACCTCATTCATTCCTTCCAACACTTGCTTGATATATGTAATGCTTGAGAAATTAGTAGCAGCAACAACATACTCTGCTTCAGCTATAGACTAAGAAATACAAGCTTGATTTTTACTTGTCCAGGTTACAAGTCTTTCACCAAAGAAGAATGCTCCTCCGGTGGTGCTTTTTCTGTCATCCACATTTCCAGCCCAATCAACATCAGTATAGACCTTCAGTTCAAACTTACCTTCCTTAGGATACCATAGTCCATAATCCTCTATCTTTTTCAGGTATCTTAAGATTCTTTTAGTAGCAATCATGTGTGATTCTCTAGGATTAGCAGAAAATCTAGCAACTATTCCCACAACATGTGCTATATCTGGTCTACTGTGAACTACATACATTAGCTTACCAATCATGGATTGGTAAAGAGTTTGATTTACCTTTGGAGTTTCATCTTCCTTTGTTAGTTTACATCTAGTAGCCATCAGTGTTCTCACAAGTTTAGCATCTTCCATGCCAAATGTCTTCAAGACTTCCTTTATGTATTTAGACCGTGTGATGAATATCCCATCACTTTGCTGAATTACTTGTAGTCCAAGAAAGAATTTAATCTCTCCGAACATAGACACTTCAAAATCATTCCTCATGTAATCAACAAAAGATTTACATACATGATCTTGACCTCCAAAAATAATATCATCAACAAAAATTTCAGCAATAAGAATAGTGTCATCAGTATCACCTTTCATTTACAAATTGCTATTCTCACTAGTTCTAACAAATCCAATACTTAACAAGTAAGTATGCAACCTTTCATACCAGGCTCTTAGTGCTTGCTTCAAACCATATAAAGCTTTGTGTAATCTACATACCATGTCTTTGTTGTCTGGATCAACAAATCCTTCAGGTTGTTCTATATTAGACTTCTTCTTCAAGTATACCATTCATAAATGCTGACTTCACATCCATTTGATAAACCTTAAATTTCTTGTGTGCAACATATGCAAGTAGCATTCTAACTCCTTCCAATCTAGCAATAGGTGCAAATGTCTCACCATAGTCAATGCCTTCTTCCTGTGCATATCTTTTGCATACCAATCTCACTTTATTTCTTGTCACTTCACCATTTTCATTCATTTTGTTCTTGAATATCCACTTAGTACCGATAACATTCTTATCTTTAGGTCGGAGTACTAAGGACTAGGTTTTGTTCTTCTCTATTTGTTCTATTTCCTCTTTCATTGCATTAACCCATTCTTTATTCTCTAATGCAACTTTCACATTTTTTGGTTCAAATTCACAAACTAGACATGTACCTTGTCTTGCTTTGCTTCTTGTCTGCATGCCAGCTTGTCTATCTCCAATAATTTGTGTCTTAGGATGATGTATCCCAACAAACTAGCCAGTACTCAGTTTCTTCTTTCTTGTTCATCTTGTTCAGGTTCATGTGCTTGCTCGGTAGCACCATCTTGTTCGTTAGTTTCCCTTTCCTATTCCTCGGGGTTATTTTCCTGCTGATCAGTTATCACAGGTTGTAACTTTGATAGATAGTCAAGATGTTCAATGTAAGTGAATCTACCATAGTCTTTCGGTTCCTTTCTACTTTCCTCTATGTTCTTGTCATCAAACTCATCAACACAGACATTAGTACTTTCAATTATCTTATTTTTAACCTTATTCAAACATTTATATGCTTTAATTGTAGTAGAATATCCCAAGAATATTCCTTCATCACCTTTAGAATCAAATTTCCCATTTCTCTCATCTTTCAGAATAAAACATTTGCTTCCAAAAATCTTGAAATAACTTACAATAGGTTTGTGTCCAAACCATAGCTCATAGGGTTTCCGGTTGGTGTCGTTCTTCAGTTGTACTTAGTTAAGCACATATATAGCTGTACTAATAGCTTCCCTTTAGTATGTCTGATAAATATTTTTTTGTAGTATTAGTGTTCTTGCATAGTCAATGATTGACCTGTTCCTTCTTTCAGCAATCCCATTTTGCTGAGGTGTTCTTGGTGCAGAGACCTATCTTTTGATACCATGCTCATTATAGAAATTAGTAAATTCATCATAAATAAATTCACCTCCTCTATCAGATCTTAAGCATTTTAATTCTTTTCAGTCTCTTTTTCTACCTTTTCCTTATACCACTTAAACATCTTAAATGCTTCAAATTTTTCTTTTAAGAACATAACTGTCATCAATCTAGTATAGTCATCAACAAAAAGAATAAAGTATCTATCACCATAATAACTTTGAGTTCTCATAGGACCACATAGATCGGTATGAACCAACTCAAGTATCTTCTTTGTTGAGTAGTCTTTTCTTTTAAAACTAGACTTAGTCATCTTACCTTTCTGACATTCATGACACATAGCATGCTTAGGTTTTGACAAGTTAGGCAACCCTCTAACTCTTTTCTTCTTGCTAATCTTAATCATGTTATCAAAGTTCACATGGCATAACCTTTTATGCCACAACCATGCATCTTCATCCTTCATTAATAAACAAGAAGACTGATCAATATAAGATAAAATAGATTACCTCTGGATTGTGTACTAGTTCCGACAAGTCTT
The DNA here is from genome assembly GCA_027943335.1 of Chamaecyparis obtusa. NCBI lineage: Eukaryota > Viridiplantae > Streptophyta > Pinopsida > Cupressales > Cupressaceae > Chamaecyparis > Chamaecyparis obtusa. The sequence continues at coordinate 1,658,117 of BSBK01003597.1, forward strand.
CCTCCATCATCATAGATTTTTACCTTTTTGCTCTCAAAAGCAAGTCGGTGGCCTGAATTATTCAACTGAGCCACACAACAAATTATAGTTCAGTCCATCTACCCAGTATGCATTTTCACATTTTATTCTATCATTAATCATCAGTGAACCTTTACCTCTTACCATATAGGGTGCATCATTTCCCATCCTAACAGATCCTCCATCATATTCATCAAGTAGATCAAATTTCTCTACATCACCAGTCATATGATGTGTACAACCACTATCTATGATCCATGTATCATTTCTGCTTACTTTAGAGATCAGTGCTATTTCTTCATGTTTCTCTTCTTCCTCTGAATCAACTTTCATAGCAACAAATACTACTTCTACATCATCATTAGTATTAGATTCAGATTCAATATGTTTGGCTATGTAACATACCTTTTTCCCTTTGTCATAGCTATCTTGGTTGTCTCTGTTGTTGTGTCAGTACCCTCTGTTGACTCTTCTCCCATAGCTTCCTTCGGATCAGTCTTTGGATCTATCATCATCTTTCTTATTTGGACATCTAGTAGCAATGTGGCCAAATTCTTTACAATTAAAGCATGCCAAAGGTAGCTTACCTCTATATCTTCCTTTACCTTTGGGTAACCTTCTGGCCATAAGAGCTTCAAGCTCATCAAGTTCATCATCGGTATTGCTGTCACTATCATTATTCTTATTATTCCTGCTACTAGACTTACCAATCTTCAGAGAAGACATGAAAGTGGATTCAACAGAAGGTGCAACATTGTTGTCAAAATTATTTAATTCAAAGGTTTTAAGCTTACCAATCAGTGTGTCAAGAGTAAGGTTGGATGAGGCTCTTGTTTCATGAATTGCAGAGATCCTGATTGCATAAACTGGCAGCAAAGTTATGAGAATCTTTCTTATCACTATTTCAGCATCAATAATTCCATCTGATGCTCTAATAGCATGTACCACCTCTTTTAGTCTATTTGAGTACTGCACAATGTTCTCACCTTCTTTCATCTTCATATCATCAAATTGACCTCTTAGGCTTTCTGCTCTAGCTTTGTTAACATTCAAATCTCCACTGTATATTAGAGTCAGTTTATCCCACATGGCTTTGGCAGTAGTGCATCCCTTAATGTCTTCAAATTTGGCATCAGTACAGGAAGCAACAAGTTCCATCATAGTAATATTGTGGTCATGCCCATCTTTCAGTTGATCAAGGGTTAAGGGACCAGTGGTCGGTTGTATATAGCCATTCTCCATCAGTTCTAGTGCAGAATTACCAATTCCAGATATGTGCAACTTCATCCGAATTTTCCATACTGGGAAATTCTCTTTGTTCACTCTTGGCACTTCCCTCTTATACATCTTGAGATCTTTATGCTGGAGTCCTTAAAAATCTATTCTAAGCAACCTCAAATCTGATACCAATTGTTAGAATAACTGAGAGGGGGGTGAATCAGTTATCCAGTGTCCCAAACCAAAATGTATAATCCAAAACAAATTCTTCAACTTTTGCTACTCGGTAAACATAAAATACTTTCACTGTCTGTTCTTTTACCAATTATCAGTCTAAAACTTATAGTAGTTGCTGATCAAATCTAACATGTAATATGCAAAGTATGATAACAAACAAATATCACAATCAACACATAACGCAAGAGATTTTACCGTGGAAATCCTGTGAAGGGAAAATCCACTTGGGACCCACAACCCAAAATTGTTCACTCTTCTAAAGTGAGGTTGGTGAAGATCCAATCCTGTTAAAAGTTTAAAAACACACTGTTAGGTGTGACCTTGTTAGAGGATTTTAGACCAAAAGTTATCATCCAACCAGCAGTCACTCTGGGGTTGACATGATAACAATGTTCACTCTATGAATGAAAC